>OY730192.1:56900656-57483400 GCA_963422505.1 Pseudognaphalium luteoalbum
GCATAACAAGTCAATTTCTTGTTTCCAAAGTCATTAATTCCCTATATATTAGTAAACCATATGTATTTGTAAGTTGTAACCCTTGGACTACGAATATTATAGTGAAAACTCTCCGGTTTGGCCTCGTGGACTAAAGCAATATCTAAGTTGGAGATTGAACATAATCACGTTAAATCCCGATGTCTGTTTTGTTTGTTTATCTTGTTTGTTTTGTTTTAATTATCCGTTTATTATTTGTGGGTGTAAATCGCGTTTACACAAGCGTTTTTTAAGTTTGATTTTTACTAACAATAGGATGTTGTTAATTCGATGTGTTCGCTACAATTGCTAACAAAAAGATGTATAATTCTATGTGTATATATAAGAGGGTTTAGTTTTTTTTCAACCATCGGAATCATACGATAAATAAATAAAACGGGCGAAGGAAAGGAAAACCATCATGGGACATGCAAAACACCAATAGGCTTCTCGTTTTCCGTCGCACAATGCATGACGAATTGAAGCCCGTTGTGGGCTTGTGGCCCCTGAACGCTACCAACTATGAGCGCTTTGAAAATGGTCTATGGAGGTCATCAATTAAGAAGTTGTAAGTTCAAGTCTCGTGAAACACATCTATATATGTGTGTGCGTGATATACATTAATGTTGTAATTATGTTAGTTGTGGGATTGACTTTTAAAAAAGAAAGCTAGTCAAACATAGAATACTTACAGATGTATACTTACATAATCCTTAACGCGAATTAACGAGGAAATTATGGTTGAATATGAAGACAAGAAAATCTTGATCGGCATCATTGAATCAGTATATACCCTGAAGCCATTCGAAGACAATAGTAACTGGGGAGATGGGAGCTTAGTCGATTATAAAGAAAAGGATTATGAAATAAATTCAGATGATAATTCAGATAAGAGTGATGGTATATATGATACTCTTGATGATGAATGGGAAGAAGGTGAGATGAGAATGGATACGCCGATCGGTTGCACTGGTAAATCTCCGGCAAAAATCAACTCTTTTCCGGTGGACGAGGAATCTGAAGCGGTTGATAATGAAAGGAATATTCCAGTGGACGATGACGAGGTAATCGAAGAGTCTGTTGGTGCTGATTCTATTCCCAAGGCAACGAGCAAATCGGCCCCATCGATTCGCATTCCATGGGGTTCAAACTGCTTTGATGGGCCTGGTTTTTCTTTTGGGCCGTTTGTTGCAACTGCTCCTACTGGGCCAGCAGTAAATGGGAAATGTGTAGGCTCTGAATTGCATTCCAAGTCCAAAAAAAGGAGAAGATTTTCCCCGGTTCGTAATGTCCAATCCGGATGTCACTTGAATGGTTCATATCCATTACAGGAAAATTCTAGCACTTCCATCGACCTAAATAGAATTGCAAAACCGGCGGTGGCTTTATCTTCGGGTGGTGATTCATTAATGGAATCAAATTCGGAAATTGACAAAACAGTAGAAGTTGGCAATGATGTTGGGTTCCTTGTATCAAATGATGATCATGTGCTTCGCGAAATAGTTGTTGGAGAAGGAGTATCAAATGGTCATCAATGAATTTACTTTCGTTAAACGTTAGGGGTATTGGGGAATCCCAAAAAGTGGAGTGGGTTAGAAGGTTAAAAGTAAGTAATAATATTGATTTCATAGGCCTTCAAGAAACTATGCATTCTGATGTTAATGATATTTACGTGATGGGATATTGGGGTAATCATGGTTTTGAAAGTGAATCTGTTAATTCTTATGGAAGATCTGGGGGTCTCCTTTCCATCTGGAATCCCGTGATGTTCTCAATTAAAACTTGTAAGAAATCTCGATATTTTTTACTTGTTGGTGGGCATTGGAAAGGATTCGATGGGTATACTTTTTTAGTCAATGTGTACGCTCCTCAATCAAGGCTGGAGAAGAAACACTTGTGGGCTGAGCTAAGTTTATTGAAGAATTCCTATCAAGGTACTTGGATTTTCTTTGGTGATTTTAATGCAGTTAGGAGTTGCGATGAACGAATTAACTCCCATTTGTGTAATGCTTCTTCGAAAGATTTTAACGAATTCATTAGGTCTTCGGGGTTACTTAAATTTAGAATGGGTGGGAGAAGATTTACTTATTTGAGTCCCGATTCCTCAAAATTGAGCAAACTTGATCGATTCCTTGTTTGATCAAATTTTATGAATGCTCAATCGAATTCAATGGTCACGGCACTACCAAGAGAGTTTTCGGATCACACTCCCATTTTTCTCTGTAATTCGGCCTCAGACTTTGGTCCGATTCCATTTCATTTTTACAATTCATGGCTTCTTAGAGATGGGTTCTCGGATATGATCAAATCGGCTTGCACTTCCTTTCATGGCTTTGGGACACCTGATTTATTCCTCTCGGCTAAACTGAAGCATATTAAGCTGGGAATAAAGAATTGGAGATCTATTGTGTTTGAAAAAGAGAAAAAAGATATCAATGAAATAATTTCTCGGTTGTTGAGACTGGATGAGCTGGTTGAACTTAGACCTTTATCAAATAGGGAGCTCATGGAGATGAAGGAAGGTAAAGTCAATCTAGCCAAAATGAAACATCTTTTGAAATTAGACCTGAAACAAATATCGCGTATTAAATGGGCAGTGGATGGGGATGAAAATTCATCTTTTTTTCATGGTTCAATTCGGATTAATAAAGGTTTAAATCGGATTCATGGTTTAACCATTAATGGGGAATGGACCACGGATCCAAGTCGAATTAAAGATGAAGCGTGGAGATTCTTTTCATCAAAATTTCAGGAGAAATGGCTGGTACATCCTCTTTTTATTAACTCGAGATTTCGTAAATTATCAAATTCTATTCGTGATAGTATGGAGTTGGAGTTCTCAGCCGATGAAATTAGAAAAGCAATTTGGGCTTGCGGCGACGGGGGGGGGGGGGGGGGGGGGGGGGGGGGGGGGAAGGCTCCTGGGCCGGATGGGTTGTCTTTTAAATTCATCAAATCCCATATTGAGTTTCTCATAGATGATATTATGAGTTTTGTGAAACACTTTGAATCTTCAGGATCTTTTGCAAGGGGATGCAATTCCTCTTTTATTTCTCTTATCCCGAAAATCAAAGATCCGTTGAATCTTGCAGATTATCACCCCATTTCTTTAATTGGTTGCATGTACAAGATAATTGCAAAGGCACTTTCTTCTAGATTAAAAGGGGTGGTGGATCAGGTTGTTGGATGTGAGCAATCTTCTTACATTCAAGGGCGAAATATTTTAGACGGGCCGCTTGTTATAAATGAATTGTGCTCTTGGGCTAAAAAAGAAAAGGAGAAAATGTTCTTATTCAAAGTAGATTTTGAGAAAGCCTTGGACTCCATTAATTGGATCTATTTAGATTCGATTATGAGTCAAATGAATTTTGGATTAAAATGGAGAAATTGGATTCTTGGTTGTTTATCATCGTCATATGCTTCGGTTTTGATAAATGGATCTCCGTCTCGTGAATTCAAAGTGTCAAAAGGGGTTCGGCAAGGTGATCCAGTCTCTCCATTCTTATTCATCATCGCCATGGAAGGGTTAAATATTGCAATGAAAACAGCTTGTGACAATGGTAGATTTGTTGGGAAGCAAATTGGTAGTTCGGGTCCTTCATTATCTCATCTATTTTATGCTGATGATGCAATTTTTGTTGGTGAATATGAGATTAGCAACATGAAAAATCTCGCCAGGATCTTAAAATGTTTCTATGCCTCTTCCAGTTTACAAGTTAATTTTCATAAGTCTCAAGTTTTTGGTATAGGTGTTGATTCATATCAGGTGGATAATTGGGCTAATATCCTCGGCTGCTTGCCGGCTTCATTGCCTTTTAAATACCTCGGTGTACCGGTTGGTGCAAACATGAACTTGAAGAAGCATTGGTCTCCTATTATTGATAAATTCTCGGCTAAGCTCTCTGCTTGGAAAGCAAAACAGTTATCCTTCGGTGGTAGACTCATTTTGATCAAATCGGTTCTAGGTAGTCTACCACTATATTATTTCTCCTTGTTCAAGGCTCCGGAGTATGTCATTAATAAGCTTGAACAGATTCGAAGACGTTTTTTGTGGGGTGCAGTAGAAAACAGGAACAAAATTAGTTGAGTTGCGTGGTCCACGGTGTTAGCATCAAAAGAGAGGGGGGGGGGGGGGTCTAAATGTAGGATCACTCAAAGCTCAGAATTTAGCTCTTCTATTGAAGTGGTGGTGGAAGTTAAGGGATGGTAATCAAAGCATAAGGAAAGATATAATTAGTGCAATCCATAAACTGCAGTTAAAACCGTTGCATGTTATGTCTGATTCTCGGGTTAGTGGTGTTTGGCGCAACATTTCGAATATATCTAAAGATCTGGGTAAACAAGGTTTCGCAGTTGATGACTTCTTTTCGATTGTGATTGGGAATGGAAGACAAATATCATTCTGGCAAGATAAATGGTGTGGTGATCTTGCCTTCCAATATCGTTTCCCATCGTTATTCTCTATTGAATCACATAAAGGTTGTTTGGTTAGTGATCGCATAAATGGTGATGGTTATAATTGGCAGTGGTCTCATAGTCCGTGTGGTCATGGATTAATCAATGAATTCTGTGATTTAATTCACTTGCTACTCTCGGTTCAGCTGAATAACAATTTGGATCGGTTTTCTTGCAAGTTAGTTCCGGATGGATCGTTTAAAGTTTGCTTGATTAGAATTATGATTGATGAGAAACTAACGACTTGTGGTTACATGGATATGCATTGAATCAATACGGTGCCACGGAAAATTAATTGCTTTATATGGAGAGCGGGATTGGGGCGATTACCGGTTAGCAAGAATCTCTTGAGTAGAGGTATGATCGTGGGATCAAGTATGTGTAAAGTATGTAATATTGATGAGGAAGATGTTGATCATGCACTCCTAAAATGCTCGCAAGCCACTGGAATTCGTAGGGTAGTATTTATTTGGTGTGGAATCTCATTGCCTAATTTTAATTCGGTGCTAGAATTGATCAACTTTGGAGCTAAATGGGGGAATTGTAAAAAGAGGAGGAAGATTCTAATAGTTATTATATATGGAATGCTTTGGTGTACATGGAAAGCAAGGAACGATTTGGTATTCAACAAAGTGGTGAGTCTCAAACATCAATTGCGGATGAAGTGATAGCCAACACGTTTCTATGGGTGAAGCATCGGAGCAAATTTTCTTGTTCTTTGGGTAGTTGGAATAGTTGTCCGCTTTCTTATTATGTAATTTGATAAACTCCGTTTTTGTATTATCCTTGTTCTTCTCTTAGTCACTTGCTAAGTGGAGTATTATATATATTCATTTGCTGTTTCCAATAAAAGTCAAACATAGAATACGAATTTATATCTGTGTAAAATATAAACAAGACGGACAAGAACCAACAAAGATTACAATTATTAGCATGTGTATCAGTGTATACGTTCGATTTCATAAGTAAAATTTGAAAAGAAAAAAAAAAGCATTGAAACACAAGAATTTTCATATTAATTAGTATTGAATTTCTATTTTATTTTCTTTTAAAGACTATTTAATTAATTGCAAAAGAAGATCACATGTGTAATAAAGAAATGGGAAGTCTTTACTTTACAATTCAATCCAACTCATCATGTAATATGACCCCACAAATCATGCGCAAAACAGCTCAATTTTCATTTCTGTTGCATTGCAAGCAACTCACATTTCTTCTATTTTTTATTTTATAGATTATAATTATATTCAACATATACGTACCACGTAATATTGACTAGACATATACCATCACGTACATATATAATTTAACGTTCTGAAAATTATCATACGATACGATGGATCAGATACCATATACAATAATCGCAAAGCTAGGCGTAGATTATTTATTACAGCAAACGAAATCATATCGCAGTTGATATATGGCATCTTAACAACGGTAAGCAATAGGATTCTTACTTGCTCGACATTGTATCAAAAATATATATAGCCGTACGCACTAGAAACAAGCTAGCTTATATTAATAATACATGATTACTCCAAAACCTAGGTAATTAATTATAAAGAATAGGCGGAGAAAGTAATTTGTACATACGGATAGTGATAGTTGCTTTGATGTGTTATCACTTAATTAACATAATGTTGATTTTGATGTAAGAAAATGAACTAGTGATCGAGTAATAACTCGTAATAATTAAGGACCGACTGTATTTTTTTTTTCATATATATAATTCAGATTGTTAAAACTAACATGAATGAATATAATCTCTGTCCATGCATATTATATCATACACCATTATAAAGTATTTACCACTTCTTTCAATATAAATTACAAATTAAAGATCCAAAGTTACTAAAATACCCCTCACATTTAGTAGAAAGTATCAATCCATTGTTTGAACTTTTAGAAACCAACTAATGTACAAATTTAGAAGTTATTTTCTTTAGCAACCATGTGATATAAGATATAATTATTCTCGCTAACACATACATAAATGTTTGATGAATGGATATATTGTCGAATAAAAGCATTCTCGCTAACGAACATATATATTATCGAATGGAATTATCCGCTGCATTATACGGGTAATACGCTATTATGTTTCGATGTGTGTATGTAATATGTATATATGTTCTATGCATGTATATGTATCTTATATCTATATGTTTAGTTGATAGGGATAAATTAATTTATTGTATTTATCAACTCCCTTACTTGATCTAGTATTTTCTTGCACCTAAGATGACGGATGAATAGCATAAAGTAGTCAAAATTGAATGTCTTATTTTGTTCAAAAAGAAAAAGAAAAAAGGTAAACATAAAAAAGGTTAAAAAATATGAAGGAAAAAAAAGGAATATAAAGAAAAGAAAACAAAAATGTAACGCGCGCAACTATATCAACAATTAATTATGTATACTTAATTTATACTAACTTATTGTATGAACTTAATTTTATGACTTTTACCTAAATCAATTCATAAAGTAATTATTATTATTATTATTATTATTATTATTATTATTATTATTATTGTTATTATATTATGAAATAATTGACATTTCCATTGCATTCAAAACGATTTAAATATATTTGTATGAGTTATGAGTGACTTCAAATAATACACCATAGATATATAGATACTAAAATATCCAATAGAATTGCAACGATAGCTTTAATGAAAATAACATGCATAGTGTTATTACCATATTCTTCGTCTACCGTTTAATACAAAGTCGAACTCGAAGAGTTGCTATAGATATACATGCACCAAAATTATCTATTTACTTATCATTTTATAACAAATGTATGTGCGCATGCATGGGAAAGAAGTTTTCGTGTAAGTGATAAAAAAAAACGTTACTCCTATGTTAAATTGAATTGGGTAAAGATTTAAGCGCGGATACTTAAAAACTTGTATGTGGCCTTATTGTAGAAATTATAAAGTAATTATGTTTGGGATCATTGGGAAAATTGCATTTTCATGGGAATATCATGACTTATATGATCTTAATCGTTGATTTATGTGAGTAACCAAATTTTTTTTTAATAATAACGGTCTAAATTTGCAAAATTTACGTAAAATATATCAGTATTATTAAGATGCAATGAATCTAAGCCGTTGATCACAAAATTTAACAATTGAATTTATTTTCTATTATTTATTTTTTAATTTTTTTAAAATGACAATCCTACAACCAAACTAACATATTATATACAATCACAAAATCCACGAATTAATACACTCACTCTCAAATGAGGCTTGAACCCCCACCCGGTTGAAAGGTACCACTAAGCTAATGACCATTTAGTAACAATTGAAATCTTATTCCCCTCATTTCTCTTAATATGTAGCTCTCTCAAAACATCACCCAAAAGTAACATGACAATACTCAACTTCACATGTATATAGTTACCAACAAAAAAACTTTAATCGTACGTATTAAATAGAAATATAAGCAACTTCCATTCGAATGCTATTTTATGTTATTTTAGAAAAACAAGATTTTGATTTTCCAAAAGATACCAAACGCGCATATATAAAAGGAGAGTGGTGAATATTCCCATTATTTGATGATTGCATATTTTATTGCAATGATCTCGTCTATATTTTAATAAGCTTTTATGGACACAATCACTATCAAGTGTTATTTGTCTATCCCAAGAGTCCATAATCATATATATTTTAAAACCATTATTTTTCTAGAAGTTAATTAATTTAAAGTACAAATTGAGCATAAAATCTACCTCAATATATAAAAAAATCATGAAGGGATATTATTATATAGTATATGTAAATGCAATCTGATTTCCAGCTATGCAGTAATTACTGAGGTTTTTTGAACAGCTTTAAAAGGGACCTAGTTGGAGACCTGGAGGAGATCTCTCTATCTTTTTATTTTGTTCTAAAAATAAGCAAAAGGCTGATTTTGAAGCAAGAGATAAAGATCCAAATAATATATCTTGAAGATGAATTATTTTGATGATGCTGCTGGAAATCATGAGAGATCTTCAGGATCATCATCTTCAAGAAAAGGAAAAAAGAGTAATTCTGATAAGCCGAAACAACCACAAAGAGGCCTTGGTGTTGCTCAGTTGGAGAAGATTAGACTTCATAGCCAATTGGGCTTTCATCAAACTAATGTCCATCCGCAGGTAAAAAAAATTTGGCGTTAGGGTTCTAATGGGATCTACTGCATTAGTTTTTAAACTAGAATTATAATTATATTATGTTCATTATGTAATTTAGGCGCTGACTGCCAAACATAACATGTGATCACTTGTTAAAAAACCGATTCGGTGACCTAGCTATGAGTTATAGTTAAACCTAGACCACGTTGCGTAGGGTTCTAATAGTTTCTTGATTTTTGATGGATATACTTTTGAGATTTAAGACTGAACATAATGTATATATATGCAGGAGCATATCAGGATTCAGCCAGCCTATTCAACATCATCTTCATTTTCATACACTTCATCTTCAACGACTTATAATCCTCCTTCACAAGGACAACAAAACTTCATGGTGGGTATGCTAATTCAAATGTTTTCCCAATAACACATAAGATAGTTGATAATAGCCTTAGTGTGCTAATTATTTTGATCCTATTAATCTTATTCGGACATCACAAAAACTTACCACTGCTTTTGCAGAAAATTGTTTCTGCATATTTTTGTACACTCTTTTCGATCAAGATTTACCACTTTCTTGCAGATGGGTATGGGCGAACTAGATAGATCAAACATGATATACGGCCAATCACAGCCCAGCATTGACCCGAGGTATATATTTGCATTCCATTATTTATTTCCATGTTGAGAATATATTTACACTCCCTCTTGTCCATATAATATAGAATTTACTGCTATATATTTATCAATATAATTTCAAAATTTGTCATGTTTTTCATTTTATGGTCTATGATGAAACTTGAACTGGATATAATAACTCAAAAGTTTTCAAATCTGATCAATATATACGATTAGACTATTAGCCACTTGGTGCTGTAACAATGTACTAATTACTAATTATCTCTACGATACTTAATTATACTGCTTAATTCGTCCCAGATTTATTAAATGTTCACATACAAACAATACACACAGTTAAATAAAGTGTGATCAACTGATCATTACGCTATGCATCTAATCAAATTTTACATATAAAATCTTTTAGGGTAGTTGAAATGAATGAATGGACAATTATTTTGGCGCATATTAAAATCGAAAAATTGACAATTAATTGGGACAGAAGGCATAAGATGTTTTCTATAGTTCGACCTATTATCATCTTGTAGTCATTGGAAAATACTTTTTTTAACCCACAAAGTACTCTTTCTTCTTGAAAATGAAGTTGTTTAATTGTTCGTGATTAATTTCTTCCAAGTTTTAATCTCTCTAAATCTAACATAACAGATGGAATGCAAGCAATGCCCTGTTTGAGGCTCAACAATATGTACAACCAGGAATAACTAGACACCTCTTCCAAGTAGAAGTAGAGGTAATCAATTAACCCTACATGTATACAAACATGATGTTTTATCTGTGAAACCTGCATGTGATACATAATCATAGGCTACTCCTGTACATGTATCCCTGACATTTTAGTAATAAATGATATATGTGAAGGACTCACTGAGGAAGAAGAACAGAAGTGATTCGATGATGGGATCGAGCAGTCACAGTTATGATTTAAATGGCAGCCAAGAGCTGGATTTGGAGCTAAGACTTTCACTATAAGTCTTCATTTATATTAATGTAAATTCACTTGGGTGCGGATGGAGATGCATGTAACAGTTGCTAGCGTCCATCTTGTTATAATGTTAACTCAGAAATTTAAAAAAACAATTTGGATCAAATGGGAGTTTCAAAGTTATGGATAATGCAAGTAATCACAACCTATATCTGAGAGTATATCGTGTATTAGATTGAAATTAACAAAGTACGGTATTCTCTCGTATTGCGACGAGATAGATCTAACATCACTAAATTATACTCATAAATGAGAATATGTTCTTTTATTGTACGCGCTCACTTTCAAGATGTACTTATTTTTTTATCATGTGAGAAATATTTTATAAAAAAATATAATAATTCACATGTTAACAATTTCACCAACCATACATTCATTAAACCTTTTATATATATATATAAGAACAATGATTAAAATAAGAACAGGAGGGTAACAGTGTCATTTTATCTTATCCTTTATAGGCGTATATTGTTATCTCTTCCATTCCCAGATTCTCGTCAAACATAAACAATATATTTGCAGATTTCTTAGATCAATTTCGGAAATATGAAGATTCAAACAGATAAATCACACTAATAGTTTTTGTCCCTTTTTCTCTTTATTTTAAGATCCACATGTACGTGTTGTGCATTTGATATATTTGTTGAGTATGTTCAACTAAACTAATCGATGTACAACACCTATATATACAAAAAAGAAAATTGGATATACGTCTAACATGATGTGTGTATCAAACGACGGTGATGAAGATGGTGTGTGCATCAAATGGTGACGAGGTGTGCATCGATCAAATGGTAATGAGGAGAATGATGTGTGCATCTAACGATGTCGGAGAATATGGTGTATTGTGTGCATCGGACGGTAACGAGAATAATGTGTGCATCGAATGGTAATGAGGATGATGATGTGTGCATCGATCAGTAATAAGGAGGATGGTGTGAGCATCGAATAGAGAAGTGAACAATGTGTGCATTGAACCACAACGAAGAAGATGAGGTGTGCATTTAACTGTAACAAATAACCAAATTTGTGTTCAAAAAAAAAAAGATGAAGAAGACGAAAAATAAGTGTGCATCAAACGATAACAAATATAAATATGTATGTCCGAACGGTGATGAAGAAATTGACGCGTGGGTTTAGCTACCGGTGAATGTAGTTACCGTATCGCTGACATGCTTTAATATATTTTAAATCTTGAGATGGATGTGGAAGAACTAAGTTTAAAGATAGCATGCGAAAAAATGGGGAGCATAAACGTGGGAGTTTGGGATAGTATATTTACTTCCAATATTACCCTTTTACCATTTTAAAATTAATAAAACCCTCTAAAAAAGCAATCGTTAACTAATCTAAGGCTTATGTATGTTTTTATTCATTCTTATTTAGTATTGTTCTTATCCGATTCAAAGTCTATATATATGTATACTAGTTAACTTCTAGGATGTGCATCGACCCTCGCTTAAAAATATTAATGTTAAATTTTCTACGATGTTACATGTATATTATTTTTAACGTTAGTACTACGGATAAAGATTTAGAGATCCATGACAATATATAGAATCCCATATATGTTATTAACTCAAATTGTGAAGATTAATCGTTTTCACCGTTTTTACTTTACATCTTAATGTTCTCACATGATCTCTCTCTCTCTCTCACACACACACACACACACACACACATATATATATATATATATATATATATATATATATATATATATATATATGGTAAGGTTCCAATGAGAACACTTCAAAAAATAAGAACGGTAAAAACACTTCACAAATGCACAATTAGCCAACAAAATTATTAGATTCACACTTATACATCTCAAATATGTGTAGAAAAATTTATTAGAATAGATATGAACTTTCGGGAATACACAATAATCGAAAAAACGATTGATGCACAATTATAGAGATAATCGTGCATCAATCGTTTTTTCAATTTTTTGTGCATTTTTAGAAGTGTGCATTTGTTTTTCTTTGCATATTTGAGATGTATGACTGTGAATCTAATGATTTTTGTTGGCTAGTTGTGCATTTATGAGGTGTTCTCACCATTCTTATTTTTGAAGTGTTCTCATTTGATCCAAACTCTCTCTCTCTTTCTCTCTCTCTCTATATATATGTATATGTATATACACACACACATATATCTATATATATATATATATATATATATATTAAAGTGACATGTAAAGCATAAGAAATTTCTTCATATATTAAGGTATATTTGTATTAAAAATGTATATATTATGTTTAAAGATAGATGTCATGTATCAATGAGCATATAAATTTTCTTCGATAACTAAAACTTATTTTTAAAACATATATATTAACATCATGATGGGTTAAAAATACTAAATATAGTTGTTTGTGATGTTATAATAAGGTGTTAAAGTTTTGCTTATAATTTCAATTTGAAATAAAGTTTTAAGATATAATTGTAAAGCATACTATAATGATATATGTGTTAAGAATACTAATAATATTTGTTTATCATGTATTAAAGTTATGTTTATATTGTTGTTTACAATGTCCAAATTGTTTTAAGATGTAACTCTAAAGTATATTTCCTAAAATATGATGTGGTAAGACTTAATAATAATATTTGTTGGACTTATAGTGATGTGAGTCTTAACAAAAAGAGTACGTAGAAGGAAATCATCATCGATCATTTGTTGAAAAAATATACTCACTCGATCTCTTCATCTTCAGTTTCAGTTGATCCACAACCATCAATCTCATCTTCTCTAATACATCAATACATGTCAATTAATATGTCATCACCACACTTTTCTCTTATTGTGAAAGTAGAGTTTTAGATCTGAAAACGGAAAAGTAAAGAAGCACATAGAAAAATAATATATGAGAAATTCTTAGATCCAAGAATAACAACAATAAAATTTGTTCATATAACGAAAATAAATCAAAACCTGGCGGTGGCATGACAGAATACCCTTAACTTTTTCGTCATCATCATCGTGTTTATTTTATGCCTTTGCAAGATCTGAAACTTAGTAATGTTGAAACTTGGTGATGGTAACTTTAGATCCGAAAGCTCTTAGAACCGGATCTATCGGAAGAAAAATTCGTCTGATATGAACACCTCCACCACCACCGTTAGTAAATTTATAACTTGTTTTCTAATCTTTTTCGTTTTAATTTGCTATATGCGTTTGGTGAGTATAAAGAAATAGAAACAAAAAGTATTTTTTAGAACGAGTTTTATTTAGATCGATTAAGCAAAGCGCGCTATATAATTCTTTTA
Organism: Pseudognaphalium luteoalbum; assembly: GCA_963422505.1. NCBI lineage: Eukaryota > Viridiplantae > Streptophyta > Magnoliopsida > Asterales > Asteraceae > Pseudognaphalium > Pseudognaphalium luteoalbum. Next base: position 56,914,150 of record OY730192.1, read on the forward strand.
TATAGCCGTTCTTTGTTCTTTTATAGATCGGATAAATTATAGAGCGGTTCACAAACAACGCGATATATAATTATATAATTAGCAGTTCTTTGCAATTTTATGGAGCGGTTCACAAAAAATGCACTATATAATTCTTTTAACAAATTTTTACCTTGAAAACAACCGCTCCATTTTATTCTATTTGAAACGGTTTTTACTTAACCGTTCTAGAGTTGTACTTACTAAAGCGGGTTGTTTTAGACCGCCACAAATAATGGTATTTTTTGGAGCGATGTGTACTACAAATATAAGCAATTAAAGCGGTTTTTCTATAACCGCTGCAACTAATGCCATTAAACCACCCTAAGAAAAAATTTGGACCCACTGTTTACTTTTTTTTAAGTGATTTTCACATAGAACCGCTATAACACTTCCCTTGCAATTGTTAATATTGTACTTGTGCCATTAAATACGGCTATGAAAGGAGTAAACAGTTGCCAAAACTATCCTATATGCTATACCATTAAACATGTAGGATTACAAATAAAAAGTATACAATATAAAGAATAAAAGGACGAACACTATCATGCATAGTGCTAAATCCGCCGGATTTTAAATGAATCCGCCGAATTCCAAACATTTTTCAGATACAAAAATGGGACAGAACTTTTTTATAGAATCCGGTTGGCGAATCCGCCCGGATTTACCAGGAATCCGCTGGATTCTCACCATCTTCTAGACCTGCACTTAACCAATTTTCTGCAATTTCACATACGAACCCCAAATCACAAAATCGGCCAAACTCAAGACTCAAATATACTTATCAAGATTCAATGTTTAATGCATGTGTGAAAATTTTCACCTATCCATTACATGTGTCTACCTAGTATATTCCTATAATAGTGTTCCTATAGTTTATATAAATAATTAACTGATACATGCTTACAAAAAGTAGTTTAATATTTTTAAAATGTACAAATTTAGTACCATTTCGTACGGACATATATTGTTGAATTAGTGTGATTGATCGATATATGCTTAAGTAAGTAATTTAATCTTCTAAATTAAACGTAAATATTTAGTGCGAATATATACTGTTAATTGAATTGGTGTAATAATTTTGTATTGATAATTATTATATCAAGGGTTATTATGACTTGAGACGTGAACTTGGGTAGTTTAGAACAAATTTGAACTAACTAACCACCCATGCAAATCTTCATTTAAGAACTTTTATCACAATAATATATATATATATATATATATATATATATATATATATATATATAATATTTCAAACTTACTTACACTAAATTTTAAATAACTTAATATTCATAGTCGTTTGAAAATTGATATTAAGGGATAATTATAGTAATTGACTAGTGAATAAATACACACAACACGCCATCAATAGTATGTTGAATCGTGAACATGTCTAAGCCGATTAAACAATAATGCTAAGCAAGATAAAACCACATACAAGCTAAGGTACATGCCAAAACTAACTAAAAAAATCTAATAGCCTGATAATTTCCTTCAATCAATTAAATTAACACTTGTCACATACAACAAAACCAACTCCGCCCGATACAAATCATCCTAATATGAGCATAAATTCACATGATTTGTTAATATAGTGAATTCTTTCCTCTATAATCAGATGTCCTTTTCGTTTATGCTCAATAATCTGGTTGAGGTAACAAACTAATCATGAAAAAGATAGATGGGTCGGATCGTTAATACCAAACTTAAAACAGAGATTCATTAATAATTTATATTGAAAAGTAAAGGCTGTTACAATGTCCTAGATGAGGTTTGATGCCTTAAAAATGATTTATAAGCGACTCATTGTTGATTTCATCTAATACATATTTTTCAATATATAATACTAACCAAAATATAATTTCGAATAAATTCTATGCTAATTTTATTTTGACCATCATCTATGCAATTGTTCAAGATCTTTTATCGTTGAAAACTCATTCGGATTAAACTATGTCATTTCCATTAGGTCCTCCAATCTAAATGCTTTAAATGAATTGAATCACTTTGGCATGAAGAAGCCATTAATAGATCGAAGTAATCTTTTGTTTACTTCATTAAAATTATTATTGAGCTCTTGAAGTTGCATAGCCGTCACTAAATAAAACACATCAACTTGATAATGGTGTGAGTTTCTAAGTTGTTATAGAAACATTTAAATTTGTTTGTTGTTAACGTATCACAAGTGGGTTAAAGTGTAGCTAGTAACATGTATGTGAATGGATATGGAACGTTTTGTAGGAAATAAAGTAACGTACCAGAATACAATTTCTTTATAATAGCGAATTATAGTACGATACAATATAAACCGTATAATCCAAAAACAATTACAAGGCAATTGCAACAAAAAGAATAAGAATGAGTAGGATACAGAAAGGATATTGTTGGGCCCGCAACCGTCGGTTTAGTGTCGTTACGATTCCTGATGGTGATGCGGGCGCAGCAGGGGTTTTAAAATTTATATTTTGCTGGGCTTAAATTATACGTACTACCTACTCTGGTTAGCAAGCGGTAAGTATGACCTAAGATCGTTCTATGAATCCAAACGTGTGGGAGATTAAAGCTGGTGCTTTCGGTAGGAGATATTTAGGATGAAACAAAGTAGGTAGGTTTGGGGGTTTTAAACTAAAGACAGGTAATTAAAATGCAGAAAAGTAAATTACAGGAAAGCAGATAAAGATAAACATGTGATTGCTGAGATTTCGATAATTAATGTTTCAGGATGACAGATTAAATATGGGCAATACTAATATAATGATTAAAACTATCAGGTGTAAACTCTAGAACCCTACCAATTAAATTTCCCATTGGTATGTCACTAGGAACTAGGTTATCGTGATTCTGATCGGAGCAATACGCAAACTTCCAATACTTATCTAGTTGAAAGATAAACAACCTATTTTGGCTTAACGCCGAGGTGCATGAATCAGTAGCGTATCGTCTCATAGGTCCGACCTTTCTTAACCCCTAGAATAGTTTAGTATTTTATTAGCATGCAGATTAATAACTTTGTATGTTTTGACCGCTGATTGTGTAAGGCTTAGTGTTTTAAGGTATCTAAATCACGAGGATGTTATCCTTATTCCTAAGTCTTGTTTTATGCATTAGGGTTTGGTTACTTCAACTTATGACTTGAGTTCTCCTTTTCAAACAGTTATACATCCCTAGATTATTCGCAGTTTATAAAAACGTGTTTCATATGCAGGCCATGCCTTTCAGTAATCGGACAGTGTACTTTACATGGTAGTTCGACTGCTTCTTACATCAGACATGCAGTCAAGAGTAATTAACGGTGAATGTGACACTCTAAACTAACTAAATATAAAGCGATGCAGAAATGTAAACCTAATATGTACAACGAGTGGATTCACTGTGTCTTACTTGTTGCATGTCATAGGCATAAATAACTACTTACCATAATTAAGGTTGATCAAGTCCTAATTACTAGGTTGTAGTCACGTGGATAACCGGAAAGGGTACTCCATAAATTAAACTCAAGTTCATAAAGTCTTAACGGTACAAGGGTCATTAATTCCTTATTTAATCTGAACGTGTTTTCGAACATTATTTTATTGTGCGTTGACTTTCGTAGGATATACCAGTTAGTTGTGAAGTTGTATTATCCTTTCGGAATTCCAACTGTTAAACCAGAGCTGATTCCAGTGATGTAACTACCTTCGGTCGTTTATCGACTTCCATACATTTGTACTCCGTATAAAACGTTTCCAGTACTATATCAGATAAACTGTCGAATAGGGGCCGTTACATCACGTTTATAATTGTCGTACACTTAATTATATAACGTCATCCATACTTATAATTATCTACATCATCAACAATCACAATAATAGACTACTCGCAATTCATGACAATAGACAAATCACATACAAGACAATAATACATAATTGAAATATGAAACAAAGCAAGTATGATAAAGGTTTCGATATCACCCAGAAATAAATGCGCAGCAGCGTATTATTATGACAGACAACTCGTTCACACGTACAAAGATGAATCTCCAAACTCCTAACGTTCGCTCTAACCTCTATGTTAATCCGCAGATTAATTACAATAACCCTAGACTAAAATATAAGAGACTTTTAGAGTGAGAAAGTGAAAATGGAAGAATGAGAGTGTAAGTATGAGTGTGTGTGTTTGTGTATGAGTTGGTGTGTTGAAATGAGAGCTATGGGCTGCCTTTTATAGAGGAAATTCGGCTCAAGTTAGCATCCCCAAGCTCATGATAGCAAAAGGTGGAAAAGGTAGTGGCACCAGGTACAAAAGGCGAAAAAGGTAGTGGCACCAGGTACGAAAAGTAGGAAAAGGTCTAGCACCGGGTACGCAAAAGTACCAAAAAGTGCAATCCGTGCGGGTGGCGGGCAGCCGGCGGCGGCTGGCTGCCAGCAGCCAGCGGCTGGCTGGCTGGTGGCGGCGGCTGGCTGCCAGTGGCACCAGTCCGCTGCCGGTTGCTGCGTTTCTCGATTCGTGCGTGTTTTCTTCGTTACGAGTCCGTTTGCATTGATTCTTTTTGCGTTGGATTCGTAATTCAAAAACGAAGCTTTTGATGAAAAGAAATCCCATAAATATGTCTCTGAACTTTAGATGTGTCGTACGAATCGTTTGGATCTTCCAGAGTGCGTAGAATCTTCGTTCTTCGCCCGTTTTAGTTGATTCTTCTTCTGTTGGATTCGTAATTTAAAAACGAACATCTTGGGTCAGATAGATGTTGTTGATGGGTTCTTTGGTCTTGAAACCTCGTTTTGATGTCTGGAATCTTTAAACGTGCGTGGAATCTTCGTTTTCTGCCGTTTTGCTTGATTTTCATCATGCAACCTTGTTTTTACCATCTTGGCATAATATTACAGATTTGTAATGTTTTTGAGTTAAAGTGCCAAGAATTGTTCCAGAATGAGATAGATATCTATAGTAAAAATGTGACTTTTTACGCGATATCAAGTATCCCACACTTAGAACTTTGCTTGTCCTCAAGCAAACTCATTCTTAAAAGCTTCTGGAACGATTCTAATTGCATCAGTTTTTTAGAGATACCTTTTTCCAAAGAATATAAAGTTACAGTTATGAAAGAGTTTTTACCGGAAACTAAGGCTTTATTGAATTTGATACCTTCTTCGAGCAACATGATGATCATGACTAGGCAAATGCAGCATTCTCGTTATAGGCTTGATTGAGGATCAAATCTCCATCACTTTTGATGAGGACGGTACTAACCATTCGAGATATCTTGGAAGGAATCGGGTGTTTTCGGTGTGAAGAAGGTGTGAGGGTTTTCCTTGTATTTTCTCGAAACTTTTCTTGAGAGAGTTTCTCTGGAATTTCTCAGATTTTGAAAGTCTTTTCTTGGCCCTTTTTCTTGATCCTTGGGCTTTTTTTTTTTTTTTTTTTTTGAGCAGCCTGTGCTGAATTTTTTTCTGGAGCTCCTTTTACGGATGATGTTCATCCTTTGGGGAACGCTCCGATATAAGCTTTTTGCTGAATTTCTTTTCTTGGAGCTCCTTTTACGGATCATGCTCATCCTTTGGGGAACGCTCCGATGGCTTTGTGTTAGGCTGCAGAAGTCTTGAAATATCTTTGAGAATTCGTTGGAAAATGAAACTTCTGTAGGTTCAGGACGAATGTTAGGAGGTTTTGATTGGGTGTGAAGAGTGAGTGTTGAGTGGGTGGTTGTTTGATGGTGGAAGGGTGTTTGGATTCCTTAGAAGTTATCGAGATGGGTTGTACGTATGACACTCATCGGTGTGATCTCGAAATGTATTACAAGAGCAAGTTCTAATTCGAATGCGTATATCGGTGTCTGGCCATGTGTTGCCCTTTTCGTCTGTATCTTATTCTAAAATAGTTTTGTTTCGTTGTCAAAAACTTGTTCCTTGCTGTAATTTATACTTTTGAAAGATAGGATTTCTAAAGAACGATGTTTTTGAATCTGAAAATTTTGAAATTTTATCCATTTTTAGCTTCAAAACGAAAATATTGTTTGACTTATGGACAAGGGGTAAAAACTTGCGGTCGATGGCCGTATATCCCACACTTAGAGGAACATTGTCCCTAATGTTCGAATCTATTTGTTGAGTACCTCTTGTTGAAGTATCCCACACTTAGAGATTCTACTTATTAGTGTATTGTTTCGTAAGTGTAGTGTGATTTTTATTATCCCACACTTAGTGTTTGGAATATCGGATGAGGTAATCAAAACGGGTAGAGGGTTTTGGAACGTTGTACCGCTTTTGCCGTGCACGTTATCGGCGCCTCGTTGGAAGTCTGCTGGTCCGTGGCTTGTAGCTTATGGCTCTCGGCATTCTTCATTGCGTGGTCCACAATCCTCCTTTGCTTAGGTCTTCTATAGTTTTTCAAACAAACCACTCAACTCAATCAAGTAATAGCTGCTGATAAGAAAAGTAAAATAATAAAATGATAAAGTAATAACTGGATAGATGTGATGTCTATGCATCCACAGTACATCAAATACACATAATAATAATAAAGTCTTGGTATAAAATAGAAAGAAGTAAGAAGGCGGAGCAATCTATTGCTCGGCTGGTGGTACTGCAGTCGAAGATGCGATGGGAGATGACTCATCTGATGAAGAGTCATCGTGCTGACAGTGGGTGCCCTTATCTGATGCATCCCTATCATCCTCTGCGTCTGGTGTACCCATGGTGAATATCCCGTCATGTATCAACTGATCAACAAACTCCCTTGCGGGCATGTCAAAGCTATAGAGTGGAGTCTCATGTATCCCCTGCTGAGAGTGCTCTCTGAATAGATCGGTCTGTCTGTGAGAAGATACTGGAGCAATCGGTGCAGCTGCAGGGCTGGTGCTCCTGAGAGTCCTATGGCTCTGAACAAAAGTGGCTCGAGTAGTGGCTCTAGATATCCTACTGCTACTCGAAATCTGTCCTCTAGCTGAGCCGACGACTGAGGGAATCTGTTGTCTCTGAAGGGGGATCTGTGCTTGCAGTGCTTGTGGCTTGAGTGGGGCTGTCCGAGGTGGTAAACCATGGCCATGGACTGGATGTCGGCGAGGTGCTGGAGTAGGAGCTGCAGGGGGATACAAATGTGGTGGGGCTCGACCCATCCCGCATGGTATGTCCGGAAGTGGGCTCACTGGTATCCCTGCGATCTGCTGCCTCATAGCTCTGTAGCTTCTGACTTGCATCTGCATCAGCCAGTACCAGTAATCGGGTCCTGGGGGTGTCCCGTAATGGTATATATAAGCTGGTATCTGGGCTCTAGGGGCAGGGACAGAAGGTCCTGGCCTATTAGGCTGTGGCGGTGCAACTGGCACATCAGAATCTCGTGCACCCTCATCTGAATCGGAGTCTGAACTTCGGGCCTCTTTCGGTTGCTTCCTCTTTCTGGACTCCATGGGGGATTTCTTCCGGAAGCAGATGATTAATCATCTGCTTCTCAAAAAAATGGAGCACCTAACAACGCATCTTCACAGACCAAGAACTACGAGATCACCCCTTTCATTCTGGGGTGACGGAGGGATCATACCATTCGAGCCTTTTTTTTTCATGCTTTTCCCCGAGGTCTGGAGAAAGCTGAAATCAAATGGGATGTGTCTATTTATCTATCTCTTGACTCGAAATGGGAGCAGGTTTGAAAAAGGATCTTAGAGGGCTCCGATTCCACATTGCCTTCCTCAAGACCTGCTACCAATGTGTCAATACTCTTAGGGTCTGATGATTGTGCCTTGATATAAATGGTACCATCCTTCAGAATCCTAAGTATATCCATTTTCCTCAGAAAATCATAGTCTACTGGTTGGGAACTCCATCCTGGCAGGCTTTTAAACTTTACTATCTCCGTCGTCCTAATCAATCCCATTTTCCTAATCAACCGAGTAATTACTGGGCCCATGAATGATCTTCTTGCACCAAACTCTTTCTCTTCCAAAATCCGCTGGGCAGCTAGATGGGCAACCTGAATGTTTCTCCTATCGACGATACATGCCATCATGATAACATCAAACTCAGATACTCGGCCATTAGACGTATGTTTCCCATCAAGTGAACAAGCCAGTAGTTTATGCAAAATCTGCATAACTGGGTCTGTGAGCTGGGTAGCTTTAATACCCGAGAAATATGGCTTTGGCGACCAATGACTCCATGCCTCTGCGGTGGTAGTCGTGAGAGACATCGTGGTGGCTCCATCAGTAAACAGGGGTGAATCTATCTCTTCTGGTGTATAGAGATCTAAGTGACGTGCAAACTGAGCCAATGACAAGGTGAATAGGCTCCTCATATATCTAAACGTGATCACCCCGTCTTCCACTCTACTCCCTGGCTCGAATGTATAGGTGGTCATGAACTCGGTGATCATCTCCATATACACCAGTTCGTCAATGCTGAACAATCTCTTGAAAGACTCAAACTGCTGACCCTCTATTGAGTAACTGAGTAGACTCTCTAATTTCTGCCTGAACCCAAATATCTGTAGCTTTTCCCAATCTACATATCTAAAACGGCCAAAAGGGTTATCTCTCCATATTCGTGCCATCCGGTCGTATGCTGGTGTTGCACTAAGGTATGCAAGAGATCCTGTAAGTGGACGTGCTGGTTTTAGTTTTTTCTTCATGGTACCTGAGATCATGAGAAATTTAAAGTAATAGGTCTTAAGAAAGGTAGAATTTAAAGCACTTCTCGAATTTTTCTAATGGAAAATTCGAAATGAGGGCTTTAAATTCTTGACAGTCCAAAGATTACAGTAAATATCAAATGCCCCCAAGTAACAATAGTGAGGCAATCATCAGTGTGTAGAAACATATAGTCATGGGATGGCGGTAACTTAACTCGTGAAGTAATGTCGTTTACAAAGTCTGGTGTTTAGCCCAATTTGAAACGTCATTATTTCACAGTTTATAATCTCAGTGTAGGTTTTTGACTTTTAAAAGTTCAACTTGAAGTAAGGTTTTTGAATAAAAATTGCAATTAATTTATTTTAAAAATGTAATACTTCAAATTGACTTTTAGGTCAAAACTTACTTCGGACGATAATTCCAGTTTGTCCTCATACCAAAATTATAACCTAAGCATGTAATCATTATTTTTAGGCATTTTCCTACTAGATAATAAGCTAGGTCATGCACAAAAAGTTATGTCATCCATGTGTTTGGTTTTATTCAAGACCTTTGTTTCTAGTAACATTGCTTATTTTGACTAGTCAAGAAAGTACAAGTGTCCTAGTGAGCAAGGTTTTCAAGTAATTTTTAATTTACTATCATGCATGCTAGTTAACTTTTTGTTGACTTTCAAAAGTCAAATTTGCTAATCCTAATCTATCCGCATTATACAATTAACATGGGGCAATCATTCAAAACACCATAATTACTTAAATATCTAACAACTAGCACTCAATCAAGTTAAATTCTAGACTTAATCAATAAGTTAAAGTACATCTTCTTGAAAGATCCAAACTAGTATGAATTAGCATGGGTAAGTTGTAGTAGCATGTAGTTTCTAAGCATTCAACCAAGAAAAATAGCAATTCCTAGTTACTAACTTAGGTAACTTCATAAAATGAGAAACTTTAAGCTTAAAGTGGGTTTCTTATGATCATACCTTGTTTTAGTGTGTTATGCTTCAAAACGAACGTACAATCGAGAATATCATGCAATGAGGAGTTCAAAAGGACATGAAATTAGAGAGGTTGGTGAAGATTGAGTGGTGATCCATGGTGGGTTTAGGGTGGCCAGTTTTTAGGGTGAGGGAGGAAGAAGAAGAAAAGTTTTTTATGTTATTTTTGAATTATGGGATCAAATGGAAGGCTTGTGGTCCATGAGAATATTTGTCATACTCCCATGTACCATATTCCTTACATGGTCCCCTATGTACTTCTAAGTACTTCCCTAGATTAATTCCTAAGGTCCCACTAATGATGATTACAAATCCTAAACATATTTATTGTAACTAGTTACTTGTTAGTCTTTCGTTACGTTATAAACAATTTAAGAAGCGCGTACATTTTTGTGGAACAATTAAAAGCAATCCTGAGATATTAAACTTAGATTATTTTTGGTTGTTTTAAAATTAGTTGTCTGACGTGGACTTGTTGAATGTACACGTTTCGGCTAAAAGGTTAACGTTGTACGTTCTTGTTGTCGCGCACGTGTTTTCAAGCAAAAATTTAAAAACGTTTTTTTTTCAAAGGAAACTTTCAAAATTTTATTATATTACTATATTTATACTAAAATATGCTCATTTAAAGTCGCGAGCTTCGACCTTTTTCGGGAGGAATTGTTTTAAGATTCGTTCCGATCCCTCCATAGGGAAAGGGTCGAGATTTGCTCCCTTAAGCGAACGTTTTTCAGCACAAAACATTTTGAAAGTTCCAAAATGGTGTTATAAACTAAATAGTAATGACGATTCTCAAATCCGAGGACTTCTCGTTCTTCGTATCTTAAATTGATAAGATCACCAATTAACTTATTGTACGCTTTCCTTATCTTTTTAGGGTTTGACAAACCGATGCGTGGACCTTGATCTTTGTAATTAAGTTCGTGAGTGAGTTTATTCATGACTTCCAGAAATGCGTTCTCTTCCTTTGAATCAGGGTCTCCGGTTGTAGACTTAACTATCCTGCAGAGTTCACTGATTGTGGATTTTTGTACGGAAGTGAAAGGGTATTTGGTAAAGGCAAAGATTCGAGTAAGCTTAACGTGAAGGTCTTTTCTTTTTGCAAAGAAAACTGTGTCGATTCTTTCCTTAGTGGAATCAGGAAAAACGTCTCGTAATTTTGAGATCAGGTAGGAGACGGGGTCAACAAAGAAAGGAATTTTACCAGGAATGATGATAGAAATCATCGGATCTTGTTCTTCCCAGAACTCAAGTTTGTTGATCATTGCGGCGACACTGTGATTGATAATCATCATAGATGTTGGAAGAAAATCCATGTCGGCGAATGATTCAAAAAGTAGATCTAAATCTGCTATAAACTTTAGTTCTTGGTCTCTGAAATTTGTGGGAGTGTTTTCGCATTCATGACTTGACAGGCGAAGAAGGAATTCTACTTGTTTTTCTAACTTGGCAATCATTTCTCGTTGTTCGTAAGAATACGGGAGATCGGCATAGGTTAACTGCCTGACGAATGCTTTATAGACATCTACCCTACGGGAAGGATTGAAAGAAGCACCGAGGTGGCGTTCTTCAAAACAAGGTTGTTCCGGCTCGACTGATGGAACCTTGTCCACCACTCGGTAAATGGTGTATTGGTGGTTGTGTGAAATGAATGAAAAGATGCCGTAATTCCGAGAATCGGGTGTAGTTTGAGGATACACCGATGTTTCAGGAATGAGGGTGATTAAGTCACAAGACTTCGGAGGTTTTTCTTCAGAATTATCTTCGGGAAAATAATCGAAGTGGGAAGAATTTGGTAAATCAGGTAGGTGTAAAGTTGGCGAGTGATCTTCTGGAGATGATGCGAGGTCAGGTAACTGGTCCATGTCATCAAAATCCAGGCAATGTTTTTGAATTGAAAGTGAGGTCCTATATTCTTCTTGGGTGTCGGAGGTTTCCTTAGTTTTAGAGGAAGAAGGTGAAAAGAAATCAGATCCTAACTCTTTTTCTAAGTAATCGAAGAATTCCGTATCATTCATTGAAATGAAGCAAGAAATGGGTTTTCGAGTTGTCATTTTTAAAGTTATCCTAACTAAATAATACTTAATTAATACTAATTACTTAATTTAACTTTCGAAAGATTTCTAAAAAGATTTCAATCGGAAGGGTCTCCTAAATGTTACTACTTAAGGCGGCTTTGAATCGTACGTTTGTGATTCCCCGGCAGCGGCGCCAAAAACTTGTTTGGCCCGCAAGCGTCGGTTCAGTGTCGTTGCGATTCCTGATGGTGATGCGGGCGCAGCGGGGATTTTAAATTTTATATTTTGCTGGGCTTAAATTATACGTACTACCTACTCTGGTTAGCAAGCGGAATGTAAGACCTAAGATCGTTCTATGAATCAAAACGTGTAGGAGATTAAAGCTGGTGCTTTCGGTAGGAGATATTTAGGATGAAACAAAGTAGGTAGGTTTGGGGGTTTTAAACTAAAGACAGGTAATTAAAATGCAGAAAAGTAAATTACAGGAAAGCAGATAAAGATAAACATGTGATTGCTAAGATTTCGATAATTAATGTTTCAGGATGACAGATTAAATAGGGGCAATACTAATATAATGATTAAAACTATCAGGTGTAAACTCTAGAACTCTACCAATTAAATTTCCCATTGGTATGTCACTAGGAACTAGGTTATCGTGATTCTGATCGGAGCAATACGCAAACTTCCAATACTTATCTAGTTGAAAGATAAACAACCTATTTTGGCTTAACGCCGAGGTGCATGAATCAGTAGCGTATCGTCTCATAGGTCCGACCTTTCTTAACCCCTAGAATAGTTTAGTATTTTATTAGCATGCAGATTAATAACTTTGTATGTTTTGACCGTTGATTGTGTAAGGCTTAGTGTTTTAAGGTATCTAAATCACGAGGATGTTATCCTTATTCCTAAGTCTTGTTTTATGCATTAGGGTTTGGTTACTTCAACTTATGACTTGAGTTCTCCTTTTCAAACAGTTATACATCCCTAGATTATTCGCAGTTTATAAAAACGTGTTTCATATGCAGGCCATGCCTTTCAGTAATCGGACAGTGTACTTTACATGGTAGTTCGACTGCTTCTTACATCAGACATGCAGTCAAGAGTAATTAACGGTGAATATGACACTCTAAACTAACTAAATATAAAGTGTTGTCCCTGTTGCTAAGGATCTAGAACAGATTACAAGAACCAATTGTGTGGCGGAATCACACGATTGAAGTAACGAGCATGAAATATAAATCAACACAATAAGATATTGAATAAGAATGCTTTATATTTCAATAACCAACGAATTCTAGCTTGTTTACAGAGGTTTTTGTCGACAAGTTGTGCAGAGGTTTGTCCAACCTTTGCAATGAGCCGTGATGGCTCTTTATATACAAACAGAACGATTCTGCGACACTTGCTAAGTGTCGCAGATCATAACCCTAGTGCGACACTTATTGAGTGTCGCCTGAATGCGACACTAGGTAAGTGTCACTCAAAACAGAAAATTATCTATTTTCTAATCTAAGCTATTACAGACTCAAGACCAGCTGACAGACACACTAATATGACTCAACAAACTCCCCCGTGTCTTCAGCTTGGTCTTTAAAAAATATCTTCAATATCAGATCCAGTTTGTCGGGAGATTCCCACCGGCATGAATTCCCTTAGCAATGCAGAGATCCACAACTCTTTGAAATCTCACAACATCTTCTTGATCAATCATATCAAATTGCAATCTATTACTGTGAAGAGCTTGAAGATCATTCTTTGACATGTTAATCAGGCTAAGAGGATCAAAAACTCTAAGAGTGTAGCCAGTAACATGTTTCCATTCTTTAGCATCACGTCCCGGTCCCTTTTGAGAAAAATATTCAATAACCGCCTCTCCAGTAACCGTGTCATACCACCAAAACCTAAAATTTCCCAGCACATCAAATGGTAACTTTTCAAATGGCACTTGGGTAAGATTCTTGGTTGGAGGATAATGATAACCGTATATGGGTTGGTGCGTCCTCGGGTCTAGCTTCTTTTTGTTAGAAAATCGAATCCCCATCACTGGTCGAATCCACTTAAATTTCTTTGAGTTGATTTCTCGATGCAGGATGTTCTGAAAGAATTCAGCTTCGCGATTGTCAGTGGGATTGATCATATTCAACTGAGCTAGCCTATTCAGATCAACCTTCGGCAATGTGGTCAGATGGTCTAGTCTTGCCTTGAAGTATTGAATGCCATCCTTTCTTTTTATAACAAACAATCTGAAATCAACATCAAACTTCCAAGATTTTATCAGCCCAGATAGATCACCGCGAACAGAATATGCTTGGCATCTTTTTAGCTCGGGCGTTGGAGGCAAAATCCATTCTGGATACCTTTTAGGTTGAGCGGTGGACGTTGAGGTACCAGCAGAATGAGAAGAAGGTTCGGCAGAGGCTGCAGGAGAAGCAGCAGGAACGGTATCATCATCTGATTCTACCTCCTCATATGGATTTTCTTCGAACACATCTTCATCAGAGACTACATCAGGTTCAAATTCCACTTCATCATCAAATATGCTCGGACCTCTATCCTCAGCAGATGCCCCAAATACTAGATTTTGTAGATATTCTAGATTTACATGTGAGTAATCAACATTTAGTGGCGTTGGTTGACCAGGAACGTGAGAAGAAGACGCAAAGTAATCCAAACTGATATTTTCATTTACATCAAAATCATTAATTACATTTACATTTTCTTGGCCTGTGGTTTCCGGTTCTAACTCCCCCGGAACCACAGCCATAGTTTCTAATTCTAACACACGACGCTCAAGATCCGGTACACGAGCAGCCGTGGCCTCTAGCTCCAAAAGTCTTGACGCTTGAACCTGTATAAGAGCTTGTTGATCTTGAAGCATCTGTTTCATTTGCGCCATATCCTCCATTAATTTCTTCAAAAATTCCGGCTGGGGCTGAATATCATCAGAAGCAGGAGTCGAGGTTCGTTGACGACGCTGTAGAGGAACGTCATCAGATTCTGTGTCCGAAGAATCTCGAACCCGCTTGCCCTTATCAGCAGCGGAGGTTGTAGCAGCAGCAGCAGGTGTAGAAGTTGGAAAATTTTCAATATCAACCAGAACTTCTTCCAAAACCGCTTCATCAACTTGCGGTGGTGGAACTGCAACATCAATAAATCCATTATCCGGCGGAGCCACATATTCTTCATCAGTCACGTGGCCGAATAATGGAACATCAGGCAGAACTGCCTGACCTTTTGGAGGTGTTGCACAATCCCCAAATACCCTGACCAGCATCGGAGTCAAGGTCAGAATTGACCTTGGGTCAGGCTGAATCCCTAGATTCAGGGAATTCAGGATCAGCTGCAAAAATCGTGGATACATAAACCACATATGATCGCCAGCTCGTAGATTATCCACTAGATGCCCAAAGATATAACCTGAGTAGTTGAAAGGTTTGTTGTAAACCAATCCCAGCATCAGGGAGATTGTTCCGTAATTCATTCCATCAAATCCCGCCTTCCTTGGCGAGAGGCACACAATGATAATGTGTGCTAAATACCTCCAGACTCTGCTTAAATGTTGTTTCCTATATTGATCTGGAGGAATAGCTGGATAACCCATGCGCAGAAGACCACCAGCGATAAAACTGTTCTCAAACTGAGTTGGAAACTCAGAATTATCATCAAAAAGCAAAACTTCTCGTATCGTATCCTCCGTAATTTCAATACGATGACCAAAAACAGTTGATAAAATCCTTCGATAGTCTCCTTCAGTGTTAATCACAGCATTCGCATAAAATTCCTCGATTTGATTCAAGTAGATCGGACATGAAGCAGTGATGGAATGGTGAATCCTCGAGCGACGCAGAAACTGAATCATCGGATGAAACGGAATCGAATTGGCGTGCGTATCATCTAGAAAAGCCACCACATTATGTCGTGGCTGTGTGCGGCGAGCGTAAATAGCTAAGTTTGCCATCTGCATAAAATTAAGACATAGATAATACACAAAGAAAGGTTATACCGTTAGAACAAATAAAGTATAAACTTATCTTTCAAAATTACCTTTAGGCGACACTTCAGTAGTGTCGCTAATTAAAGTAGCGACACTTGGGTGAGTGTCGCTCAGAAGCACAAAAATCACTATGAGACACTTAAGGTAAGTGTCGCAGTATTGCAAATAAAGAGGCGACACTTAAGGTGAACTGCAGGCGACACTTAAGATAAGTATCGCAAAAGACAAGGCGGCACTTAAGTAAGTGACGCATCTACTTGGTGTTCCTTTAAAGGCAACACTTAAGGTAAGTGTCGCAATAGACAGAGCGGCACTTAAAAAGTACTGTAGGTGACACTCAAGTTGAGTGTCGCAGCAGATAAGGCGACACTTAATCAAGTGTCGCATACAATTGATATTCCTTAAAGAGCGACACTCACTCAGTAGCAAGGTGACACTTAGGTTGAGTGTTGCAGTTGGTGTTCAAAATAACCAAATTGCGACACTTACTGCGAGTGTCGCAGGGAGGCGAATTAGGTGAAAAGCTTGACAGATATATGTATATCGACTATAAAGCGCATAATAGAAACACCTAATTAACATGTATATAGCCTAAATCACAGAAACTTCAAAAACCTAAACTATCCGTAAGAACCCTAGATTAAAACGAACTAAAAACGTAATGATACAAGGAAAGACTTATACCTTTTGATGCGTACGGTCTAGTAGAACAAGAATCTAAGGAAGAAATCGAAGAAAGATGCGAAAACAGCAAGCAATAGTGTGACAGAGCGAGTGTCGCTAGATCGAGAGCGAGTGTCGCAGGTTTTGAGTGAGTGTCGCTAAGTAAGTGTGAGAATAAATGTCGCAGGGAGGCGTTTATATACTCCACACTATAGGCGACACTCGATGCGCTCAAGGTGACACTTGATGCGACACTCAGTGAGTGTCGCAGACTAAAAGATTTTAACGTTTTCAAATTCTTTCACGATTGGGTTTTGGCTATCCAGTGACTTTTGACTTTAAGTAAAACAAAAATATTAGAATAATTATAACTTAACTAAGAATTCAAAACAAGTACACTATTTTTGGTGACAGGATTGTTTTGGGTCTGGTTAGGGATCATATTAAGTCATCATACATTGCTTTACATATGTTTGCTGTTATTCCAATTATCAGTATACTTGTCCTCTTTAAATTTACATAACATATTTAAAATAAATTTAATAACACACAGTTCAAGACAATTGTTCATATCATTATCCACTTAAACAACTAACCTTCATTCATCAGAGATAACCTTTTATTGTTAAACTGTTCAATCTTTTGCAGTTCACACATATGACATACCCCTAACATCTACATATGGTTAATCTTTATATTAAGAAAAATTATATGAAACTTATTTTTAAGAATCAAGACATTGGTGACAGGTCTGTACTTACGTACAACAGAGCGACTTATCTTGATTCAGGTTTAAACAAAATCAATTTTCGTCAAGTCATTGGTGACAGGTCTGTACTTCCGTACAACAAAGCGACTTAACTTGACTTAAGTATGTATTTGAATTTGAAACTCTAAGATTTTGCAAGTCTGATTAACTCACAGCTGTTTAATTTTTAAGATATAGTACCAGAGACCAGGTCTGTACCGACGTACAACAGAGGAAACCAATACTATATCCCCCAAATAAGTTGCTATAAAATTTTAGAATATAAAAATTGTCCATATTAAATATAGGAATTAAGACACACCGTCGTACGTCATATGATGTTTACTACATAAAATTAACAAGTAGTTAAAATTACTTTTTAATATCTCTGAGAACAAATAGAGAGTTGCCTATGAACATATCATATGATGAAGCTGTATGTTAAGAAATTTATGATAAATACATTACTAAACCTACTGATACATCAGATATAACATTTAACATTTGCATTTCGTGAATGATGCTTAATGTACTATCATATCCCAAGTTGTTTACAGACACAACCCAACGTCTTTTTATAGATGTAGCAATAATGCATTACTTTAATACTAAGAAGTATAAAGTGTGGCTCTTGCAATTATTATTATTATTTTTTTTGTAAAATCAATGTCACTGTAACGATTTAAAAAATCGTAAGCCAATCATAGAAACTAATTCATCAAAACGAGAACGGGAAAAGGCCTTAGTAAACAAGTCAGCCTTTTGCTTAAGTGTTTCTATTTGGATAAGGTCAATAAGGTGTTTCTCATAGCAATCCCGTATAAAGTGAAATCTAATCTCTATATGTTTTGTTTTAGAGTGCTGTACGCGATTGCGTGTGATAGATATGGCTGCAGTGTTATCTATATGTATAGGAGTAAGAGTTAAGATGAAACCATAATCGCGAAGTTGATGCTGAATCCACAGAACTTGTGAACAACAGCTGGCAGCAGCAATATATACAGCCTCGGCTGTGGAGGTTGAAACGGTTGTCTGCTTTTTACACTGCCATGACACTAAGCGCGGTCCAAGAAACTGACATCCACCAGATGTGGACTTCTTATCCTTGTTGCATCCGCCATAATCTGAATCTGAATACGCAGTCAAAGTGAAGTCGTCTTCATTTGAGTACCATAGACCTAGAGTGGGTCTATATTTGAGATACCCAAAAATCCGCTGAACTGCCTTCATATGAGAAACCTTCGGGTGAGCTTGGTACCTGGAACACAAAGAAACAGCAAAAACAATGTCTGGTCTTGAAGCAGTAAGGTACATAAGAGAACCTATCATTGAACGATAGTCCTTCTCGTTACAATCATCATCTTCCTCAGCTGGTCCAAGTTTGTGAGATACCTCAATGGGGGTGCCATAAGTCTTACAATCATGCAAATTATACCTAGTCAACATGTCATTGACATATTTTGACTGATGGATATAAATGCCTTTGTCAGATTGTTCAACTTGGACACCTAGAAAGAATGTAAGTTCTCCCATTGCACTCATCTCAAACTCAGACTTCATAAGTTGCTCAAATTCCTTGCAGAGAGCATTACTTGTAGATCCAAAGATGATGTCATCCACATATACCTGCACAAGTAACAAATCATTTTTGGACCTTTTTGTAAAAAGAGTGCTGTCAATCTGTCCTCTTGAAAATCCATGCTTGAGTAGATGTGTAGACAGCCTCTCGTACCATGCTCTTGGTGCTTGATGAAGACCATACAAAGCCTTGTCTAACTTGCAGACATAATCTGGATGTACCGAGTCTTCAAATCCAGGAGGTTGCCTGACATAGACTTCCTCCACAACTTGTCCATAAAGAAATGCACTCTTTACGTCTAGTTGATAAACCCGAATACCTTTAAATGAAGCATAAGCCAAAAATATACGAATAGATTCCAGTCTAGCAACAGGGGCGAATACTTCATCGTAGTCCAATCCTTCAATTTGTGTAAATCCTTGAACTACTAATCGAGCCTTATTCCGGACCACAACACTGCGATCATCCTTCTTCACACGATACACCCAACGAGTTCCAATTGCATGGACACCCTTGGGTAGAGGGACTAATTCCCAAACTTTCAGCTTCTCAAATTGATGCAGTTCTTCTTGCATCGCTTCGACCCAATGTGGGTCCTTTAATGCATCAGCTGTTTTCTTAGGTTCAACTTAAGATAGAAAACATTCTTCCATCTCAATGACAAGACATTCCAAGGAGGCTGTAGGAGGTACTTCAGAGGTTGAAGCAGACATGTCGGTCACAGCCAATTGATGTCTAGTTTGAACGCCTTTACTTAACTCACCAATGATATTATCAGTGGGGTGAGTTTTATGAATCCGAGTCTGTGGAATTGGGTTAGGCACAATAACTAATTCCAAATTATTAAGATCTCCTTCAGTAGCATTTGACTCGGATGGAGGATCGTTGGCTTCAACATTGTCTTCTGAGGGACTAGCCATATCTAACGGTTGAGGAGATGGAGAATCTGTTGTTGGAATTGATGCATCAACTGATGGTGTTGATGTTGAGGTGGAAGATGTATTAGGTTGGACAGATGGTGCAGTTGGAGTGTGATCTACATTAATGTCCAAACCATGTAGAAGAGTGACAATAGTTTCTTCATCATCAATATTCTCAGGTGTTGGAATATTGAATGAGTCAAAGAAACTATCGTACTGAAACAGATTTTCTGGTCCTTTGCCTTCAGGAGGAGCTGTATAGCGTAAACACTTGACTTCATAATGCTCCTCAATACGCTTTGTAGATAAATTGTAAACTCTCTTGTTAGGAGAATTTACAGAATATCCCAAGAATATTCCATCCATTGATTTTTCACCAAACTTGTCCTTTTGAGTTCGAGACATAATGGTGCAAGGACATCCAAAGGGCTCCAGAAATTGTAAGTTTGGTTTACGGTTGTTAAACAGCTCATAGCATGTTTTGTTTTCCTTTTTAACCGTCAAAACCCTGTTTAAAACAAAACATGCGGTATTTACCGCCTCTGCCCAAAAAGTAATTGGAAGCTTAGAGTCGGATAACATAGTGCGCGCAGCTTCAATGAGAGTCCTGTTCTTGCGTTCAGCGACACCGTTCTGTTGAGGTGTATAAGCAGAGCTGAACTGATGATGAATACCCTTCCTTAAACAGTACATCTCAATTGTTTTGTTCTTGAATTCCGTTCCATTATCACTTCTAATCCTCTTGATCCTCTTTCCACACAAGTTTTCTAACTTGTCAAACAGATATATTAGGATCTCAGGGACTTCATCTTTTGTAGAAATGAAGTAAACCCAAGAAAAACGAGAGTAGTCATCGGTGACTACCAAGCAGTAAGTACTGCCTCCCATACTCCTCTTATTAACCGGCCCAAATAGATCCATGTGTAATAGTTCTAGGGGCGATGCATTGGAGTTCACCTTCTTCGACTTATGGGACTGCTTGTGTTGTTTTCCTTTGAGACAGGAAACACAGTTATCATCCAAACTGAATGTGAGTTTAGGCACACCAGTAACAAGCTCATTTTTTACAAGATAGTTCATCTTGCGAAAGTTTAAGTGTCCCATTCGCCTGTGCCATAGAAGGGAATCCTTTGGAGTAGCTTTGGACAACAGACATGTATGTTCAGATGTAGTAGTTGATACAGTATTCATGTCAAGTATGTACGTGTCCTTTGTCCTTGGTGCTCGAATGAGCACCCGTTCCTCAGGCACTTTATAGCCTGGTTTGAGTATTAGGCACTCCGTATCTGTAAACATGGTTGCGAACTTTTTATCACACACTTGTGATACGCTGAGAAGATTGTAGTTCAGTTGTTCCACGTAGTTCACATTATCAAAACTCACTGATCCATTAGTAAGAGTTCCCCTACCAGTAATTTCTCCACCCTTATCACCCGCAAATGCAACATATCCCCCTTTTACAGGTTGAACATCAGAGAGAAGAGATATGTTGCCGGTCATATGCCTTGAACAGCCACTGTCTACATACCATTTGCTCTTGATAATTTCTTCAGATGGCTGTAGGCACACAAAAAATAGAGAAATTAGTTTGATTGTGAGACCCAAGCCTTAATGGACTTGGGTCTACCAAAATCATCCATAATAACTACATCAGTGAGTGCATGATTTTTTAAAATTTCGGGCACTTCTACTGATGGGTTATTTGGTGATAAAGAGTCTACTTTGGACTCTTTGACTTTCCAAACCTGAAGAGGTTTGGATGGTTGCTTTTTGACAAGAACTTGCTGATTACAAGTAGGTGTAACCGGCTCTTTCCTGTCAGTTTTCTTGACAGGTTTGGGAGGTGAGGAATTGTGCCTAGGTTGAGGTTTTGAAAAATTTCTGTAAATGGAAGCTCTAGGCGCTGTCTTCCCAAACCGTTGTCTAGAAAGCAACGGACAAACACTTATCAAATGACCCTGTTTTTTGCAGTAGAAACAGGATCTTCTCTCAATGACCGATTGAAAGTGAGGTTGCAAATCTGATGAGGATTTGATATTTCTATTTACTGAACAGGCACATTGAAATGTGCAAGGTGAATTGGCACGTGAAAAAGATGTTGATTTACTTTTGGAATTATTTTTGATTGGTTTAGAAGAAACTGATTTGTTATTAGCAAATTTTGTTCCTTCTTAACCTTAGGAATAGCCTTAGATTTAACCTTTAGTGAAGGGATTTCACTACACGGTTCATTTATAATTATAAAATTTTCAGGCTTTACATCCAATTTACGAACCTTTGTATCAAACTCATCAGTTACTTCCTCAATTTCAATTACTTCCTCCTCAATAGTAGGAAGTACAGGTAATGATTTTGCTTTCTTTTGGGAGATGGGTTTATCTCCCTTCTCAGATGAAACCAAAATAACTGGTTCTTTAACAGATAACTTGCCTTCTTTATCAGTTGAAGGCACAAAGTTTTTAATGTCATCCTTCGATGGCATAGGTTCATAGTTAGATGGGGGAGGTACCGCTTGGTATCCTATCCCTGACTTACTTTTTGTATTGATCCTTTACACTTGAAGGATCTCATCAAAAACAACGGAGGATGTACTAAAATTTGAAAGTTTTCGATTAAGATCAATAATCTTAGTTTTAGATTCATCAAGAGCTTTTTGTAAATCGACAATTTTCTTAAGATAACTGTCAATAGCATCTTGTTGACAATAAATCTTAGCCTTTAGATCTTTTCTTTCAGTCATAGTGGCATTAATCTTTTTGTCAAAAATCTTTTCATTTTCTTTTAGCAATTGGTTCGCCTGTCTAAGTTTATCTAAATCAGAATACAGGCGAGCATTATCCTCAGAGTATCTGTTAATTTTACCAGTTAATTTGATACAACTAACACAAGAAAGAGGTTCATCAATTGGTACCTCATCTGTAATCTCTGCCATAAGAGCTGTGTTATGAATGTTCTCCTCTGTATCACTCCAGTTGTAATATTCATCATTAGTAAGGAGAAGAGCTTCATTTAAGGATTCCTCAAGCTTATCAGCATCCTTAGCAGTTGACTTCTTTGAGACAGATGGCTTTGAAAAACCAGAAGGAGGTTGTTTAGATTTCTCACATTCTCTTGCAAAATGTCCCAGATTGTGACATTTGTAGCATTTAACCTTACTCTTATCAAAACCCAAACCCGAATCACTATCATCATCCAGGTTCTTTCTTCCAGTTTTTCGCAAATATTTCTTTGTTCTCCTTGTCAACATAGCAAAATTCCATCTGATATCCATTCGTTCAAGATCATCAGGATTGATTTGATCAAAATCCTCATCTGTCAAATCAATGGAACTAGTTTTCTTTGATAGAAAACTATCATAAGCACTCAAAAATGCTTAGAACACAGCAGCATTCTCCTCGGTAGCTGGAGAAGCTGGATTACCCTTGGATCCCCCGGAAGATGAAGGCGATCTACCAGAAAAAGAATATGATCCACTGGAAACACCACCACCATTAGCGGTTGACGTTTTGGTAGCGGATGACATACCTCCTCCAGATAAAAGAGCAACTCCGGAAGCAGAAAATTTACTCCCATAGATGCTCGGATCTTGAACATGGGCACTAGATTTAGTTTCTTTACGTTGCATATCTAGTGCATATGCTTGTAGTTGACCAATGAAATCATCTAGAGATAAAGACATTACACCTTCGTCTTCTTCCATCATCATCACTCGATGATCCCATTTCTTAGGTAGAGCACTTAACAATTTCTTGTTAATGTCTACAGCTTGCATAATCACACCACCATCAGAAAGCTCACTCACAAGATGTGAGTAACGAACAAACAAACCATTAAGAGACTCATTTTCTAACATATCAAACAATTCATATTGTCGTTTGATCAACTCCAGTCTACTCTTCTTATATTTATCACTACCACCGCATCGTCTTTCAAGGGCTTTCCACATGTCAAATGCGATGTCGTGATGTTTAAACATTTTAAGAACCTCAGAAGATAAGCTCATAACAAGAGTTGAATGAACTTTTCTTTCCATGTCCCAAGCTTTCTTTTCATCTGCATTTAATGCCTGAATAGATTTGGGAGGAGCGATTCCCTCAAATACCCCATCCTGCTTTGGATGTTCATACCTTTCAAGCAAAGGAATCATCATATCCGGTTCATTATAAGAAATAAAAGCTTCAAATTTTTGTCTCCATTCAACATAATTTGTATTAGCTGTAAAAATTGGAGCCTTATTTGTACTACCAGCTTCATTACTGGTTTTAAGCATTTGAGCAAAAGCTTGCATCGACATTGTAAATTAAACTAAAAAGAACGACTGATTTTAAAATTCTTAAGCGACACTAAGGAAGTGTCACAGACTGACAAGCGACACTGAGACAAGTGTCGCAGAAAGTGTAAAATTAAAAAAAACAGGCGACACTAAGGTAAGTGTCGCAATGAAGTGTCGCTAGCAAGTGTCTCTAGCAAGATAGGAATTACTGTCACAGTGAGTGTCACTAAATCCTTAAGGCGACACTGAGGTAAGTGTCATTTCAAGTGTCGCTAGATTATGTTGCTGAACCCTAGAGGCGACACTGAGGTAAGTGTCGCTATAAGTGTCGCGTCGAGTGTCGCAGAAACTCGCAGCAGCAGCCCAAAAACCCTAAAAATCAAATTTTCGTAAAACCTAATCGAAAATTCTCCTTCCCAGTCGAACAATACCTGCAAAAACAAGTTAATAACCAGAAATTGAAGACCAAAAACTCTCTAATCAATGAAAGTAAGCTAGATTTTTCCCAATTTTAACCGAAACACACTCAAAACTTGATTGAATCTGTCACAAACAGCCCAACGGCTCTGATACCACTTTGTTGTCCCTGTTGCTAAGGATCTAGAACAGATTACAAGAACCAATTGTGTGGCGGAATCACACGATTGAAGTAACGAGCATGAAATATAAATCAACACAATAAGATATTGAATAAGAATGCTTTATATTTCAATAACCAATGAATTCTAGCTTGTTTACAGAGGTTTTTGTCGACAAGTTGTGCAGAGGTTTGTCCAACCTTTGCAATGAGCCGTGATGGCTCTTTATATACAAACAGAATGATTCTGCGACACTTGCTAAGTGTCGCAGATCATAACCCTAGTGCGACACCTATTGAGTGTCGCCTGAATGCGACACTAGGTAAGTGTCACTCAAAACAGAAAATTATCTATTTTCTAATCTAAGCTATTACAGACTCAAGACCAGCTGACAGACACACTAATATGACTCAACATAAAGCGATGCAGAAATGTAAACCTAATATGTACAACGAGTGGATTCACTGTGTCTTACTTGTTGCATGTCATAGGCATAAATAACTACTTACCATAATTAAGGTTGATCAAGTCCTAATTACTAGGTTGTAGTCACGTGGATAACCGGAAAGGGTACTCCATAAATTAAACTCAAGTTCATAAAGTCTTAACGGTACAAGGGTCATTAATTCCTTATTTTATCTGAACGTATTTTCGAACATTATTTTATTGTGCGTTGACTTTCGTAGGATATACCAGTTAGTTGTGAAGTTGTATTATCCTTTCGGAATTCCAATTGTTAAACCAGAGCTGATTCCAGTGATGTAACTACCTTCGGTCGTTTATCGACTTCCATACATTTGTACTCCGTATAAAATGTTTCCAGTACTATATCAGATAAACTGTCGAATAGGGGCTGTTACATCACGTTTACAATTGTCGTACACTTAATTATATAACGTCATCCTTACTTATAATTATCTACATCATCAACAATCACAATAATAGACTACTCGCAATTCATGGCAATAGACAAATCACATACAAGACAATAATACATAATTGAAATATGAAACAAAGCAAGTATGATAAAGGTTTCGATATCACTCGGAAATAAATGCGCAGAAGCGTATTATTATGACAGACAACTCATTCACACGTACAAAAATGAATCTTCAAACTCCTAACGTTCGCTCTAACCTCTATGTTAATCCGCAGATTAATTACAATAACCCTAGACTAAAATATAAGAGACTTTTAGAGTGAGAAAGTGAAAATGGAAGAATGAGAGTGTAAGTATGAGTGTGTGTGTTTGTGTATGAGTTGGTGTGTTGAAATGAGAGCTAGGGGCTGCCTTTTACAGAGGAAATTCGGCTCAAGTTAGCATCCCCAAGCTCATGATAGCAAAAGGTGGAAAAGGTAGTGGCACCAGGTACAAAAGGCGAAAAAGGTAGTGGCACCAGGTACGAAAAGTAGGAAAAGGTCTAGCACCGGGTACGCAAAAGTACCAAAAAGTGCAATCCATTCGGGTGGCGGGCAGCCGACGGCGGCTGGCTGGCTGGCGGCGCCGGCTGGTTGCCAGTGGCACCAGTCCGCTGCCGGTTGCTGCGTTTCTCGATTCGTGCGTGTTTTCTTCGTTACGCGTCCGTTTGCGTTGATTCTTTTTGCATTGGATTCATAATTCAAAAAAAAAGCTTTTGATGAAAAGAAATCCCAAAAATATGTCTCTGAACTTTAGATGTGTCGTACGAATCGTTTGGATCTTCCGGAGTGCGTAGAATCTTCGTTCTTCGCCCGTTTTAGTTGATTCTTCTTCTGTTGGATTTGTAATTTAAAAACGAACATCTTGGGTCAGATAGATGTTGGTGATGGGTTCTTTGGTCTTGAAACCTCATTTTGATGTCTGGAATCTTTAAACGTGCGTGGAATCTTCGTTTTCTGCCCGTTTTGCTTGATTTTCATCATGCAACTTTGTTTTTACCATCTTGGCATAATATTACAGATTTGTAATGTTTTTGAGTTAAAGTGTCAAGAATTGTTCCAGAATGAGAGAGATATCTATAGTAAAAACGTGACTTTTTACGCGATATCAGATATTCATCCAAAAATCATGAGCCGAGGCCCGTGTTTAACACGGTTCCCTTAAAACAGATTCACCGTCTGTTTCCCAGGGTACAACGGCCGAAGCAGTAGTACTGTCGGACTTGAACACATGCCTGAAAACTTCGTCTAAATCATCCTTGATATGCCAATCCAAAGGTTTGTTCTTAGGTTGACCAAAATTTGTTAGGTCCGAATGTGACTAGAACAAAACTAATTAAACTTATAAAACAATGATGAGTGAACTTGTGTGTGTATATTTGATGGAGCTAAAATTTCATCTCTCTTTCTCTACCCCTTTAGAGAACTAACTCCATCACATATATAGACAAAGAGGGGAAAACAAAGTGGTAAAATCAATGTCAATTAAACACCATTAGTGTTTGGATGTTTTGCAAGATGATAAGTCATGACTTAATGCCAACTTGAAAGGTCACATTTAGTGATAACCTTTATAACTTTACACCATCAATTTTATTCAAAATAAATATTTTCCAACAATCCCCCACATGAATGAAATTGATAACCAAGACAATACGAATGACTCGATTTCTTATTCAACTTAGCTTGATTTTACCCCTCTTTGAGCATCTATATCCTATTTACATCGAATCTACTTTGGACATAAAATATTTTGTTATGAAGTCTTGGCCACCGACTACATAACCATACAAAATATTATTCATAATAACTATATGTGTAATAACCATCCATATATGTCTATATTAATTAATCCAAACATGGTGAAAAACTCATTTTCACCTAGATTCTCGAATATTCCCCCACATAAAGTGGAAATTGATCTCTAAAACCACACAAGTTCTGACAAAATTTTCAGCAGTTGAACCGTGCATAGAATAGGTAGGTGTTACCCTTTGAACATTTCCTTATGAAATTTACTTAGTCTCCTAGCTCACAGTAGACGCATTGTCTTTGAACTGGTCTGCCATTTATGTAGACGACAATACACTTCACACAGGATTCTCCCTGACATGGTCAAGTCCTTATAGTCATGTTCATTATGGTCCTGAAACACTAGCCTGGTTCTGCAAGAGCTATTAGGAATTATGTCCCCTTAATTCCCTTTGAAGCGACCCCACTTCTCTCTCACATAGGTTATTCCTTAAAGATCTTAAACCGCCTTATGATATATCTTTAGAAATCATTAAAAGAATTATGCTTAGCCTCATATCACTGTCAACATCATTTATCGGAATGGACTAGGAAGTATACTAACTCCCTCAAGTGGTTTAAGAAGTTTAACAACTCCCCCACAATGACCTCAGTTTATATAATTAGGTTGTCCTATTGAACCTAGATCTTGGGATCTCCAGTCAACTAGGTTAGGTTTTTATTCATATAAATTATTCAATAAGGGCTTTAGTCTCATTCCCCAAATCGATCTCCTCTCAACCCCATGGTTATCGGATCTGAAATATTATCATTTAACTTCATAAAGTTTAACAAAGATAATTCTCACGGAGATAAGTTGGTCTCAAGTGTGTCATATATGCCTTACTACATTTATGATCACCACTAATTAGTTCTTACTCGTGATTATACAATGTCAAGTTTGTGAACATATTAACAAGGTACCACACATGATCAACATTAGCTCATATTAAATAAAACTTTAGCATCAAATAATTTTTTTTTAGCCTTTCAAATAATGAATCACATACTTGATATCAAAATGCAAGACACCCCCTACACTTGCATGCTATTGTGCAAAAAATTCTCCATTTTTCACAATCAATATGGGTGATTGCTTTTCCTTAACAAAGTTTCCCCCATATGTCTTGCAATTTGATATAACTTCTAGTCATAATCATATATATCCAATATGATTCTAATCAATGATGCAGTCAAATGCCCCCATATAAGATTTACATCTTTCGTGTTCTAGATTTTTGTACATTTTAAGCAATTTTTAGTCATAATCTAGGTTTGACCTAGAGACATCGAATTTAGAGAACTTAACAAAGTTTTCGCACTCAAATTTAAACTCACAAATCCGAATTCGATTTAGGCAACCCAAAACTAAAGATAATATAACAAAAGATAGACATCTTTATTTATAATTATCCTAAATTTCATATCTTTAATTGAATTCCATATATAATGGAAACAATCCACCATCATTGTCTTCAAGTTTCATAATATAACAAATCTACTATTACTGAATGAAACATTAATTTTCGTCTTCATATAAATTTCACACATTGGAATGTTCATTTGTTAATTGATCTCTGCAGATGATCATCACTAACAAATTCAAGTCTAGCATGCCATAGACCTCAAGACCTAAGCTTAAGAATAGAAGATGCATCATTCTAATTCTCCTAAGCTTTCTTCTAACAAGGAATGTACCACCATGTCCATTGTTAGTAATCATCCTTATAAAGACAAAATTAACTTTAGAGACTCAAACACCACCCAAACAATGAACATTTAGGAGGGTCTCAAACACATTTACTATTATTACTCATTCAGATATTTCTTTAGAGTCATAGAACAATTTCCTTTGATCTCTAAAGTTTCACCAATTGCCCCATAAATAGGACTCAACTCAAGTCGAGGGGCAAAGATCAATTTGTCACTACACATGTAACAAAACATCATACCATATATGACGCTTTCTCAAAGGATATACACAACTCCCTTACTATATATTGACACTATATTGTCAATTCTATTTGTAGTCTTGATACTCTATCAAACCACAAGGGTGATAGAATCGTCTACTAACCAACAAATTAATCTTACCAGATTTTGTACCTTAGTGTCAAATCTTAAATTCATATTTGAATTTTTCATAATATGACACATACTCATGTCATGCCTTTCACATCGACATGCTTCTCATATTAATAAATTTATGCATCATTCTACTTAATGTGTTCAAACTTATTTTCATTGTTTCAAAGCTTAATCCAAGTTATATAATGATTTAACAAATTTCTCTTTCATTATTGTCATGCCAAAACTGGAAAATATGAAACTTCTCAAATCATTTACCATAACACTCTATTAAAATACTAATAAAGAGTAATAATATCACAATTTAATGTTCAAAACTCTTTCATGAAATGTACTATTTTTATACCAATAGATATTTTAGTTATTAATAAACGTACATTATGTAACACATAAATCATTTAGAACCATTTCATTTCAAGTTTTGTTCAACTATAATAATTTTAACGGTGTCCAACAATCCCATGACAAAATAGAAAAATGAAACTTGGACATTATTAATGACTATTCGCTTTTTCCATTATATATGTCAATTATATCAACATAATTATCATTAATCAGTTCAAGTGATAATTGATACAACAGTTCCAAAAGCAAGGAACAAACCGGTCTTATCTCGCTTGTAATCATGAGATCTATAATATGTTCATATTATTCCCACTACGGCTCCTTGTGGAATGCACTTTGATTATCCAAGTTGGAGTTCCCGACGTCCACGATCTCATATTCACGTTTCTGTAAGAAACTAAGATTTAGAACAATCCACAATAAGTTCTATCATTTTTCTTTAATATAGTTAACAAACTACGTCATTATCGAGTAGTAGGCCGTCTACAATTCATGTTAACTATTATCAATCAACCATAACATGGTTTAAAACCATGTATTTAATACATTTATGTTCCAAAAGGAATCACTAAAATTCTATTACTTAAACATTTTACGTGTTGAATAAACATGTAAAACGGTTCGTAGAATTCTACTTCTAATATAACAACTTATGTCTTTAATAAAGTTGCATTCCAAGATAATTCGATAGAATTCTACTTCTGAAATGACAACTTACATTTTGAATAAAATTATATTCCAAAACGGTTACGTGTAACTATATGTTTATATGTCTTATTGAAGTTCAACAAATTATGTGTGAGAACCAACACTACACACACATTAGATTAAACTCATTTTAAGAAAACTGTTTCCAACATGTACCAAATTCCAATACATATTAGATCAGTCTATATTTTAAAGACAAATACTCTCTTATCAAACAATTCATCAAAATTGCTTTAACAAAATCTATTTTGAACGTAACTTCAACAAATGTTTCGATTTTGACTTGTTTTGAATCATTTCTCACAACTGTAACATCAGAAAGATAATTTGAAACATTTACAACAAAAATATTTTCAACTCATCTTTTATCATTTTGTGTAGAAACTTACTCTACACACGTTACAATAAGATTAACTAACCTTTCAAAACAAATCTCTTACTTTTTCAAATATGTTTTTCCAAAAACACATCTCATTTTGACATCTATATTAAAACCCTTTGCAACAAATATAGTTGCTATACATGTGGAACAAATTCAACCACAAATGATCAAAATGTAGTTAGTTTGTAAACATTACATGTTTACTACATATACACAAATCATTTTGACACAAATCCCATAAAATGTCAACCAAATTTTTAATTATACAATATACTTTACTTTTTCATTATGAGGTTTTCAAGCACTTAAATGCAACTATGAAAAAATTAGAAGCCAATGTAAGGGTATATAATTTCTAGTGAAGAGTACATGCATATACTCAACAATTAGAAATTAATAACAAGAGGATTCCATTCAAATTTGGTTTCTGTATTTTTCCAATTCAATCTTTAGAAATGTCACAACAAAAGAACATCTAAAAACCTTCCATAACAAAAGATAATCAGTTAATTAATATCGTTTATGAAAACTTCACAAGGTTTTGAGTCAAAAATGTTCCGGTAGCGTTATTCGAATCTGTTTTAAGATTGTAGGAAATAAAGTAACGTACCCCAATACAATTTCTTTATAATAACGAATTATAATACGATACAATATAAACCGTATAATCCAAAAGCAATTACAAGGCAATTGCAACAAAAAGAATAAGAACGAGTAGGATACAGAAAGGATATTCATCCAAAAATCATGAGCCGAGGCCTGTGTTTAACACGGTTCCCTTAAAACAGATTCGCCGTCTGTTTCCCAGGGTACAACGGCCGAAGCAGTAGTACTGCCGGACTTGAACACATGCCTGAAAACTTTGTCTAAATCATCCTTGATATGCCAATCCAAAGGTTTGTTCTTAGGTTGACCAAAATTCGTTAGGTCCGAATGTGACTAGAACAAAACTAATTAAGCTTATAAAACAATGATGAGTGAACTTGTGTGTGTATATTTGATGGAGCTAAAATTTCATCTCTCGTTCTCTACCCCCTTAGAGAACTAACTCCATAACATATATAGACAAAGAGGGGAAAACAAAGTGGTAAAATCAATGTCAATTAAACACCATTAGTGTTTGAAAGTTTTGCAAGATGAAAAGTCATGACTTAATGCCAATTTGAAAGGTCACATTTAGTGATAACCTTTATAACTTTTCACCATCAATTTCATTCAAAATAAATATTTTTCAACACGTTTCATAAGTTGTATATTTTCAGTAAGTTGCACGATATGATATTTTATGATAAAAAAATTAACTTCATACTTGCATAAGTTGCAAATTGGTGAACCTATTCGACGACCTACTCCATTGTCATATGGATCTTCCATGCATGTTCTCAATTTCAACATTATTTTTAGAACAAAAAGAAACAATATTTGCTAAAAGTGATCCCTAATGTGTTAAATCTAGTCTTAAATTTATAAAAACGGGATAAAATGATAACTACTAGAGACTAACACCTATAGGCAAGAGGACCTAGCTAGTATGTATAGATTATTAATTATGTTAGATTAATGATTTAATCAAACTACTAATTTAACAATAGATAATCAATCAAATAATGCAACTTAAATACCTAGTAAAGACAAGAAAAAGGTAGAAGCAACACTTAAAATCGATTCCCTAATTTCGGATGATATAATATATATAGATACGATATATTTATTTAATATAGTAATTGACATGATTACAACTTGTTATTTAACAAATAAGTAATGGCCTTCTTCGTATGAACTCAAACTGTGATTCCTAGTATAACATATATATATATATATATATATACCCCTAAACTAACAATAGATAATCAATCAAATAATGCAACTTAAATACTTAGTAAAGACAAGAACAAGGTAGAAGCAAACACTTAAAATCAATTCCCTAATTTCGGATGATATAATATATATAGATACGATTTATTTATTTAATATAGTAATTGACATGATTACAGCTTGTTATTTAACAGATAAGTAATGGCCTTCTTCGTATGAACTCAAACTGTGATTCCTAGCTGATAATTCTAAATTATAACATATATATATATATATATATATATATATATATATAGGGTTGAGTTCTGGTGAGAACAAGGGAATTTCGTGAGAATGGTGAGAACACATCTTAGCCATCTATTTTTTGATCAAAAAACTTGATTTTAGAGGTGACACTTTTGTAAATACTTTGAAGTTTGATTTTAGAGGGTTCACATCACCTTTGCTCATGTGAAGTTTTTTTTTTTAGCTTCACATCATTTTGCTCATGTGAGGGTTTTTTTTTAGCTTCACATCATTTTGCTCATGTGAAGCCTTTTTTAACTTAACATCATTTTGCTCATGTGAAGCTTTTTTTTTTAGCTTAACATCATTTTGCTCATGTGAAGCTTTTTTTTAGCTTCACATCATTTTGGTGAGGTTAAGTTTATTATTATTTTTTTTAACATAAAGTTATGATGCTATAAATTTTTATTTTTATAGGTTCACATAGTTTTAATGATATAAGATAATATTTTTTTTGTTAACATTAGTTTTGAAGAGATTGATGTTTATACATATCAATTTACTACTTCAAACATTGTTGTTAACAAAAATTAAATAAAACTTCACCATGTTAAAAACTATTGTGAAGCAAAAAAAAAAAATAAACTCCACCTAGCAATTCTTTTGTGAACCCCCCAAAATAAAACTTCAAAGTATTTACAAAAGTGTCACCTCCAAAATCAGGTTTTTTGATCAAAAACTGGATGACTAAGATGTGTTCTCACCGTTCTCACGGAATCTCCTTATTCTCACATGATCCCAAGTCTCTCTCTCTCTCTCTATATATATATATATATAAACACGTCACTACTCAGTTAACACATAAGCTCATCGAGTAGTAGCAAGTTACTTGCCAAGTTGCTCAATCCAAAATGTTTTCATAATATACTCTAATCACATGATAATGGTACCAATGATAACTGTTAAGAATAGTTAAACATAATAATAATAATCATGATAATAACTACATAAATAATTAACAATAATTATTATCTTTTACCGTATCATTGAACCATTAAAGGCGTGCTTGGTTGGAGAGGGGTAAGGAATGAAAATATTAATGATTAATGATGTTTGTTTCGTTACAATCTATTATATATATATATATATATATATATATATAAACACACACATATATCATTATCCACTAATTTGAGGGTATTGAACCAAGTAATAGTAAGACTCACTAATCCCTATTTTTTCTCTTTCAGTTAACATAAAAATAAATATATAAAATATCATTTTATAATAACGTTAATTACAATCCACTAATATTATTTCGTCTTGTGTATATATCTAAATTTCATAAATTACTTGTATAAAATTTATTTCAATGGTTGCAAACTTGCAACCTGCACATGGTAAAAAAAATATGAACACCTTTATTTATCTTTATAAGCCGTTTTTCAAGATTTATGCACTAACATTTATATATAAAATATAATAACTATAATATACATTAATTAACACTAACTATATAGTTCAATTTTTTATGCCAGTTCTAGTATATAAATTTAATGTATATTTCAAGTACACACACACACACACACACACACATATATATATATATATATATATATATATACATATATATGTGTAATTATATGTATAATCATTACTTTGAATGAACCAAGCAGCATCAATGACAATGATAATACTCTATAATGGTCATCGCATTCCCTTAGTATACTCTTTACCATTCCTATTGCCATTTCTCGGTTTAAACCAAGCAGCCCGTAAGTGTTACATGGGGCTCTGCCCCTTGGACCCCGCCAGGGGCTGCCGCCCCTTGGACCCCGCTACCAGGGCGCTGCCCCCGGACCCCCGTCATTAACGGGCTTCGCCCTTACCCTAGGTTCCCGAGTAACCGTGTTATATCTAAACTTTCACACAACGTGTTAAATTTGTATAACATCAAACACGAATGCGACACAACTTCTAAAACACATTGGAACTTACTTTAGGTATAACACTTCAAAATCATCAAAATAATAACGTGGGATTATTATTACAAACAATCACCAACGGGCCGTACACATTTTCAAACACCTAAACAAACAACCAAATTGTAATCATTTGGACATTCTAGTTGGACAAACAACTACAAGGTAGTCTTATTAGATGTCTTCACATGTTTATAACCATCGCGTGTCGTGGACACCCTCAGGTTACAAGTCTTTGGACTTCAATTCTTGGCTAATCAACTTCAGTTTATTAAGATAAACTCTCAAGACTCAGGTGAGTCTCATGGCCCCTCTTTTTACTGTTTTACTAGGGGTGTGATACATTGCTCTGTTTTTAACGCATGAACGCGAGTACATATTTCCATATACTACATGAGTTGTTTTCAACTAATCAAGCCAAAGTCCTCCGTCAGTATAGTCTGGTAATACGAAAGTAGCGTGAATATTAGTATATGGTACCATATAGGATTGACCCTCCTCGTCCGGGTTAGCAAGCACTAACCGGGTAAACGGACGTACTAATATTTGGGAAGACGAGTGTAAATTAGGCACTCGTGGAGGCACCTCGCTCGGAATTCTCTATATGGGACCCGACCCTCGAGTTAAGCTCAGACTATGCGCTCATGGTTGTATACATTATCTGTAACTTTATTTGCTGGTTTCAAATCAACACTTAAATCTTGCGGTTCATAGAATACTATTTGATACTCAAACCTGTGAGCTCACCAGCGTTAGCTGATCTATTTTAGCATGTATCACAGGTACACAGCAGTAGATTTGGACTGCCCATCAGGATGCATCTTAGCTCGAGTCTTCATGCAAACTTCAGAGATTTCATTGCATTATTAGATTTTTGTATAACTAATTATGTACTTAAATCTCTCATATTACGATCACGAGCTATGTATGAGTTCAAACAGTTGTAAACCTTTTAATATTAATATATTTTGTAAAAACGACGCATATAGAGTCGTTTGCTATATATCTGTGTGCTTTGATTATTGATTAGTAACACCCAAAGTATGCTTCCGCGAACCATTAAATTTGGGGGTGTTACATAATACATTTATCACGATATTAACTCGTCGAGTATATCTAATTCTAGATCAAACAATTACTTAATTACCGATTATTTAATAACGATATTGTAAAATCACTTATGCATATTACCTCAATCAATTCTTACTTCATAGATTTCATATGATTATTAATAATTAACAATCGGATATTAAACAGAATCAAACATACATAAACTCGTTGAGTATAAAGACAACTCGCCGAGTTCACATTCGATAAATTAAACCAGAAAAACATAAATCATCCATAATTAGTAGGTTATTTCTTCCAAGTGTTTGGAAGAGATATGATTAGCCCATAGACAAGCTAATAACTAACAAAACAAAGTTAAAGAATACAACCATAATTATTAATCTATCGAATAAACAACGTAGATGTATTCCGACACCTTGAATCTTCCTTCTTGGTGGTTGAATGGCCTCCAAGAAGACTAATATTTTCTCACGGCTAAGTGGCTCACTGAGTTCAGGGAGAACTTGTTGAGTTTCTCCCCCTAAAGGTGGAAGAAAAGTGGGATTTGAGAGTGATCTATTCATGGAGAAAAGGTATGAAGTGGAAAATTATGTGATGAATGAGCTTAAGTCTATCTTTCATGGAGTTCATTGGTATTCTCATATCAATTTATTTCATTTAGGTCTATCACATATTTATGCAAAGATGATAAATACTTTTAGATTTTCGAGATTGTTATTTAATGAGCGTCAGAAGGAATTAATGCAGTTCTTATTAAGGGAAATTGAAGATGTAGTTAGAAATCCTACAGTTGGAAAGTATGATGTTTTACATTTAGGATTTTATGGATTTATGGATGTACTAAGGCGAGAGCATCAAGAACATGAAAACAAGGAAGAAGATGGGTACAAGGTAATTAATGAAGAAGGATTAGTGGTTAAAGCAATAAAGAAATTAATGAGAGAATTTTATGAATTACAAATAGCAGCAAAAGAACATCACAAACATTTTGAAGACTATACTTCATAAGTTCCCGATATCACTAAAATAGTATTTAAATATATTTTAAGAATTTTCCCACCTACCCAGAGAATCCCGATAACCTTCATGCTACCCAATGGATACTACGTTTCTGCACTAGCTCGAGAATGGGTTCATCAACCTTGAAGAACTACACAACATTCCAATTACCATTTGCATTTTCATTCTATTATTAGTTACAATTTCTAATTCCGTAAAGACTTATGTTCTTATTGGTGTGTTGGCTATTATTAGGTTTTTAATATATGTGTTAATTTCAGTTATGTTTATGAGTATTGATCGTGTCCCGAACGGTCGGTCAGGAAATCGCTTCTCTGTCGTTGCGGACCTCACGCTCGAGGCGGGCGATCGGTGGGTGGTTTTAAATTTATAATAGTCGGGGGGAGCCAAAACCATCCGAACTACTTACTATTACTAGGAACGAATACCTGATATTAGTATGTGGTAAGGATGATCCAGGGTCGTTCCTCACGATGGTAGAATTGAAACGGAACTCGTTCGGATAACTTAGTACTTAAGCTGAGGTTTTGAATAGTTGGATCGGTATTTGTTTTTGGTATTTTCTAAATTAACTACAGTACAGAAAAGTAAATACTAAACTACGGATAGGGTAAGCAGATAGATAGAGATTGTGATTGTTGAAGTTTCAATATTCAGGTTTCGGAATGATGTTCATTATAAAAAATGATTGAAGACTTTCCTTTAATAAAATTAACAGAGGTTTGGTGTCAACACTAGTATCCTACGATTTAAGTGGGGGTCACTGAATACTAGTTTATTATGAGTCTGATCAGATCAGGCTGCTCAGTCCCCCAATACTATCCGATGAGGACTAGTGACCCATCTTGGAGTTAACTCCTGGGCGCATGAATAAGGCAACAGACCGATATTTAATTTCTGACCTTTCTTAACACCTAATTCTAATTGGTTTAATTAAGGGTCGTTCTATTGCTTGCTAATGTATGTTAAACTGTCAGTTATGTTGGATCAAGGGGTTTAAGCATCCTACACTACAACTGAATGTTTGCTTTCTTTTCAAGATCCCTTAGATTTAATCGAGGAGCACAAATACTTCTGTCAAGGTGTAGACCCTCCTTTGCGATCAAACGTTCATCCCTAGGTTCGTTTCACG
Organism: Pseudognaphalium luteoalbum; assembly: GCA_963422505.1. Taxonomy (NCBI): domain Eukaryota; kingdom Viridiplantae; phylum Streptophyta; class Magnoliopsida; order Asterales; family Asteraceae; genus Pseudognaphalium; species Pseudognaphalium luteoalbum. Next base: position 56,952,017 of record OY730192.1, read on the forward strand.
GTGTATACTACGTTTTTCAGCAGTTCCACAGCTTTTATATATACCTAGACCATGTTCAGGAAGGGTGACTTCCAGGTATCCACGATGTCATATGCTTAAGACCGGTCTGTAGCTTCCACGCATTTGTACTCCTGTGGGGGTGGTGTTTCCAGCGCTATACTAAGTACTGGGCCGTTTTACAGCATGTCCACAGCTTCATACAAAAACACAGATAACTATCTACCGATACTAGGGTTAGCTAAGTCCTAATACTAAAGAAATAGCCACGTGAAAGCTTGAAAAGGGTGGATTGGACGGTTTAGATCTACCGCTTGAAAAGTTTAACCCGATACATAGCATAACAATTTCCAATCACATATTTAATTAAAGATTAATTTAGCATCATCCCTACTCCTAAGTATCTACATTTCATGTTCACAATATTACACTACTCAATAAACATGGCAATAAGTAAAGCACATACCATAATATTACGCATGGATAAATCAGACATAATAACAGTACGAGGGAATAAATATCACCGGATAATAGAGCAGCGTAACAAGATAATAAAATTTGCAACCCTTGAATAGAAGCTTGAAAACCAATACTCCTTGATTACAACAGCTACTCTCTACTCTAATCTACTAGCTACCCACTAACTACTCTCTAACTTCTCTAGAGAGAGAAGTTAGAGAGAGAAACTAACTAACTAAGAAAGAAAATTACAAGAATGTGTAAAAGTGAGAGTGAATTGTTTGGTGAGTTGATTGATTAGAAATGAGGAGGTTTAAGCCCCTATTTATAGGCTTCCAAGATACGATTTTACACTTAACACCCTTGCTCCAATTTAACACTGAAATACACCCCCGAGCTATGAAATTCGACACCAACAGAGGCGTATTCGACACCAAATAGGGCATATTCGGTAGCAAATAGGGTGTATTAGGTAGCAAATAAGGCGTATTCGGTAGCAAACGGGGCGTATTCGGCACCGTAGAGGGGGTATACCACCCCTACAGGGGGTATACGGCCCCAATAGGGGGTATACGGCCTCTAAAGGGGTGAATACGCCCCCTAGAGGGTGGTATAGGCCCCTGTGGGGGTGGTGTACCCTGGGTCGTGGTCTTGTGTGCTGGATAGTAAGTCTTGTGCATTGGTCGAACTTCGTTTGGCCATAACTTCTTCATTCTTGATCCGTTTTCAGCGTTCTTTATATCCACGTGATCGTAATTACCCGAAGATCATTATGAACTAATCAAAGAATAATTTCAAGGTAATATGATAAAAAGTGCTCGTAGAACGTGACCGTATCGTTTATGCTTTGTTTTGTACGTTATTTAGCCATTTTACTTGATTTTTGAAGCAATACCTTATTTTTAGCCTTAATAATGAATTATGGTGAAAAAATTTTGATATTGAATGATTTCATCCATTTTGAGGCTAAAAAGGTAGGAATTATGTAGGCAAAAACGTGACTTTTTACGTCAAATCAAATATCCCACACTTAGAAATTGCTTGTCCTCAAGCAATACTTCAACTATCCTCACTTTAAAAAGATGTTTTAGTTCCGATTTTTGTGAATTAAAATATTTCTAAAAACAACCATTCTTCATACAAGTAACTTGTTTCAGAAAATCGAGACAAATAAGATATTTGTTCCAGAAATAAGAAAGGAATATCTTTGGGCATGCTTCTGATTCTCGTGATCTTTGGCATACACATGACTTAGGCAATCTCACCAGGTGGTCACTCAATTCACTCATAAGTGTATCGGGTTTCCTATCATTCTAAACAAACGAAATCGCTCAAAAGCCAGGCATGCAACATTCATCGTCATAGGCTTGATCGAGAATCAAATCTCCACCACTTAGGTGAGGACGGTGTTAATTATCCCAAGACATTCATCGGGTTTTTATGTGAAGTGAGGGTTGAAGGGGTATAGGTAGGGGTATAGATAGCGTTGAAGGGTTATGCTTATCTTAGGACTTTTAAACTCATGAAAAATTTTATTTAGATATACTTTTTAATGAAAACGGAAATGGATAACGGAAAGGAAGAAAGATATCTATTTTGACTTCTATCTTTTTGAAAACACATGGAAGATTATATCTTTGAGAGATCGGAGTTTTTGGGAGATTTGAAGCACTTAGCTTTATTTCTATGACATATTTTTGGCTTAGAATTTCTTTGCCAAGGAGATTCTAAGAGATTTTTTTTTCTGCCTTTTGAGATCCTTTCTTACTTTCATTTTTTTCAATCTCTTGACATTTCGAATTTTACTTGGTGTCAATTTTTCACACCTTCTTACTTTCTCGATATTTTTGAGATTTTGATTTTTGAAACGCACACGAGAAACTTTGAGTAAAACACGAGATTTATGATTTTTGAGTGAAAGCAAAAAGAATATCTAAATATCATTTTTCAAAAAATTAAAAATTTCAAGATAAGGTTTTGGTGGGTATGGAAGTGAGTGGGTTTTAAAACTTGGGTTTTCAAGAAACGAAAAGGCTAAGGCTCAACAGGGTTTACTAAGCGGATCATCGATACTGAAAATGAGTATCGGCAGGGTTAGGCTTGAAGAGATATGAGAAAAGTGGGTTTATTTCCTAGGGAATGTCAAGGTCATCTAATTGCACCTTTACCGCGTACGGTACTCACCAATATGATCTCAAAATGCATACCAGGAGCAAGTTCTAATTCAGAAATGCATACATTGGCACACACAACAAATGAATAGTGAAGCATTTAAAATGAATGCTTATATAGGCTCAAGATACCTCACTGCAATTAATATGGGTTGTATGTGCTTAGTCATGCGCTGCCCCTAAGATTATCATTTCTTAGTTTGAGAAATTCCTACCTTATTTAAACTACTTTCCAAAATAACTTACTCATATTTAAAATGGCTCCTCTTAGAATTATTAAAATTCAAAGAAATAGCAGAGCTAACTGAATGAGTAGCTATCTACTGTCGAAGTTAAGCTCATGCTTTTCTTTGTTTTATGCAAAAAAAATTAAAATTTTTATCAATTTTTAAAGTGAGGAACATTTTCTGAGTTGCTATTTGGACACAAAAATCTATCTAAGGTATTCTATACCGCTATCTCACACTTAGAGGAACATTGTCCCTAATGTTCTTTTCAGTGGAGATTTTATTGGAAGTAAAGTCCCACACTTAGAGTTTAAACATATAAGAAAATGTTTCTCAAGTGTTTGTTTTGGGCTGGAATCCCACACTTAGTGATAAGCTTAGGATATGGTATAGATTACTTTGATTAATTAACAGTACTAAGTAAAGCAAAATGATAAAAACGGAGAAAGGATGAAGAAACTCCCCAGATAGCTAAAAGCTAAATATCTGAATATGTGTCGATAAGAAAAGTCTTTCTTTTGCAGCAGCTCCATGAGGATTATTCAGCTTTTAGGGGGATTGCCTATAAATACGGGCTTCGCCTTCCATTTCAACCATCATTTGTGAATCAATCTCTTAAGTGTGAACACGTTGGATATACCTTTTAACTCGCAATGAAAAAGAATCACTGTCTCAGAATGAAAAGATGTTTTCTATTACAAATCATTTTGTAGAACATATGTTTTTAACCGAGTTTGAGCATAATGCATAAAAGTAGTATGCAAGTACCTCAAATGCTCGAAACATATGAACTAATTTTTGAAAAGTGTTTCCTATTTATCTGAGACAAGTGATTTTTTTTGCAAAAGATGAGTTGTGGCTTTAAAATATTTTGAAAATATTTTTGAGGTATATCCAAGTGTGGAGGATATTCAGAGATTTATCTTCACTTATCAACACACAACTTATCAACATGTCTTATTGCATGGGTTGCCTCCCGAGAAGCGCTGTTGTTATAGTCGAGAGCTCGACTTGGATAGATTATAGAAAATAAAGCGAAGTGATGGCGTCCTCTGGATACTAGAAGAGTGAAAGCCTCTCCTTGATAAACTAGTCATAGACAACTAGAAATCATATACGTGTCTGAAAGCACCATCTCTTCCCCTGCAAGGTAATGCTCCAAAGATTTCCAAATTTAATAAACTGTAAGCTCCCCTTGTTGCCTTTCCATTATTCTCAAATATTCTTTATCCATAGGCGTCAATCCCTGCTTGTTAGGCATTTGTACATGTAGAACAAGCAAACGTGATCTAACAAACAAGTGATTATCCTCCAATATCAGAGATTCACTGGTTTGCGAAAAAACTATCAAAGTGAGTACTTTGAAGATGAAACAAACCAGTATATGACATGGAGTCTAATCTCACACTAAAAGTGTTAGTTGCCTAAAACTTCATTATAGCAGATATGGAAATACTAGTATTATTAGTTGAATCAAGTAGCCAAGAATAGAGATATCCAAAGCACATGTTTTTAAACGAGTTCAAGCATAGTACACATATTGACATACAGATCAAGATATCAGATTAAACATTAGTATCTCATGTATGTTCACATAAATATATGTAAGTACCTCAAATGCTCTAAACATGCCAGTGGGTATGACTAATGCTCCTAATTCCTAGTAGGTTTCCATGAGAGTGAAAGGGATACTGAGAACTTGAGATCTTAGATAATGGTAAAAATTGGATTTTGCAATAAAGTTCAAACAAGTGGGAGTAAGAAGTTTTAAGGTTTTGATAAAAATTTCAATGAAGTAATTTTGCAAACCATCTTTTTTGTTCATAAAAATAAAGAAAACTTGGAACAATTTTTAGGGATCATTTTCTACTTATATGGGTTAGCTTACGACTTATCCTACTATTAAAACTACGTTAGACACGGGTTGCCTCCCGAGAAGCGCTTGTTTTTGTCGAGTCACTAGCTTGACTCTAGCACTACTTATCAGGTAATCCTAGGGGTTTCCTTGCATCCATCAGTAGACACAAGGGGTAATATTGGTACATACCTAAAAGTTTAAAGCAGGTTAAGGATAGGGTATGTCTAATATAAGGAGATGGTTCAAAGTGAGGAAATGGTTCTACTAGAGGTATAACAAATCTATCAACTTCTAATACCTCCTTGGGTTGGATTGACAGAATGGGCCGGTCAAAGGAATCCTCACCTCTCAATGATGTATAAGACATTATATGGTGGAGAGATAGTTTGAAGGGAAACCATGACGCAGATCCCTCCTTGCTTCCTATGGTCTTTTGGTCAATGATAATGTTGTACTCTGGGCATGGAGGTGGGACAGAGTCCATTAATATCTCCAATCTTGTAGCAACATTCTCATTGACAACTTGGGCAACTGACTGGTCTAAGGTAGAAGGTTCAACTACATCAGAGGGTGATTCATCCGGGAAGATATGTGGGACAACATTAAACACAACTTGTTGTGGGATGTTGTCAACCACGTCGGTTTGAGTTGGCATGAAATCACTTCTCAGAGATGGTGCGATTTCCTCCGGTCCTTCTGAAGCTAAGTCTTCTGTGTAAATCTTCATCTCCGGGCTTTCTAATTCTATCTCTTCGTCCACCAAGTCATACTTGTCACTTCGGCCAGAAGTTTCAAGTTGCAATGACTCGGAAAGTTCCTCTAGAATGAACTCCTCGTTGGTTTCGGATGTAGATAGGTTAAGAATGGGTGGAAGTGAGGATTTAGAAGATTGGGTAGGTGAAGGGTTTGAAGGAATTTTGCAACCAAACTTATGAGAATGAAAGTCCGTATCAAATGATGTAGATGTGGTGTGTGGGTGCCTTTCATCTTCCTGTAGCCTATAATCAGTTGTAACTTGACTCCTATTTTTCTCACTTCTCACTTGGACTAGTGCATCTATTTCAGACAGCTTATCAGAACATCTTTTAAGCATGTCGTCTTGTTCTTTCATTAATTATTCAAGTGTGGTTTGAGAGGGTGAAGGAATAGCAATACTGCTGAGATAAGCTATAGGCGTATCTCTCAAGTCAGAACTTTCATACGGTAGTGGTTCGTGTACAGGGTAAGATGAGTGTGGATAGATATTGAATGGTTTAGGATAGTAAGGTTGGTATTGATGTGTTTGGATAGCATAAGGGTCATAATGATATTGTAATTTAGGATCTAAGTACCCTATGTTATCCGAATAAATCATACTATTCCTTTGACATTCGTTATCTAAGTGGGCATCACTCCTACGTCTATCTCGGATTGATTTAGCAAGACTATCAATTTGATCTTTTAGTTGTTGTAGAGTAGCCATTTCCAAGTTATTAGTAAAGACAACACACGAAGAAGGTTTAAGAATTAAAGTTGGGTTATGAAAGGAAGTCTAATCTAAGCTAAGCTAAGGTAATCTAATCTAATTTAATCTAACTACGCTAATCTATGGTAGAAATAACTTCTGAAAGGGATGGTGAATCCAAGTCAAAAGGATCGCTTAAAAACTACTTTATCTAAACAAGCTCCAAATCATACTACCGTCCCCGGCAGCGGCACCAAAAACCTGATCTCGCCCCGAACGGTCGGTCAGGAAATCGCTTCCCTGTTGTTGCGGACCTCACGCTCGAGGCGGGCGATCGGTGGGTGGTTTTAAATTTATAATAGTCGGGGGGAGCCAAAACCTTCCGAACTACTTGCTATTACTAGGTACGAATACCTGATATTAGTATGTGGTAAGGATGATCCAGGGTCGTTCCTCACGATGGTAGAATTGAAACGGAACTCGTTCGGATAACTTAGTACTTAAGCTGAGGTTTTGAATAGTTGGATCGGTATTTGTTTTTGGTATTTTCTAAATTAACTACAGTACAGAAAAGTAAATACTAAACTACGGATAGGGTAAGCAGATAGATAGAGATTGTGATTGTTGAAGTTTCAATATTCAGGTTTCGGAATGATGTTCATTATAAAAGATGATTGAAGACTTTCCTTTAATAAAATTAACAGAGGTTTGGTGTCAACACTAGTATCCTACGATTTTAAGTGGAAAACCTAAGTCGCATGTCACTGAATACTAGGTTATCATGAGTCTGATCAGATCAGGCTGCTCAGTCCCCCAACACTATCCGATGAGGACTAGTGACCCATCTTGGAGTTAACTCCTGGGCGCATGAATAAGGCAACAGACCGATATTTAATTTCTGACCTTTCTTAACACCTAATTCTAATTGGTTTAATTAAGGGTCGTACTATTGCTTGCTAATGTATGTTAAACTGTCAGTTATGTTGGATCAAGGGGTTTAAGCATCCTACACTACAGCTGAATGTTTGCTTTCTTTTCAAGATCCCTTAGATTTAATCGAGGAGCACAAATACTTCTGTCAAGGTGTAGACCCTCCTTTGTGATCAAACGTTCATCCCTAGGTTCGTTTCACGGTGTATACTACGTTTTTCAGCAGTTCCACAGCTTTTATATATACCTAGACCATGTTCAGGAAGGGTGACTTCCAGGTATCCACGATGTCATATGCTTAAGACCGGTCTGTAGCTTCCACGCATTTGTACTCCTGTGGGGGTGGTGTTTCCAGCGCTATACTAAGTACTGGGCCGTTTTACAGCATGTCCACAGCTTCATACAAAAACACAGATAACTATCTACCGATACTAGGGTTAGCTAAGTCCTAATACTAAAGTAATAGCCACGTGAAAGCTTGAAAAGGGTGGATTGGGTGGTTTAGATCTACCGCTTGAAAAGTTTAACCCGATACATAGCATAACAATTTCCAATCACATATTTAATTAAAGATTAATTTAACATCATCCCTACTCCTAAGAATCTACATTTCACGTTCACAATATTACACTACTCAATAAACATGGCAATAAGTAAAGCACATACCATAATATTACGCATGAATAAATCAGACATAATAACAGTATGAGGGAATAGATATCACCGGATAATAGAGTAGCGTAACAAGAGAATAAAACTTGCAACCCTTGAATAGAAGCTTGAAAACCAATACTCCTTGATTACAACAACTACTCTCTACTCTAATCTACTAGCTACCCACTAACTACTCTCTAACTTCTCTAGAGAGAGAAGTTAGAGAGAGAAACTAACTAACTAAGAAAGAAAATTACAAGAATGTGTAAAAGTGAGAGTGAATTGTTTGGTGAGTTGATTGATTAGAAATGAGGAGGTTTAAGCCCCTATTTATAGGCTTCCAAGATACAATTTTACACTTAACACCCTCGCTCCAATTTAACACTGAAATACACCCCCGAGCTATGAAATTCGACACCAACAGGGGCAACACCAAATAGGGTGTATTCGGTAGCAAATAGGGTATATTAGGTAGCAAATAGGGCGTATTCGGTAGCAAACGGGGCGTATCCGGCACCGTAGAGGGGGTATACCACCCCTACAGGGGGGTATATGGCCCCAATAGGGGGTATACGGCCTCTATTGGGGCGAATACGGCCCCTAGAGGGTGGTATACGGCCCCTGTGGGGGTGGTGTACCCTGGGTCGTGGTCTTGTGTGCTGGATTGTAAGTCTTATGCACTGGTCGAACTTCGTTTGGCCATAACTTCTTCATTCTTGATCCGTTTTCAGCGTTCTTTATATCCACGTGATCGTAATTACCTGAAGATCATTATGAACTAATCAAAGAATAATTTCAAGGTAATATGATAAAAAGTGCTCGTAGAACGTGACCGTATCGTTTATGCTTTGTTTTGTACCTTATTTAGCCATTTTACTTGATTTTTGAAGCAATGCCTTATTTTTAGCCTTAATAATGAATTATGGTGAAAAAGTATTGATATTGAATGATTTCATCTATTTTGGGGCTAAAAAGGTGATAATTATGTAAGCAAAAACGTGACTTTTTACGTCAAATCAAGTATGTATATGATGCAAGACTTTTTTGGAATTAGTTGTACAACATATGTGTTTTTTTTTTAATTCTTTCTAAAAATTTATTTAAAACATTTTCATAATTAATCTCGATTATATTATAAAACGGTATGGTACTTTTCAAGATTCAATGACAAAATCTTACTTTTTGCATGGAAATTGTTTTAAAGTTTCATATATTTTTTGTTTCCTTTAATCCTAACTTGCATAAGTTTTTTTTTCTTTTTAGAACTTTGAATAGTTTAACATGTTAGTCCGTATATATGGATTTAAGATATGAGTTATTGTAATTTGAATTGTTGAAATATTATGGTAATATGATGGAAGTAGGTATGAAAAATTGATTTAAGTTTTGGAAAAGTTGTGATCAATATGAATTAAAGGTATTAATCAAAATTTTATTAACTTATCGATTGAATGGTTTTACTTTAAATAATATTAATTTCGTTTCCTTTATAAGATACGGATACATTATCCTAGGTTTTTGCATTTTATTAAGAGTTCTAGTTAGAGTTTATTAAATCCGTTTATATGTACATTTTTGCTAGAAAATCTTAATAAGTTAAAAATATTTTGTATTGGATAATGCAATGAAGTATTTATATATGAAGTGATTTTAGTTGCAAGTTTTTAAGTAAATAAAGTTTGTTCAAATACAACGTTTATTTTGTTGCGGTATTTTAATTTAATTTTTCAGTATTATGAACTTTGTGGGTGTGTTCACTGGAAATCCTCACGAGACTATAACTTGTCCACTCGGGATACCGAGGGGTTTAAAGACTTATTGCATATGCTAAATTCAATCGTGATTAACTACGAAAGTGTGGATGTTGTATATTATTTTAAAGAGATTAAGGAGATGACCTGATTAATCGTTTGTAGCCGATGATGAATTCAACAACTAAGTCAGGGGAGTTTTTCGTTCTCAATTTCTTTTCTTCCTTTACTCACTTTGTTTTTATAATTTATATACAATGAGGATATTGTATAATTTAAGTGTGAGGATGGGGTTCGTAAGGAAAGAAAAATTTCTTTAATTTTTTCATTTAAGTTTTTATTTGTCCTATATATAATTTTTTTTTAAATTGTCATTAAATTTAAAAAATTTTGAGTTAATAACTAAGTATTTATTAGTAAGAATACTTTTGTTAAAATTTTTGTTTTGTATTTAAAGGTTTAGATTTTAATGTGGATCAACTATTTTGTACATATAACGCAAGCAACTTAATAATAAATGATATATAGTTTTATGATATGATGTACTAATAGGCAATCTATATAAAGATTTCTGAATGCTAAGAAATTAATAAAATAACTTGTAAATTTTTTATGATACATAATATGATGTATGACATAAAAAGTCTTAATTCTTAGATTTATCATGCGATAATTTTATATATCTTGATACTTATATGAAAACATTTGGGGGTTTACTAATTGTTTCCTCTGTTGTACTAAGTACATACTTGGTTTCTAATTAGTATTCTTAAATAAAGCAAAAGAAAGAAAAATCTTTCAAAAATAAAAATAAAATAAAATAAATCAAACTATGTCGCTTTGTTATACTAAGGTATAGACCTGTCACCGCTGGTTTGATTAAAAACAAAAATGCTTTACCTGAATCAAGTTATGTCGCTTTGTTGCATGAAAATGCAGACCTGTCACCAATGTCTTGATTCTTAAAATGGATTTTATGTATTTATTTGAAATATAAAAGAAAATTGCATGATTGAGTTTAAGAGTATATCATATATGAAAATCATAGATAATGTACATACTAATAATAAAAAGATATATTCAGAAAAATAAATATAGATTTTCAAACTTTAAAGTGGATAAATTATATTAGTAATCATTCATAAACTATATGTTTCACCAATAATAATAATTATTATTTGTGTTTTATAGTTATCCATGTAAATTAAGTTGTTTAAAGTTTTAAGTTATGAAACAAATTTTTTATGTCGGTATTATGATTCTTAAATATTAGTTTGATGTTTATCAATTTTTAAGATATTCTACTTGAGGACAAGCAGAACTTAAATGTGAGGATACTTGATAACATCAAATAATATGATATTTATATACTAATTATCTCTATATTTTATGCACTTTTATTGAATTTCTATTGATTTAGATACTTAATTTGTTCATATTTGTAATTTAGGTATAAAAGATTAAGAATTGAAGAAAGGAATGAAAAAGGAGTAGAAATGAAGAAAAATAAGAAGAAACTGAAGACTCAGAGAAATTAAAGGTTGAAATAAAGATTAAAATGATATTATTGGGCCAAGAAATAAGCTAAGATCCGAAATTAAAGAAAAGAAAGCCCAAAAAGAATCCTAGCCCGAAGTTGGAATATTCTAAAATCAAGAGTGAACTGGCGGTTGATTAATCCAACTGGTAGTTGAATATTTCTATTATAAGGCGGTGGAGATCGCAGAGTTTGACTTGGAGAGCAAGTGCTCCAACCGACGGTTGAAATGTCCAACCGGTGGTTGGACTGACGGTTTGTAAAACTATAAATAAAGGCTTTGGCCAGACCAAACCATATACGATTTACAATTACAAAATTCGACTTTAAGGTTTAGAGGGTCAACTAGAAGTACGAATTTGGAGGCTAGGAAGCTAGGGTTTAAAGGTTTTTAACCCGTAAAAGAGCTGGTTCATCATTAGGGTTCGATTCTTTATCCTTATATTATTATGTATACTATTTGATTATATTTGAATATTGTTTAATATACTTTAATTATGAATTAAGTTTCTTATTGTGTTTATTTAGATGAATGTTGATTGAAATCTTTATTTGAATCTATGTTTACGTTGTTTTAAACTTATTGAAAGTTTATTATACTTTCCAAATAATTGTGTTGATAATATGCTTTAGTATTTTTTTAACATAGTTAATTAATTTATATATTATACTTTGATTAATTATGAACTTGAAACCAGACCTGGTAATAGGTTAAAAACATTAAGACTTTTGCATATAATTGATGTGGTTATTATAAACTCTTGTAATACTCAAGGTTGACTATAAAGTTATAATAGATTGTTGAAAGGTTTAATAGAATATTATTTGGGCGAGTAATACTAAGAAGATGAACCTCTATAGTATATTCCAAAAGAATCTAGTACTTTTCCTAAATAATATAAGATAGTTAGCCTTGTACAAAGGAGATTATCTATATTTTGTTAATTCACCAATAAGTTAGACAACGATAAAAAAATATAAAGGAGAATAATAAGATTATGTTAAAATAAATATAATCTTCTCTCTCAAATTAGTATCTCTATTCGTTCTTAACACCTTAGGAAGGATTAATAATTATAAGTTAGTATCAATATAAATATCTTCCAACAGAACTAAAATGTCCCCCCTAAATCTGTATATTAATTGTTAATAGTTGTATAGGAAATAATTAATTATTTAAAATTCTACGTTCCCTGTATTCGATACCTAGACTTACTTATTAAGCTATATTATACGAACGGGCTATTCTTACCTGTATTGTGTGATATTACTATTTAGTATTTCCTTGATTTAAAACTTGTTATTTATAATTGTCTATACTTAGCACACACCACTTATTATATCTCAAATTTAAATTTGACATTATCGCATAAATTATCTCCTTTAGTTATGTAGCCGAAGTCTTATCAACATGTCTATTTCCACATCAACACCTTTACAATTCACAAACCACAAAACCAATGTCATATGTTCTTTAAAAGACACATCACATGACTCATCTACTATATTTCCAAAAAGTTCATCGTCGATCTCTTCCATTATAACCTCAATAGTTACGTTTACACATGAATGCTCAATTTTACATTTTTGGATAAAGCCGCATTTCAATTGATAATTTATAGTAGCACTCATAAATGCAGCACGCGTTACTAAATCACATAAATAGGCAAACCATTTTGGAAGTTTATAAAAGTTACCTTTATTAGGTGAGTCTCTAGTTTCATCGTGGCCACGAAAAGGTAATCCATTGATGCACACCCAGCGATCGGTTCATGAATCATTTCCTGTCGTTGCAGCCTTTTCGCTAGGTGCGGTATCAGTGGTAGTTTTAAATTTATATTTTGTTGGGGTTCGAAACCTCCGTACAACCTACTGTTATTAGGTACGGATACCTAATACTAATACATGGTAAGGATGATCCAGGGTCGTTCCTCGCGACGGCAGAATTGAAATAGAGCTAGTTGTGATAACTTAGTAATCAAGCTAGGGGTTTTTAAAAAGTGGATAGGTGATTGTTTTTGGGTTTTCATTTATTTAAAATACAAAAACTAATAAAGCATAAACATAAAGGGAAGCTAGCATACATGCAATACTTAAAGATAACAAAGACGTGGTTCACCATGATTTGGGATAATGTATAATTAGTATGATGTTTATTTGGGACACATTCAGTTAACACACAGATAAACTATAGGTGTAAACACTAGGAAGCTATTCATTTAGTTCCGAACCTAAATTAGTATGTCACTGAGTACCTAGGCTATCATGATTCTGATCAGATCAGTTTGTTTTCAAACCCCCCATACTTATTTCAATAAAGACTAAGTGACCCTCTAAATAGATATATGTATCCAGGGTGCTGGTATAAGGTAACAGACCGCAATTTATCTACTGACCTATGTTAACCCCTATGTTTATCTACTGACCTTTATTAACTTTTATTATTCTAAACTATCGGTTATGTAGAGTAAATCATGTTTGAGCATCTTGGACTATGGATAAGTCCTTGCTCTCTTGACAGAACTCTGTATTTATCTATTTTAAGCATATGTACTTCTGTCATGAATTAGACCCTCCTTTACATTCAGGCGTTCATCCCTAGGAATACTCACAGTGTACAGGGCATTATGGCATTTCCACAGTTTTCCTACTCAAGGCATACTCACAGTTTATAATACGATAAGTATTTCCACAACTTTTATTTAAACCTAGGTGTATTTACAGTGTTTAGGGCAACAAGCATTTTAACAGCTTTAATTTCCTAGACCCAAGTTCTAAAAGGTATTCCACGATGAGATAATCCTAGGGAATTTCCTTAGCTTTCACGTGTTTGTACTCCACACTAGGTGTTCCCAACACTATACGAAGTACAATGCCGTTTAAAGGAGTCTCACAGCTTCATACTTTAACTTGAGATAACTATATCTACGTAGCTAGGTTTGCAAAGTCCTAAAACTAAGGCAATAGTCACGTGAAATTCTGGAAAGGGAGAAGAGAAACTAGATCTATATTCATGATAAGCTTAGACAGATGACAAAGTATAACAACTAACAACTATCAGTTATATATAGAAAGGAATAAGGTAACACTATCATTAACTATCTAAATCATGGCAAACATAGAGGCAACTACTCTTAAAGCATATCAATAAATATTTCTAATATTAATATATCACAAACATCAAACAAGAATATTATGAAAAATTAATACGAGAAATGATAGATACTACCGATATGAATTGCGAGCAGAATAACAACTTGTATTTCTTCCTACAATATCCAAACATTACAAATGCTAGATTCTACTAAATAAATTAAATAACTAATCGGAAAGTAAAGAAAATATAAGGAAAGGATTCTCCCCTAGTTTTTCCACTAGTTCCAATGGTCAAACCCTAGAGAGAGAACCTAGAGTGAGAAACTAGAAAGAGAAAGTGAAAGAGAGAAAGTGAAGAATGAGAAATGAGAATGAGGTATGGTGTGTGGAATTTGAAGGATGAGGGCTCTATTTATAGGCAAAGTCTTGAATTAGCTGTAGAAGCACAACAGCACAACGTACAAGCAAATGAAGCATCATTTGGTATCAGAGGATCCGTATACGACCTTTCAGGGTCCGTATACACCCTCCAAATCCATATACGGTCTCTTAAGTCCGTATGCGAGGGTTTTCGATTTTTTTTCATTGTTTAAAACGACCGTAACTTCTCTGTTTCTTGTCCGTTTGACCCAATTCTTTCGCCCACGATCTCATAATTCCGTTACGCTTCTAATGGTACCAACTTCATGGAAATTATATGTGTGTAGTTCAGGCATAGATGGAATGTCTTGTATTGATATGTAGATGTCGTATCTCTTTCGCTTATGCTCTGCTTTGCATGATTCTTGATCCCCATCTTGATTTATCTATAACATCATATAGAAGTGGTTAGAATGTGTCTCTACTAGGGTAAATGAGAATGTGAATCGATTGTTGTTCATTTGCTCGTTATTTGAACGTTTTCAGTGATTTTTACGGAAACTTCTATATTTGGAGCACTTTGGTGAATTTTAGTAAATAAAGACTGTTTTGAAATGTTTTCACTAATGATTTGCTCAAAAAGTGCAAAATAACGTACTAAAAACATAACTTTTTATGTCATCCATGTTTCAATAAGAGTCTAACAACATCAATAGAAGCATTTAACCATATAATATGCTGCTTTTTTTTTATGTAGTATGCTTATCAAAAGCAATATTTGGTTCATTAGATTCTCTGTTCTCATACTTTTAAACTGCATTCTTGTGTGGCATTCAAACACAATGATTGCCTAGGCTAGCTATTCTATTCCAAGCTTTAAATCCACATTTTACAAATTTATCCTACCTACCTTGATTTTTTATGTCGTATTTGAATAGAAATCAACATAAGCTTTATACTATGCTCCAACTAGTATTTATGATCATCACATCACAAAGAACGAAATCTATGCAGTGTGTGTCCTATAAATTCTGTTTGTGTGAAACAATGTTTTCAAGGCTGGAAAGGCCCCTTTGCAAGTATTCTTTTCTAATTTCGTCAAGTTGATCTACATGATAAGATTTCATACTTGGTCGTTCTATTGGATTGACAAGCAGTAAGTTCAAATCAACTTTTAAATATTTCCGTTTTGCATAATCTTCAAATGTTGTTTAATCTATTACGTACATTTATTGTTGGACCATCAATACAAGCGGATTCAATTGGAGATGAACTAGGTTGTGCAACAACTTGGAAAAATCTTATCATACTTAACTAAAACAACGTCAAAGTTAACATTTGGAAAACAATATCAGATAATAGTAAAAGATTTAAGGGTTTGGATAAAAAATGTTCTTGATAAGATCCGTTATCTTTTCCTCCTAATCCACGATCTTCTTGTTGTTTTCCTCTACGTGTTCAACATAAAATCGTATAGAATCTTGATTCCACTTGATGCTTTCTTTCGCATTCTTGACAAATGATTCATACTTTTCTAACATAAATTTCTTTGTCCCAAATCTTCCTTCATTACACTTCTCCCAAACACGTTGTGAAACTCCATAGTTTTCGTAAGGACTCCTTTTCTTGGACAACGATGATGCTTTTGTGATGTTGGTGAGCTTGTACTCACTACTCTCTTATTTTTTTAGAATTATTGGATAAGGACGCCATGAGAATTTGTTAAATAAGTATATCAACTAGTCATGAGATACGGGTCGTTTAATAAAACATGGTTTAAATAGGCGAGTTGTTTAATTGGCGCGACGATCAACTGAATTTAAGCATGACTGTAAGGCGGTTTCACAACCGCCTTAAAGAAAACAAAAAGGCGCAAAGCTCAACATACTCTTGTGTGAAATTGTAAAGCGGTTTAAGAAAAAATGCGTTAAAGGTTACAACAACCCATATATATGAAGTCAATGAGAAGTGAAGAATATATAAGTATATAACATGTCTCTACTTGAGACATGATTGAGGTCCATGTTGGGGACTTGATCAAAAAACTTCTTTAAAAAATATTTTCTTTCGATCGGAGTCCCCCCTTCTTCCATTTTGTGTATCTTGGTACTTCTGAATACCTATGAACCGGAAGGTGTATTGAAGAAAATAGATTCTGGCAGTGAACATTCTTATTCATGCTGCTCATCTAACAAAGTTAGGAGTATCAAAGTCCCATAAAAAATTTGCGAAGAAGCAAGAAACAATATATACTTAGAAGTTGATCCTCGCGCCAATTAAACAACTCACCTATTTAAACCATATTTTCTTAAACGTCATGTATTTCGATTCTAGTTGTTATACTTACTAATCAAAGTCTTAGTGTCCTCATCCGATAATTCAAAAAAAAATAAAAAAATAAGAGAGCATTGAGTACAAGCTCACCAACATCACCAAAAACATCATCGTCGTCCAAGAAAAACAATCCCTGTGAATGTTATAGAGTTTCCCAACATGTTTGGGAGAAGTGTAATGAATGAAGATATGGAATAGAGAATTATGATAGAAAAGTATGAATCTCTTGTCAAGAATGCGAAAGAAAGCATCAAGCGGAAAGAAAGCATCAAGCGGGATGAAGATTCTATACGATTTTAAGTTGAACACATAGATGAAAACAACAAGAAAATCGTGGACTAAGAGGAAAAGATAACTGATCTCATTAATACCATCTTCCATCCAAACCCTTAAATCATTTACATTTATCTATTAATGTTTTTCCAATTATTTTATTAATGTTATTGCTACGAATTCTCTTATATATATATATATATATATATATATATATATATATATATATATATATATATATATATATTATTTATCAATTAATGTTACGTTATCTTATAAATGGTGCTTTTAGGTTATCTTTCAACCACTTAATAATTTTATTACTCCATGAAATCATCATAGTCAATGGAGCAAATTAAAACGACATGTATATCAAACTCGTAAATTGAAACAATACATTATTAACTGTTTTTATTTCGAAAATGCAATAAAATGAAAAAAAAAAAACATTGTTTAAATAATACCGCCTATAAAATACTCACGTATGATGGGGCTAAAAGCACCGCCTCAAACAATTAAGGCG
Organism: Pseudognaphalium luteoalbum; assembly: GCA_963422505.1. Classification (NCBI taxonomy): domain Eukaryota; kingdom Viridiplantae; phylum Streptophyta; class Magnoliopsida; order Asterales; family Asteraceae; genus Pseudognaphalium; species Pseudognaphalium luteoalbum. The sequence goes on from OY730192.1 coordinate 56,969,631, forward strand.
GGGTGAGTAAAACCACTACATTTTTAGTTTGTCTAAGGAGGGTTACATAAACCTGCTTTAATATGATATCAAAACCTGCCAATGACTTATTTTGACCCTACCATTTTAATCAAGCAGCAAGTTTCCTTTTAATAGCGCCTTAAATGCTATTTTTTTTAACAATGTTAGAGAATTTTTTAAATAGAAAGTGATATTTGGTCACATCATTATACGGAGTATTTACTTTTTGTTAGGGCCGAGAAAAAATCGAATTAACCAAATCATAACCGTATTAACCGTCAAAACCGAATCGAATTAACCAAACCAAACATATAACCGTGGATTTGGTTAACGTTTTTAAATTAACCAAAGTTTGCAGTTCGGTTATGAAAGTAAAGAATATCCACCGCGGTTTTAACCGCACCGCCCCACACACTTTTACACATCAAAATATTATACTTATATTTGAATATATTAATAAATATATTATAAATTTATTTGCAGCTCATAAAATAATTTTTAGAAACATATTTTGTTAAGGAAATGGATTGTCAATCACTAATTTTAAAGGGAAAGAAAACTCTTGGATGGATAAAGATTCAAGTTTGAAGAAATTTTAGCACCTTAAAAGCTCTATATGAGATTCTACTTATTTTTCTAGTTTATTTATAGTTTTCTGTATGAATTTGCGATGTAAAAAGTGCATAAGTTTGCTATTGTTTTTTGCTACTCAAACATCATTGGATCTTCTATGTTCAAGGTTCCAAAATTTCACTAAATTTGCTACATATAAGATTGTAAAATTGTGTTGATCCACTTCTATTTTGAGTTAAAAGTTGAAGAAGAAAAAAACCATCTTATATTTACATGTTTATGTGCAATGTATTAGGCACAAACCCAATTAGCAAACCATTTTTTGACCATAAACGGTTAACCGAATTAACCACTTTATATCTAAACGTTAACTGAATTAACCAATCGTTTATTAACCAAACCGAACAATTAAAATTATCGATTAATCAAAGTTTTAGTTATGAAAGAGGTTTTCATTTCTATCTACACCTAACCGCCCATGCTCACCTCTCCTTTTCGTAGATTCTGAGAATTATACACATTATTAGTCGTCCCAAAATTACGTCCACCAAAAGAAAAGATGGATATGTACGTTGTAGCCTGTTGAGTGCAACTAAAAAAAGATGAAGGGTATAAATAAAAATAGTTAGAAACTGAAAGAACTTGTTAAACCCTAGCTCAGACGAGAATCGCCGGTGGTGTTCGACTGTGCGTGGTGGTGCTACTACTCGTCTCTTCCGCCGTAGTCCGCAACTGGTTCATCTCTACCCTACAAGGTATAATTTCGTGATTTATATACCATTTGCACAGCAATAACTACAGATAGCACCACTGAAATACAAATAAAGAAGAACCTGTTTTGCTATTTTTCTACGATAATTGCAGTAACTAATTTTATTTTAATTGTTTCAAACTTTCAGTTAGCTTGGTATTTAACATCTGATTATGGCTGTAACATTTTTGATTTAATTACTGTTTATATGGTATAGATAGTATGATGTAGTTGTGTTGCTCAATTTGCTTGTCTCAGTTGGAGTTAGGTTTCTATTTTTCTGGTAATTATCTATATGTTTGTTTGTTAGTTAAGTTTGCTAATATCATGAGTTTATATCGTATTAGTTTGATGATATAATTGCTTGCTAGTTTGAGTTGTGCATATAATTGCTTGCTAGAGATATTTGTGTATTTGAGTGGGTACTTGAGCATTTAAAGTCGAAGTGTGTGTGTGTATTGGTATCACAGGTTTTAGTAACCTAAAACTGTGTCCCGATAGTGTTCCTAAATAGATTAGGGTTAATTAAAATGATGAAGTGTTTTACGGGATTTATTATGAACTCATGTGGCATTGGTTTCTGAAGTTATATGGATTTATTTCACCTGCATTTTGCTTCAAGAAAAGATGCGCTAGTTTCATTCTTTGAAATGTCTATCAATATTGTAACCTAGCTTAGAATTTTTATAGCTGAGTATTGTGACAAGACTACAGTTGTATCGCAGTGCATTACGCTTAAGATGTCTCGTTTTTGTAGATGTAATTACTAAATTAGTCTACAACGCAAATTTATAGTCATTAATGTAAGCTCTTAGAACCCTTTTACTTGTTTGTCAGTTACTAGAGCTGATTGCTCTTCTCATCCTTCAAGATGTCATCCCTAAGGAATGCTGTTCATCGACGGGCCCACAAGGAACGAGCTCAACCGTGAGTGGCCACAGTACTTTGCATTATATTCTTTCACTTCCTCTTTTCAGTAATTTTCTTCAATCGTTTTTTTTGTTCATTATTCTTAGTTTTTACATTGCTTACATGATTACTCACGTTCAGAAAAGAAAGGAAAAGATTTGGACTCCTTGAGAAGCACAAGGACTATGTTGTTCGTGCAAAGGCCTTCCATAAAAAGGAGGATTACTTGCAGGTACTATATATGTTTTTATATTTTGGGGTGGTGATTGCTTTTATGGTAATACAAGCTATTGGAAATTGCTCAAACTATTTCCCTGTGACTTTGGATAACAGAAACTCAAGGAAAAGGCAGCATTCAGAAATCCAGATGAATTCTACTTCAAGATGATCAACTCCAAAACTGTGGATGGTGTACATAAACAGGCGTAATATTTCTATTCCTGTATAATATTTTAGTGGTCCCCCAAATTCTAACAAGGAAGCAGAAAAAGACTAATGTTATATATATATGCTGCTGCAGGGGTGAAGCAAACAAATACACTGCAGAAGAACTCTTGTTGATGAAAACACAAGATATAGGTTATATCTTGCAGAAAATTCAATCAGAGAAAAAGGTGGTGGATGCAGTAATTGTTTGAAAATTAATTTGAAATTACTATCTTTTGCTTAAACTAAAGTTTTCTTTTGATGCAGAAAATTGAGAGGCTAACCGCTACACTGCACTCACTCGATTCTCAGCCATCAAATAGACACATATACTATGCGGAAGACAGGTAATTAGTTTCTGTTCTTTTTCTATTGTACTAAAAAGTATGCTGGAGTTCGATTGATTATGGATCTTATAAATTTGGTTATGATATTAAGTTAAGGTCTGGTATGTGCATTTACTGTCTTTTAACATGTATTTTTGTTTCTGCTACAGGGAGGATGCCAGGAGAATACTATCAGAAACGAAGAGTGTTGGTGGATTGCCAACTTCTGAGGATTTGCCTGGTAAAATTAAAAGGTAGAGTAACGTGTTCACATATATGTGCTTTACATGGATGCAATGCTAAGTTAACAAATTTTAGATCTTTCATTAGTATTCATTGCTTGATTTTTCCGTTTGTTTCCAGATTACTAGTAGTGGAATTGAAAGAGTAGGCTGATTTTGGTTTTTATATTTTATTTTTATTTTTGCATTTGCATCTGCATCAATTGAAATTCAAGCAAACATATCTATTTTATGTAACTTTTTGAAATCACAAGCAATTAGGAGAGATGTTATGCGCCAATCTGCTGACAAAGAAAGTCGTATAATTACTGTGATGTCCTTAATGTGTGTTCAGTAAGCTCCCTTTCAAAGTAGATCAAATCGATGAATAATAAGCATTTGCATCGGAGTTTTTAAAATTTTCTTATAGTGGTTGAAGCTATTACGAATAAGCAATTGCGTTAGAAATTTAAAGTTTTCTTGTGATGGCTGGAATTCTAAGTTTACTAATGTTTTGAGTTTTGACATATGGAAGTACAAAGTGCTTTAATCATTATTTTCTCAAAAGGTGTAAGCACACATCAAGCAGGTTGTGCATCATTTACTGCTGGTGATTTAAGTTACTTTATTATACTTCTCCTGTGAGTTTGCCTGCATATACATGTTTCTGTAGGCCCTTAACTTGCGTGCATCATGATCGGCCGTCTTAATGTAAACTGCTCATAATTTATATCTTTGCCTTGTTAATTTTCACAAATATGATATTATCAGCCCCTGATGTTTATGTCGATCAAATAGTTTAGTATTCCATTATTTATATGTGTTAATCCTAGATTTTCTTTTATGTACACACACATGTAAGATTGGCCTTTTGAAGTGATTGTTGTTGACTTTGGTAGTACATAATGTGCAGGAGGACAGCCTCTTCATACCGAGAGCTAGAGGCCAGAAAAAGCAGAGTGCAAGACTTGGAGAAAGTTTATAATGAAATGGCATTGAAACAAGAATTGCAGGTATTATTATATGTCCTAAACTTTTGAAGGAAAAATAATTAAATATAATAATTTCAGTAAGTAAGTATAATAGTTATTGCTAAACTAAAATGTACCGTTGGATCAGAAAAAAGGTAAAAAGCGAAAGCTTCGTGAAGATGAGATTGTGTGCCCAACTTCTAGACCGGTATACAAGTGGAGAACAGAACGTAAACGATAAAACGAGGTATGATATTCTTTTAATCTCTCTGGTTTATATTTTTAGAAAAATGATCAGTAATGTTAATGTAAGCTAGCGAGGAGTCATGTATGTACATGCAAGAAGGTGAGTCCTTAAAATGTAAATACTTGTACTTATTTTAGCCTTGACATTACCTAACTTGAATAATGCTAACTACCCCTTTATTTGTGAATTTATCGCACTCATATCATCATAGATAACTAACGACATCACCCTATTTATCCACCGCAGACTATTTTTTTTATTTGTTCGAGGTTCAAGAGGAAGAAGAGGAGGAATCACCGCCCAATGGTGCTTTTACGAAAGTACGCTGAAGTTTGTTGGGGGAGGGCGAGTATTATCAAAGATATGGCTACCTTATTGTCAAAGTAATTCATCAATTTTATGTTCGATTTAACATGAGACCGATAAGCTGATTAGTGTTCACGATTTATCTCTATAGCTATCTCTATTTCCATCTCTCTCTCTCCTACATATAAACCATCTTAAAATTTTGGTACTCAACATTTCTAAATTTAAAATTTCTAATCTTCATATTGTATTAAGGGGGTGTTTAGGGAGCTTATTTTGTAGCTTGTTTGCTTATTGCTTATAAGCAAATAAGCTCAAAAATCATAGCTTATTTGAGCTTATAAATTCTCCGTCATATATTAGCAAATAAGCTAACCAAATAAGTCCATCAAAACACAAAATCTGAAACTTATTATATTACAATAAGCAAATAAGCCATAGAAAATAAGCTCCCCCAAACACCCTCTAACTTATATCAATTTTTTTCTAATGAAGGGCCTTTCTTAATTTGAATCTTTACCCCTATACACTAAATTATCGGTATCGATTTATCATCTTAAATAATACATCAAAGAATAGTAAACACAATTATATATGTAACTACCGTAGAGTTGTAAATCTATATTTCGCGGCATTGCGCGAATATTATGCTAGTTACATCGGATATATATCGACAGTAGTGGCCAAAAGTTAGTCCACCATCTGTATAAAACTCAACCAAAGCCCAATAACCTTTTAGCGTGGCCCATATGGCCATATCTTTCAACTAATGGGGCTTCATCTCAGGTTACTCGTCAATCGTCATATACTCATATTGTCATTTATAGGTTAAAAATATAGTTAATTTTCATGGTTATACTCGAATTGTTCTGTCTTACCTTTGGATAGATATAAAGTGCACTAAACCTCTGGTTCACTTAAAACTCTAGTTGTTGTATCAAGATATGGCGTCTTTATTGTTACATCCTGTTATCGTGTTTGTGTTATTTCTTCACTTGATAAAAATTTTGTTTTTACGGTTAGTATCTACCGAAAAATGGAAAAACGCTTGTGTGTAGTGAACCGATTGTAAATACGTGAAAGGTTATAGGTTAGAGGGTACTAGTATAAGAGATCATGTTATTTATTTCTTCTTTCAAAGGGCATTACATTTTTTGTGCTACTAGTACACATGGGATGATTTACCAACAAATAGCACATGTTTTTTCGTTGACAGATATATATAAATTAAATATACAAGTATGTCAATTATTAGTTAAGGAATTTAAATATCTTCAAGTTGATATATATTTTATTTATATGTTAATTGACATTTCCATCCAAAGCACGTATAAAATGTTATTAATAATCGTGGGTCTTTAATCATATGATATTCTATCCTTCAGTTTTGTTAAACTTGTCATAGATTATTTAAACAGATTATTGTAATGGATTAAAGGGTGTATTAAAGTCGACTTAAGAAAAATATGTACTCATGATCATAGGTGCTTTAATTTCTCCCTTAATAAATTATGATGATAAGTTTATCCTTAAATACCTAGAAATATGCTGTAATATTTATGAAATGGACGTTTATGCATAAATCTTATAGACTAATCAATTCGACGTCATACAACGACAACAAAAAGATCAAATTAACTGTCGTAAGTGTATTTAGAGTTGTCTTAGCCTAGATCGAGGCGTCTAGTCCAATATAAACCAAGACAAAACACGGGTATGACTAGTTTGTCTCACTCTATGACTAGTTTGTCTCTCGTGTTATGAATTCATGTTTCTTAAAACGAAACACAGGTATGTGTACGTGTATGAAGTTGTTTGTCAATTGTACGTCGTAGAATATGATTTTGCGAAAGACTAATATATCATCCATTGTTTGGCATTTCGACGTTCGATTTTGTCAACCAACCATATGTTACACGTCATTTGACTTCATATATACCTTCTACTAGTTGAAGTGTATTATCCAAACATAGAAACAACCAAAGTAAATTGTTTTTTATAAAATTGAAGAAAACTGGTATGATTTGATTCTGACCTTGGTGTCTTGTCTGTTCTTTGAACTAGATGATTTTGTATACGTAAACAAAATCCTATGATGCATGATAAAAACAGTTTTTAGATATATAAATGTGTCTCTGCTTTTACCAACAATTCAAAACCTTCACCTCTGTAGTTGTTGATTAGTTAATGACTTCTTCCCAACATTTTGCATCTCAAAGCAGATGCTTGTTTTTGCATATTGGGGAGTTGTGGGAGTTGCCCCAATAATGCATGCTTCAAATGTACAGATTCAACCCCCTCAAAAACTACATTTGTTCATTATAGAGATTTTTCTTTTTTATTCTATCACATCTTTACATATTAGAGAAAAATCTCAGATGTCTTATAGTAACGGATTGGGTTAATATACAAATTCGTTACTGTACTTTGTGAAAATATTCATGTGGGTTATTGTACTTTTAAAATGTTCAAGTGGATTACTGTACTTTCAAATATGTTCAATTAGGTTAACAAATTTTCATCATAGTTCAATTAGGTTACTGTACTTGTAAAAATGTACATAACAATATACAATTGGGTCACTGAGTACTGTAGTAAAAATAGGCGTGAAAACACTTTTTGAAATTACAGTATGAAATTGAACATTTTTAAAGTTTAGTAACCCACATGAACATTTTCGCAAAGTACAGTAACGAATTTGTACATTAACCCTAACGGATTTAGATAATGTATCGTTATAGTGATAAACGTTGGAAACATGTTTTTATTTTGGATCGAAGGGACACCTACATTTTGAGGGGACGATGGGGCATGCGATCTCAACGATTGATTTCTGTGATCAACGATCTAGATTCACAATACAACATTTTAATAATGAGAGTCTCTTTTGATCAAATTTTTTAATTATTTATATTGCATCAAATCTTGAATTGATCTTTACATGATTCACCAAAAGCCAAATCTCTTATCTTGTTGAATATTCTTGGACGATGCAAAATTCTTAAAGAAGTTGTTTGTCCTTTATTAATTATATATACAAATACGGATCCTAAATTGGTTCACTACTTTATGAGGCAAATCTATAAGTACACATTTTCAAAGGGGCTTAACTTAAGGTTGTCTCAAACTATAGCTAGTAAACTACATATATCATGCATATGATTGCATGATACAACTCATAGTAGCTTTCAAGTAGTTGAATGGTCAAGATTCAAATGTTGTCCATCTAAACCCTCCAAAGTTGTAAACAAATGAATTATTAGAAAGTGGCATGTCTTTTATGATCTTTTTATACTAACTTTATTGTGAAGTCAACACATTGAAACCCTTAAGATTCATGAACCACAAGTGAACAAAAGAATTCTAAACCTAAACAAGATTTGAGCATCTTGTTTTAGATCATGTTATGAAATATGATTCCCTGCTCTCTTAAGTGTCATTTTGTTTTTTGTTTCTTTGACCTCAATCCACCACATCACTTATATTCCTAGATTTTATGCTTTCCATCTACTTGATTTCAAACTCAACTTCCAACTGAATATTATTGAAAATTGTTTAAGATAACTAAACGATCATGAAACTATTATAATCCATCAACCACATATATACTAGGGCTGAAAATTTCTGACACATCTGAAACTCTATATGAAACGAATTTGAAGATAAGAAGGTTTGGGTCGGGGTTTTTGACTCGCAAACCCACAAACCTGCTATTTATTGGGTCAGGTTTGAGTCACCCATTGAGTTTTTAACTTGACCTGACAACCCAAATAGTTTTTAGATGTAGTTAAATCTTAACGGTTTATTTTAATTTGGAAGCCAAAGTGTTTAATGATGTTTTACTACAACATGTGTTCCAATTATTGTCTAATGTTTACTTGGCATGTTACAAAAATGTTTACTCTTAATATCAATCAATCAGGACTGTTTAAGTGAAAAATAATAAATTATTATTTATCAGCATTACGATTATTGCACTTTTTTAACACTGTGTGCAAAAATTAAATTTGGATGAACATACCAGGTAATATGATCTTTTTGGGATTTTGTAAATGTTTTTATGATTACGTATGATGATATATTATAAATATAAAGATTGACTCATTTGATCGAAATTGACCCGTTAACTAAAACTAATTTGAAAATCTGTTGACCAGATTAGAAAAACGGGTTTACTTGGGTCGGGTCCTGATTAGTAGGTTTTTTGAGTTAGGTTAAAGTATACACAACCTATTTAAAAAATCAGGTTGGTTTAGATCGACTAGTTCAGACCCGCTAACCCGAACCCTCTTGATAATCTTGTTCTAAATGTTGTTTGAAAATTTCTTGCTTTTATTATATTTGATATCATTTAACATGGAAGGTTGTAATTGTGCTTTAGAAACTTGTATTTCTCTTTTTAAAACTTTTTCTTTTTCTTCTCTCCCAATACAACCTTAATTTAGTGACTATATAAAACATTGAAAACATGACACAATATAGGTACAATAAATTCATACAGCTATCACTTTTGTTGTGACAGATCAGAAATACCAAACATAAATTAAACAAAGAATAAAAGTTATTGATCTACGTGAAAACTTTTGTAAATTAACTCGACACTACTTAAAATATGACATCATTCTATATTTTATCTCTCATTTTCATGCATATGTGGAAACACAGAAGTTGAAATTGGTGTAAATCATTAGAAAATAATTAAATTCATCTCAAACACATGTAGTTTGCATGTTCCATTGATCAATGGTTGTACCTTCATGACAAGTACAAGTTTTTAATATTAAAATGATGGGGGGCATGAATAATATTGGGTTTTTCAAGGACTTTTTGGGATTATTTTTTGCCATTCCTTTTGACTAAAATTCTATTGTATGTCTTGTAGTACATGGAAGTACATCATCATTATTTATTGCATACAAGAAGATATGCTTCCCTTTACTTTTAAAATGGTTTAATTAGACTTCTGTATTATCTTTAATCCCAACTTTATTTTCCATTTTAATATTTTTGTTTGTTTTTAAAAGAGTTTCTACTTACATAAAATAAATATTAAAAATCATTAAACTCTCATATTTATCCTATTTTTATCCTCAATCATTTATTTCTATTCAAATCTTAGTCAAACTTTCCTTAAATATATGGTCAAAATTGACATTTATCCAACAAACCTTAAATTTAACAAAAATAGATAACGGTCAAAATTGACATTTATCCAACATATCTTAAATTCAACAAAAACAGACAACGGACAATATAAATGGGACGGAAGGATTATATATTTATTTATTTATTACATAACATAGAAACAGTTTTATCAACAATTTATTTGTCTAAAGAGTATGTGATCATAGTCATATTTACAGAAGTCATATATCAAATGCATGGTTATAGTTTCCATACCAAAGAATAATGTGATCTATTACAAGCCTTATATATGTTTTCAAATTTACGAAACTAACAAGTCATTAATAAAGAGTTTTAATTGGTTTCATTAAACTGTAGAAAGGAATGATGAATGGACCAAGTGTACACTTTTGTTTTCCATCTGTAATTTGTACAAAGAAGAAGAAAACTAAAAGGTTGTATACATGATTGAAAATTTAAACTCCCAAAGAATGCCTAACTCTAACATAAACAAAAACAAAAGAATTAATGAATCTTAATTTTGTATGTCAAAAAAGGTTCAGTGATTGTTGATGAAGATCTGTGCACACAACTTTCACCGATTCAAAATTTAACGGAGTGGATTTTGTTCTATTAGGCCACTTATGTATCGTCAGTAAACGCCTACTTTCAAAAGACAACGGGCTCGTGCATAACAATGTGTTAAGTCTGCTTGGGGCACTTCTTGGTGACAAATTGGCTTGTTCTAATGCATGTGATTGTAGCTCTGCAGGGTAGTCTCTCAAACAACTGATCCGGGGCCCAGCCCCTGTGCTCCATTTACAGCATGATTGTTTTCCAAATTGGAAATTAGTATCTGTTTCTTTAATCTTTTGAAAAGTAGTTTTGTGGATACATGGCTCATCTTCATCATCTGATAGTTGTGATGTGGTGCCATTATGCTGTGAATCAAATGAATCTTCTGCTGCTTCATAACCATCCAAAATTGTCTCAGAGTTGAAATCATTAGAACATGATTCAGGTTCTTGATTCTTGTTGGCGTTTAGGTTCACAAAAGTGTCATCACTGTTTGGTATTTCAAGGGTACTTAAGTTGTTAACAAGATCGTCGAACTGAAAACCACTATTTTGTTTGATAACATTGCTATTGTTCAACGAGTGATCATCAATGTTCTTGGTAGGCTCTTTTTCACTCATATCTTCTTCTGATGAGTGACTTCTTATGTGATTGCCAATAATAGGGTCCTTATCTTCATCTGAATCCACCTGAGAATAACGAAAAAAATGTTAGAATTAAATTGAAAAATAAAAAAAAAACAGAAACTTGAAATATTCTTGATTTGAGTCTCTTTTTGTGTACCTTTACATAAGCCATATCCACATCATTCTCTGTAAGAAATGAAATGAAATCTTGAAAATTTTCTTGAGTAGGACGATAATGCCCACTATGAGGCCAGATTGCCTGATGAAAAACAAACACAGAATGCATTTTAGTTCAGTGATCATTTGTTTAAAACAAATTAAAGTAATCTTAGGATAATATAAGTTAGGATATATACCTTTAGAGTTCCATTCTCAGCAACGATTCTCCCAGCAGCCAATGTGGCTCCACCGGCTAGAAAGCTCGAATGTTGAAACGACCCTTTTTTCTTCAATCCAACATATAAAATCTTGGAAGTGCTGAGCACAAATATCCACTTTGAACCCTTTGGTTCTCTTGTAGTGTCGAGAAACTCCCCTGTATGTTTGTATAATAATTTCCCGTCCTCCATTACAACTTCATATGCCTTCCTCTCTATCTATCGATATAAATCAAAAACCTTGATAAGCATATTTCCTTTGTGTTAACATATATATAAAATACTTAATTTTGGATTCATAGGAACATACCGGTCCAAGGTATTTGATGCATTGCTGTTGAAGTTTAGTTCGCGGGCATTTATCGACAAGATTTATTTCCTTCCCTTCTCCTATATCCAACCTGAGTTGTAAGATATGGTTATATATCAGATTCAAAATACTAATTAAGCGTTGATGTTGGGAGAAACAAAGCTTTTTACATTAATTTACCAGTAAAAGAAAGGTTCTTTGCTATGAGAGAGTAGCCATTTTCCGTAATAGAAATGAAGATTGTGCCCATAACGATGTCTTGGGTCAATCTGTTACATATATAAGACGATCATTAGTACTTTATACATAATATAAAGATTGTGAATAATAAGTGGCATTATTCATAAACAAATATCTAGAGCTCTTACCGCCTCAAGCCAGTGTTGCAAAGCAAGCTTCTGGGCTTTGCTGTTCTTTGATAGACCTTTCCCAACCTGCAAACACATGAATAAGTTTAAAATGTGTTTATATTCAGTTATTTATATAGTACCTAGTATTAACTATAATTCAATATTTTGGTATTTCTTGGTACCCAAATATATCATGATATCTTATGAAGTACATAAATAAATATATATACCTTGGCAGCCCTTGTTCTTGCTCTGGACCAACGTGAAAAGGCGGTCTCTTGTTTGTTGAGATTGAAAAATGATATAGAACTCCGTTTTAATTCTACAAAATCTTGGAGCTTCCACCTATAGCAATATATATTAAGCTTTGTTAGAAAATATAGCGAAAATGACAAAATTATGGAAAAGAAGAAAAGAAACTTACAAGCTTTGTTCAATTTGGACTGCACAATCTGCCAGTTTTCTTCTGGTTCGAAAGCTTTTATATACTTTTTGTAACTTTATGGCTGCTTCGTGTTCAGGACTCCCTAGATCAAGAATGGATGATTGTGTGAGCTCATTCATCACATTGTCGAATTCAGTGCACATTTCCTTCATTTTCGCATAGTCTAATTCTGTTTCTTCAACTATACTAGTACTGGTGGTCTCTAAATCTGTATAAGCGGTGAACGGACACGAATATGATAGCCCCATGCAACTCCAAAAGATAATTTGGATAAACCTTTTATTTCCTGAAAATGGTGGTGACATGTTACTTAACAAATAGATACATACTCCATTACTTATTAATTCAAATCTAAAAGAGATTAGTAAAAAATGTGGCATTGATCAGAAGACAGCAACAAAATGACTTGTCAATGAGCTGTGACAACACTCAACTGACACATAATCCTTAGAAGAATTGAATATAAGATTTATATAACTACACCACACTGATAGAACAATGAAAAAATATAAGAAATATATTCCATATCTTGCAGATTGAGTTACCTATAGGGAGAAAGAGATTGATAGTATGTCCAGTCCCTACTGTGGGGTTGAAAATGTCCAAATGGGAAATGATGATTGGCTGCTCTGTTTTTAGCAATTTTTTTTTTTTTTTTTGCCAATGAAGAATTTAGAGTTGCAGAAGTTAGTGTCTTCGTCCAATGTCTAATGACAACCAAGTTGGGAGTCTTTATATAACAGCCATCACTTACTCATGGTGTTCTGTGTGAGAGAGAAACAAGAGAGGGAGGACTTATTTTATAACTCAAAAACTACAAAAATCAAAAGTGGCATTTGGCCTTAAGTTTTAAGATGTAATAATTGTATGCAAATAATTCTAAACTTCAAGGTTAGAAACCATGCATGTTTTTGTTATACTTTGAAGGTATTAGACCTTTTAACCCCAAATAAACATTTCGATTTAATTAGTAAATTATCTTAAAGGCAAAGTACTCACACACAACCTATTACGAATATATAAATTTCTAGTTCAACCTCAGGCTTGAAACCACAACCTCAAAATTGTTGAGTTAGATCGATACCGCTAGATAAATGCCTCTTCAGTAACATTTCTAGTGAGATTTTTATTAATCACCAATCATCTTAATGCTATAACATAGCTATCAAAATGAGTATTACATACTCCACGAATATTTACGGTAGTTCAACCCCAGAACTTGAAACAACAACATCAATATAATTAAATTATATTAATATCGCTAGATCAATGACCATTTGGTAACATTTTCGCTTCTTGTGATCTAACATGAATCTTTCTTTATGTTAGTTGATCATCTTAGTGCTATAACATAGGTATTATTATTTTTAATTAACACCTGCATTGCATTGGTTGAAAGAGGTGAGCACGGGATCTTAAGACTAGGTCAGCCAAACAACCAAGCACCTATATAAAGAGACATTATTTATATCCATTTATATGTTTAAGAGTAGAGATTTTTATAAATTAAAGTAATTTATAGTATTAAAAAAATCAGGCATTACATTGCATGGTCAAGTACAACTGTCTTAATATTACTATTTAATGATGTAAAGTTTTTGATTAACTAAACTGTTTAATGAGATTTGAGATTTCGTTGTTGAAGCTATTGTTTAAAATTTATATTAAAAACGTATCAATTTTCTGCATCATCATATCATAATGCCTGAGTTCATAATTAACTTAATTCATGTGAATATACATTTTATGAATTATTATGAACTATAAAATATAAAATGTTAGAATTATTGCCATTAAAAAATAGTTCATAGAAATTATTTAGATCCCCATTCTCCATACCATGCCATGCAGCTTTTGTGGATTACATATATTATATATTATAATTAATTAAAATATAATTCTAATTCTAATTCTAATAATTTATTAAAATATGATTCTAATAATTTATTACACTTGGTAGTGGGTTGTACGCGCGTATTAAACTGGGCGTACATTACACCGTACAAGATTGGTCTTAATTATAGCCACGTTTCCCATCCACCTCCTCAAAACTAAACTCATAGCTAGCCTTCAATTAAACTTCTCAAATATTTAATTTAAACTAGATTAAGATCAGTAAATTTACAAAATTAATGTTATTATATGCGACTTAATTATGAAGATATAGATTAAATCATGCCTTATATTAATATTCTTTTGTGGTTTAATTGAAACCATTGAAAGGGGAAAATTTTCTGTCGATTAGTATGTCTGATTGGTCAATTTGTATAGCATAAAGTATTCACACTTGTTATTTAGTATGTACCGCTATAATAATACATGAAGTTAACTTCATACAAACCGCACAGTTTAAACTTATTAACTTATAACACGCAAGTCGTTTGATTAATTAATATTATAAAGTTGAGAAAACTAAAATACGCACTACTGGAGTCAGACTAAATAGCAACGATAAAAGTCATTGTTAGAGACCCCTAAATAGCAACGATAAAAGTCATTGTTAGAGATCCCTAAATCATCGTTAAAAGGCTTTAGCAACGACTAGTCGTTGCTAATTATGTCGCTGAGATGCCACATCTAATAGCGATGATTTATTTTTAGCAGATTTTGTGAGCCCTAAATTGGTCAAAGACCCTTTTTAGCAACAGGAAAATTAATTGTTGCTAAAGCTATTTTTATTTATTTATTTATGTTTTTAGTAAATATAATAGCTTTAGCAACTTTTCCCTCTCTAGCAAAACCCTAAAGCATTATGGGAGGTGATATATCCACCATTATTTTTTATTATTCCACCAAAACAGTGCATTAATAGGTTGTACTATACACATAAATAATGCATATGTGTAGTGGATTTATCAAAAATATGTTGGATGTATCATTACCCAAACATTATAGCCGCCACCACATTTTGTACCCTTTCTTCAGCCGTCAGATTTGGCTGGAGGTCCGAAGAACTTCCCTCCATCCCAACACTCTTCTCTGTATATACATCCTTTCATCTCGTGAAGTTTTCGTTTTTCTTCCAACAAGCTGTTTTAAGGGTCGTTTTTGGTCGTGGTATTTCAAGTAATTCCGTCAGTTTTGGTGTAGTAATTTCACAAAGTAGTTCGAGCCGTAGATGCAGGTAGTTATGGACACTTATGGTCAATGATTGATGGCGATTTCTAGTCAAATGTTTGAGGCGGTAAGGGTGGTTTAGATGGGTGCTTTTAGTCGGTTGGGGGTGCGTTTAGATGATTGATATCAGGCGGTTAAGGGTGGTTTCGTTAGGTGATTTTGGGCGGTTCTAGGGAGTTTTCGACGGATGGTTTCATGCTGGCAATTTAGTGGTTTCAGGTTCTCTTCTGGTGTTTCCGATGGGTGGTTTGTGGCGGATTCAAGTAGTTTAGGTTGGTAGTTGTAGGTGATTTTAGGTCAAAAGTTCCAGTTAGCTTTAGGCAGTTTAAGGTGGTTTCGATCGGTGGTTTAAAGAGGTCTATATTTGTGGAATTAGATGGGTGGTTTCGGGTTATTTCACTAAGTTGTTTAGAGGGGTGGCCTCAGGTGATTTCGGTCGTGGTTTCAGATTATGGTTGTTGGTGGTTACGGTCGATAGTCGTTGTTGGTTGGGGGTTCAAGTAGTGGTTTCAGGCTTTGGTCTTACGGTCGTAGGTTCTTTCTCCGTTAACATCTCTACACTTCACAGTACCACCACTCGATCAGATTGTGTCATCGAAACTGTTTGGTTTAAGTTCTGGCGGGTTTTGTGTAAGGTGTCATTGTGATGGTCATGGTTATTTGTCACCCGTTTACATAAATTCTACCGGGTTATTGCCCTTAAGTGGTAATGTGTCGTGTTGGTTTTGATTGTGGAGCGCTCTCGATTGTTAAGTTTTAGTCATAATTGATGTTGTAGTTCCTCCGTCCCAAATTAAATGTTCTGAATCAGATATTAAAGTCTTTCTTTTTCAACTTTTACCTTAAATATTTTTGTTTGTGTTATATATTACTTTATGAAAATTATACCAATGAAAATACATTTAAAACCCAATCCATTCATATATTTTGCATCAAATATGATATAACAGAAACAAAAATATTTAAGGTCAAAATTAAAAAAGAAAGACTCAAAAAGTCAAAATATGACACTTAATTTGGGACAGAGAGAGTACTTTTTTGATGTTAGTGTATTGAGAGTTGCAAGATCGTGTTGGAATTGAGAGTACCACAATAGGTGTTTGGATTGTTGACTTTAGGATCATTGTTGTTGGGAAGATATAACTAACTAATCAACTTACTCATCATCATCATCATCATCATCATCATCATCCTCCTCCTCCTCCTCCTCCTCCTCTTCGTCTTCATCAAAGTCTTTAGCTTCTAACTGCTTCTTATACGAGGAAACCGTGATGTTTGTAGAGTCTAAAGCACTATAGAATGCATAAAATTGGTTATTAGCATATGTCACGACTCTAGATATCTTTCTATCAACTTGATCTCGTGTATAAATCATCTGTTGTTGTGTGTTGCTTGTTGATAGAGAGAAATGACCCTGTAATTTTCTACAACGTCCGACATTATACCCACTACGAATGCCCAATACTTTTTTAACATAGCATGCTTCTTATCCATAGTCTCTGTTTCACTATCCGCAAATCGTTGTTATCCTAAAAGTTACAAAACAAGAATTATTAGTAGTGTTTAGTTTTAATTACTCGTAGTGCCCATTTGAAATAATTGAAACACTTCACTCATATTACAACCTAGAGATCCATTTGACCCATATGAACCCTTTTGACCCACATGTTCCATTTGAGCCATTTAACAATTTAACACATCTGACCTATAAGCCATGTGTCCCATTCAATCCATTTAACATAAATCCAATTTGACCTATAACCACTTGACCCAGTTAACCCACTTGTCCCATTTCACCCATTTATGTTATAACCCACTTGACCCATTTAACCCACTTGTCCCACTTGACCCCCAACGTTGTATGTGACGATATATATCATTGAGATAATGCCATCAATGGTTATGACATTTTTCACACATACAACAATGTTGGTCGTCTTGACTTAAGTGGTCCTTACACCACTCGATGAATGCGTTAAGACCATTTTTAAAATCAACATAAAGACGATTTGTAACCTTAGTTCAACCCTTATCAATCGTCATAAAGGCAAAATTACAATTTGTACAATGGTATCCAACTACGGAACACAATCGTAACCTACTCTTTGAATGTTTTGTCTCATACATGAATGCTTCTAATTAATTTACTATTTGAGTAGAATTCGAAATCGTTTTCCCTTAACTCCTCAAATATGTGTATGAAACACATGATACTCGTAGGAGTAAAGAGAAAATGTGGCCAAATTGTTAATTAGAATGTTTAGATGTCGTATTGTGAATCAAAGTGATGTAATAATAACCTAAACCTTAAACGCTGAACTCCAAATTCTAAACTATAAACCCTAAACAATAAACCCTGGCCGATAAAACCTCAACGATAGTGTAACATCCTCCTTACCGGTCTGGTAAATTCTAATTTTAAAGTGATTATTTAATTGTTTTAGAAATTACTTGATATTAATTGTTTAATTGGGAAACTTAGATGAATAAGTCCCAAGACTTATTGTGGATAGTAAATTGTTGTTTGTTTTAATTTACTATAGTTGACGGTAAAATAAAGTAAGTTTCTCGCATTTAGTATTTTGGTTCCAGACAATAGATTTAAGACGGGTATAAAATACCCAAATTTGGAAGTCGTTTATGTTGAGAGGCTGACCTCTTTTGTTTGGTGTTTTTCCTAATTTTAGTTACTTACTTGTAACTCTACTATTCACTCTCAACAAACTCAAAATCAAAGAAACTAAAATCATAAACAAGATTCAAGTATAAGAGTTGTGATTCTTGCAAGTATCTTCATTTTCTTCTTGCTATCATCATCTTGATCATCATAGTGTAAGTGTTCTTGTTATTGAAGTATGAAATTCGATTTAAGTAAATAACCTAATTGGGTTGTTATGATTTTGGCTTAAAAGTGGAAGTAATTGATATTGTTATATGTTAGCTAGTGATGATATGAGGTTTCTTTGATGTTAAATTGCTCCTTTTGTCGAATTGGCCTCTGCAATTGTGTGAGAATTGGTTTAGGTTCGAGCTGAACATTTGCAGGTCGATGGTTTCTGGGTTTTTGACCTTACCCGAACGGGTATGTTTTGCTACCCGGACGGGTATGTGAAGCTACCCGATCGCGTAAATTTAGATGATCGCGTAACTTAGAACAAATAGGTTACAGAAAGTTGCCTTGGGCATTTTCTCATGGTTACCCGAACGGGTATGGCTAGTGACCCGAACGGGTATAGCCAGTGACCCGATCAGGTATGGTTGATGATACTTGATTTTGTGTGTCTGTGTTTTAAGTCACCAAAATTTAATTGATGTGAAAACATGTAGTATTTAATTGTATTACATTTTGGTATTTAAATTAATAATTGAGTAAGTTACTAACTTATTAATTATTTTATTATCAGATAATCCAAAGACTCGGTGATATAAGACTGCTGAGTGTGGGGACTACAGAGGTATTGGTGAGTGGATTTAGAACTCATCTTTTGATTTAGTTGTAACTTTTTGGTTGCAACAGATGAACGTAGATATGTTGTTGTATTATTTAATTAATATTGTTGACTGTGACTCTACGTGCTAATTGGCCTTCGGGCATCAGTTGTTAATGAGGTCAACGAGTTGAACTGGTAGGTTGAGTTAGTTGGGTATTATTGTAAATTACACAGGGTCTTACTTCATTTGTTATGTGTATAAAACCTGTGTTTGAGAATAATAGCCATTAACTATCGGTCTCGTCCGTTATGGCCATATGGATATGGTTGGATAAGTGTTTTGGGGAGCCACCCGGGTATTATGGTATTCCCCAGGACCACCGATCCTCATTATTGGATTGTTGATTAGTTGACTTGTGTGTTTACAGTTGTTTGATGTAAACAAGTAGTTAAGCTAAGTTAATTGGTGTGTGAAGAATTCATTCACTTAGCTTTGTGCTAATTCCTCATTTTTACTTTCTGCCGGTTATATTTTGGGATGTGGGTTGCAGAAATATGATGCTCTAGTAGCAGGGAATGTTTGATGTTGGCGACTCTGATAAAGTTTGTTATAAACCATGTTTTGTATTAAATAATACCCCGTTTGTAGTAAATAATTAATTATTGTTACCAGTTGTTAAAAGGTTGTATAAATAATGTGAAAAAGTTGTGTACATTTTATAATGTATAATAAGAAAACATGTTTTTATAAATTCGCTTCCGTGCTAATAATATAATATTGTTATATATAAATGAGGGGTGTTATAAGTTGGTATTAGAGCCTAGATTTGGGCGAATTGAGCATTGTAAAGTATTCAATCCCAAATCTAGATGGTGTTATGTCAAACATTCCTGAGTATGGGATTTAGCATAGGATGGGAATCGTTTAATAGCATGATTAACAAATGTTGAGTTGTTGTGATGAATACAGATATGGCAGATAACGAGCAACCGACCACCAACCCTAATAATGCCTCTAGGATCGCTATTCCTCCTTCGGATACTCATAATGAGAGGTATGATCATGAAGGTACTTCTATTCCGGTTCATGAAGAATCAAATAGAGATGATTATCTTTTTCAATTAGAAGATGAAGTAATTAATCTCAGAGAATTTAAAAGATAAACTAAAACGGGATCATCTCAGCAACATTCTCAACAGCAAGCACCAGTTTGTAGTATTGTTCCACCACCTCAGTTAAGTAAAATATGTTCTTTCAAAATATTTATGTCAAGTAAACCGCCAGAGTTTCACGGTAGTACAAATCCGACGGTAACTTTCAATTGGTTGAGAGACATGGAAAGAAAGTTTGATGCGACTCGTTGTGAAGAAGAATTAAAGGTGTTGTATGCAATTCAATGTATGAAGGATGAAGTGATGGTTTGATAGGATTCGATCACTGGCCATTTGACACAACAACAAAAGGAGTCTATAAGGTGGACTGAATTTTGTAATGTATTATGTAATCAGTATTGCTCAGATTTTTATATGGCGCCTATTAGAAGGGAGTTCATGAATTTACAGTTGACTGATAATATGACGATCGATGAGTTAATATCTCAGTTTTCTGATAAGTTGAGATTTGTTCAACAATGGGTGCCGGATAAGAAAACTAAAGTTGAACAGTTTGTTGAAACTCTACCTCTGAGTTACCGTACCACTGTGAGATTGGCTGGTTCTTTATCTCAAGCATTCATTCTTGCACGCTTAGTTGACAGTGATATGAGAGATCAAGGTATTCAGTCTAAAAATGTTACCTTTTCGAGGTTTAGGACAGATTCTTCGGGAAAAGGAAAGTCGAGATGGCAGAGTAACCGAAGGGGTCAAAGATCTGGTAGTAAGAGTGGTTCATTTGGGAGTTCCAACTGGTGTAATTCGTGTAAGTCAAGGCATTCTGGTCAGTGTACAGCTCAGACGAATAAATGTCTTAAATGTGCTGAACTTGGGCACGAAATAAAGAACTGCAAGTATCCAAATTTTGTGTGTTGGACGTATAAAAAGGAAGGTCATCGGGTTCGTCAATGTCCTGAGGCGGGGAGACAGGGTTCTGGTTCGGTCGGGAGTTCGTCATCTTTCGGGCAAAAGCGGAAGAATCCGCCGCCAGCAGCAAGTAGGGCGTTTCAGATGACAGTCGATGAGGCTGTGCACACAGAGGATGTTATTACTGGTACTTTTCTTATAAACTCAGTACCAGCGCGTGTTTTATTTGATTCTGGAGCAAATTGTTCCTTCATATCTGTGTGTTTCTGTGATAAGCTAAAACTGATCCCTACTGTGATAACTAAACCTGTTGAAGTAGAAATTGTTAGTGGCAACCTAGTTCCTGTTACCACCTCGGTGACTGGAGCTAGTATTGTGATAGATGGCCAGACTTTCCCAATTTCATTTCAGTTGATTCCAATTCCTAGTTTTGATGTGATTATTGGCATGGACCGGTTAAGTCAGTATAAAGCAAGTATAGATTGCCACCATAAGTTGATCAGAATCCCAATTTCTGAAGAGTCATACGTTGTGGCTCGAGGAGAAAGGGATAGTGGGTGTATACCTTTGATTTCTATGATGAAAGTTAGGAATTCGTTGTCTAAAGGTTGTGAGTCTTACCTAAACTATGTGATTGATGCTAAACTAGAAAAGAAATCTCTGATGTTCCGGTTGTTTCTGAATATCTTGAAGTATTTCCAATGAATTGCCTGGTTTGCCACCGGTTAGGGAAGTGGAATATCAGATCGATCTTGTTCCTGGCTCGTCGCCTGTAGCCAAAGCTCCCTATAGACTAGCTCCTTCTGAAATACGTGAAATGATGAATTAGATACAGGAGTTATTGGATAAAGGATTCATTAGACCTAGTTCTTCTCCTTCTGGTGCACCGGTTTTGTTTGTGAAAAAGAAGAATGGGTCTTTTAGAATGTGTATTGACTATCAGGAACTAAATAAACGAACAATAAAGAATAAATATCCTTTGCCTCGAATAGATGATTTGTTTGATAAGTTGCAGGGATCTTCGTGTTATTCTAAAATTGATATGAGGCCGGGTTATCACCAAGTTCACGTTCGTGAACAGGATATTCCTAAAACTGCTTTCCGCACCAGGTATGGTCATTTTGAATTCCTGGTTATGCCTTTTAGTTTAACAAATGCTCCAGCAGTTTTTATGGATTTGATGAATCGGGTTTGCCGGCCTTTTCTCGATAAATTTGTAATTGTGTTTATCGATGATATTTTGTGTATTCTAAATCCGAGTCAGAACATGAAATGCACTTGAGATTAGTGTTGGAAACTTTGAAAAGAGAACACTTATATGCAAAATTTCTAAATGTGAATTCTGGATTCGGGAGGTGCAATTTCTGGGTCATATTATAACACCCCATCTTTTACAACATTATTTAAATGTATTTTACATCAGAAGCGTAAGTCCTGACAAACATTAAGTAATTAAACGGTCTAAACCATAATATTTCAAAAACTGTAGTATATCTAAAATGGGTGTTATTTAATTCCAATACAACTTTAAGCTATCAAAGTAATATCAGAGTCTACGCCTGGTCAAACATTCCGTCCCGAACAACTTCTTGACAATCCCGTTATATCGAAACCATAACCTGCAAGAAGTGGGGTGGTGGGGTTAGCTCAAAGCTAAGTGAGTGAATAAGTAACCAACAGCCTAACTTAGCATAACAACCTTGTTTACAGCAGATCATCGTAAACAAATAACATCACAATAGATCGATGGTTCTTGGGGAAACCTTCAGCCAAGAATACCAACAGTAAACACATAATATAAATGAGATATCACCTCAATACAATGAGGATCGGTGGTTCTTGAGATATCATGATACCCGGGGATTCTCCAAGAACACTTACCGTAAATCTGTAAGGCCAATACAGAATAGATCGATAGCTTGGTACTAATCTCATACGACCTAATTTCCTATTAACGATAAGTACAAGGAAATTCCTGTCGTCTTACAATAGTAACCAAACCCAACCAATAGATTGACCTCAATACTGATGCCCGAAGGCCAAATATCAAGTGATCACGTATTCACATATTCAAACAGGTCAACATATCAGACTAACCAGTTTATCAACAATATTATTACTATCAAACCAAATTAATCATGGCAAACCAAAAACAGTAATAATACGATTACCCGTTGTAACCAAACCTGTTACAACTAAATCACACTGAGGATTAGAATCCTCTCACCGACACCTCAGTTGTCCACTTAGTAGTCTAATGTCACTGAGTCTTCTCGTAATCTGAGAATTCAAATCAAATATAAGTTAGTAATCCAGACCATTAACACTTAACTCATATCAATTCACAACACTAGGAACTTAATACAATTGATATCACAATTACAAGTTCCTAATCACGTATTATAAATCACAACACAGCTATTATCATCTATCAATGTTATATCATATAACAATACAATTAATATTAACATTAACAAGTAGGAATGGACTGGCCAAAGAAGCCACCGGCTGGGGTCTAGGACCCGCCGGTTTAAGGTCTCAAGCCGCCGGCTTGGGTCTTTGACCCACCGGTTTGCCAACACGACATAAAACCCGTCGGCTTGGCTCATCAAGCCGCTAGCTTGTTATTCATTTCATACGATCTACAGGTTTAAAACCCTGCTGTCCAACTCAAACCAATCCCCTAAAACACACAACTCAAGCTAGAAATCGATATTATGCATAATTTTATATTAAACAACAATCACAACATCATATATCATCATTTCTAGCTTCAATTTCATATCAATCATCCTAATTCTAACATATACCCAAAAACCCATTTCATAGGTTTATAGAAATCAAAGAATTAACACTTACAACATGTTTATGATGATGATGAGATGATTAATCCATGTTATTGAAGCTTGAATCAAAGTCCTACAAACTCAATTTAACTTGGAAGCTTATTTTGAAACTTCAAAATCGTCCCTGTGGTTGTCTTTGGGTTCGGCCAGAGTGATTTCACAAAGAATAGAGATTGATTTCACCAAAATTTGAATATTAGGGTTTGTGTTTGTTTCCTGAGTTTTAATCTCGCAAGAATTCGAAGTCTGTGGAATATTTGTGAAGTTCATACGTATTACACACATATATCTGATAATATGTGTACTAGTTTTGTCCTCTTTAATATCTATTGTCTGGAACTTAAAACCATTTGCGAGGAAAACTACTTTATTTTACCGTCAACTGAATTAATTTAAAACAGTTAATAATTTACTAACCACAATAAATTATTTGACTCTTTTACCCATTTATTTTCAAATACAAATGAACCTATTTTCTGATATATTAAATAATAAATTACAGTCAGAAAATGTTAAAATACTACTAGACCCGAGGACTGGGTGTTACAAATCTCTCCCCCTTAAAGAGATTTCATCCTCGAAATCTGATCACACTTAATCAATCTACTGTGACAGAATCACCTATTTATTTCCATTTCAATTCACTACTAATATAGTTCTCATATACTCCTAACCACATAATTATTAATTACTATGAACACACAAGATGTGGTTATAACTTAATTCACTTATGCATATCATCATTATGTATATTTTTAATCACACAACACCAAATGTATCTACATATTTTTATTTAGATATATGTTATTTCATCAACTTACATACCACCAATGTGTATTACAATTGAATACGTATAAACACATAATATCTATCACAAAATGCTATATCTAGCATAAAGGATAGTATTATTAACTATTTAATCCAAATATATACACATATCAAACGTTACTTCCGTGAGCAACTTATAATTAAAATACATGTTTTCAATTCTTTTCACATGCACATATCCAACTGTATATGCTTCTGTCTTTTCTCACGCATTTATACTGTGCATAAACCCTATTTCGATTCATAAAGTAATTACTGATATGAATCGTTTATCATTAATCAGTCATTCAAACCCTTTAAAACATATAATTACTTAACAAGTGGAATACAAAACCACTTACAATCAGAAACTAGCAACATGCCAGAATCATTGACAATTATAAATACTTATAATATTCTTGTAACCAGAAATTAGCAATATGCTAAAATCTTTAACACTTATCTTCTTAACAACAAGAATAAAACAATATCAATAACAGTGGTTATAAAACCACAATGCACATATTTAACAATGAATTTCAATTTCATTTCATAACTAGTAACTAACTAGTATCCACATATCACCTTAAGTGGTGAAACAATTGGATTCAACTTTTGCAACTAGTTCATTACTACTTCACAACTTGTAATTATAAACATCACAAGGCTATATGAACTCTTTACTCTAAAGCAATCCAAATCATATAACCATAAACACATAAGAGAAAACAATATGTAGAGGTCAAATCTTATGGTTAAAACCATTTTTACTTAATCAATTAGCATCCTATCATATCGAATTGGATACTAAATCAACACCAGTTGATACTATGCATTATCAGCATAATTCTTTCAACACATCAACATAAGGTGTTGTCATAAGTCACATATTCAACAATATCGATACATTGTTATCAGCAATCAACTGACCTCTTGCTTGCTTAACTCATATAATAATCAGTTCTAGTTGCAATTTATCACATACCCATTTCTTGTACAATAACTACCACATTACAACAATAGTTTAGTGGTTCACTACTCTTTTGTTTCGGTCAATTATTGACTATTTCTCAATTACAGGTTAATATCTCTAACCTGTTATTTTAAAATCACTTAACTTTTATCTGGTACTTAGTAGCCTCAATAATTTCATGTGAAATGGCATAATATAAATACGTTTGCCAGACATCGTCATATTATGTCAGGTATACTTCATTTTCAGGCCACTTCATACCATTTACTTTTTAAAGTAATTAATCTTTACTTACGCATATATCATTAACATTGATATCAAATTTTACACACTTATGCTAACACTTTTACAGCTGGTATACGATCAAGTATTAACTTGTTACCATTTTCAATTTATCACTTTGAATGAACAACTAATCACCTAATCAGGTAGATATAACTCTTTTCACTATTTCATTAGCACTTATGTAATGTCCAACACAATTACATCTATCAACACTTTTACTACCTACTTCAATATTAATTACTAGTATGGCAATTAATACTTAGAGTACTTGATAGAACATTTAGTATTAATATCTTATCAATATCATGTGTATTATTCAACACATATTCATCAATCTATACACCTTTAGTTGAATTACAATTGAGCATTTCAGGTTCAATTATCACATAAATATAAGCTCATGTACTTAGTTTACAATTTCTTAAAATGCTCAATTCAACACTTTCTATTACTCTACATGATTCAAATACTTTATCATGTTTCAATTTATTCACATACATGATCCACATAATTCTATAATCAATGGTTACTAACCCTTGTTATTAACAATCAACAATACCATTTACTGATATATTTCGGTAATTAAATAAATCGTCTGTAAATAACTCATATACAATAACATGGGTAGACCTCTTAAAATAAGTTTTACCATTGTATATAGTCATAGGAACGATCCCTGGGCTTAAAGAAACAAAAGCCGAATACAAAACGTAAGTCAAAAGTCCGAAATAAGGTCCGAAAAACAGTAAAATGTCATTTTCAGGCCCCAAACGACCCCGAACTGCCCAAAACAGCCAGGGCTCATGGCGAAACGAAGAGCTTTGACCGTTGGGCCGTTTCCGAGTGGACATGTAAATTTCGTCTTATTTTGACACCGAAATTTTCTAACGGAAATTTCTACGTCAAACGTAACGTCGAAAAACTTAAAAATTTAATTTTCACATAAATGAGCCACAAGCCGCCGGCTCATAGGGTGGAGCCGCCGGCTTATAGGGTGAAGCCGCCGGCTTCAGGCCCCAAACAGCCGGGTCCAAATACCCAGCAGTCGGGTATAGTGCAATTTGGGCGACAGAAATAAATGGCCTTATTTGGGCTATAGGAGCCGCCGTCTTAAGGTCACCAGCCGCTGGGTCAACCACTCCAGCCGCCGGGTTCACTACCCAACCCGCCGGGTCCCCTATGTCTGCACTGCAGACCCTGCACCAGCACCCTTTAGTGCAATTTTCCAAATTTCAAACGCGCATATCTCACAAACCGTAAAGATTTAGGGTCTGAAATTTTGCAGACACTTTCATATAATCAAAATGCAACTTTTCATTTTTTTCACTTTTTCAATTTACACATTTTACGAGAAAACGGACGTATAACTCATTTTAGACCATTTTCGACTATTTTGGTGGACACGCCATATTCCAAATGGCTTGGTTTCTGACTTCCACCCCTTTCCAACATGTTCCTATATACATTTGTGACTTGTGGTCATATTCATCACCCTTATATACCAATTCTATCATGTTTTAACTCGTTGACCCGTTTAGGGGTCCAATTGGGCATTTTTAACAAAACAATCACATCGACTACCCAAAACACTTTCAACACACATTCCCACTATATGTAGGACTTAAGACCACTTTAATATTCATCGTACACAATTCAAATCTCATTTTATCCGTTTATACTTTAAGTGACCCATTTGGGCACTTTAACAACCCATTTGGGTTTCAACCCATATATCCACCATTCTAGCACCCAATTTACCCTTCCTTGATTATTTTAAGTCAAACAAAACTGTTAAGTAACTAAACCATAATATTTCAAAAACTGTAATATATCTAAAATGGGTGTTATTTAATTCCAATACAACTTTAAGCTATCAAAGTAATATCAGAGTCTACGCCTGGTCAAATATTCTGTCCCGAACAACTTCTTGACAATCCCGTTATATCGAAACCATAACCTGCAAGAAGTGGGGTGGTGGGGTTAGCTCAAAGCTAAGTGAGTGAATAAGTAACCAACAACCTAACTTAGCATAACAACCTTGTTTACGCAAATCATCGTAAACAAATAACATCACAATAGATCGATGGTTCTTGGGGAAACCTTCAGCCAAGAATACTAACAGTAAACACATAATATCAATGAGATAACATCTCAATACAATGAGGATCGGTGGTTCTTGAGATATCATGATACCCGGGGATTCTCCAAAAACACTTACCGTCAATCTGTAAGGCCAATACATAATAGACCGATAGCTTGGTACTAATCTCATACGACCTAATTTCCTATTAACGATAAGTACAAGGAAATTCCTGTCGTCTTACAATAGTAACCAAACCCAACCAATAGATTGACCTCAATACTGATGCCCGAAGGCCAAATATCAAGTGATCACGTATTCACATATTCAAACAGGTCAACATATCAGACTAACCAGTCTATCAACAATATTACTATCAAACCATATTAATCATGGCAAACCAAAAACAGTAATAATACGATTACCCGTTGTAACCAAACCTGTTACAACTAAATCACACTGAGGATTAGAATCCTCTCACCGACACCTCAGTTGTCCACTTAGTAGTCTAATGTCACTGAGTCTTCTCGTAATCTGAGAATTCAAATCAAATATAAGTTAGTAATCCAGACCATTAACACTTAACTCATATCAATTCACAATACTAGGAACTTAATACAATTGATATCACAATTACAAGTTCCTAATCACGTATTATAAATCACAACACAGCTATTATCATCTATCAATGTTATATCATATAACAATACAATTAATATTAACATTAACAAGTAGGAATGGATTGGCCAAAGAAGCCACCGGCTGGGGTCTAGGACCCGCCGGTTTAAGGTCTCAAGCCGCCGGCTTGGGTCTTTGACCCGCCGGTTTGCCAACACGACATAGAACCCGTCGGCTTGGCTCATCAAGCCGCCAGCTTGTTCTTCATTTCATACGATCTGCAGGTTTAAAACCCTGCTGTCCAACTCAAACCAATCCCCCAAAACACACAACTCAAGCTAGAAATCGATATTATGCATAATTTTACATTAAACAACAATCACAACATCATATATCATCATTTCAAGCTTCAATTTCATAACAATCATCCTAATTCTAACAAATACCCAAAAACCCATTTCATTGGTTTATAGAAATCAAAGAATTAACACTTACAACATGTTTATGATGATGATGAGATGATTAATCCATGTTATTGAAGCTTGAATCAAAGTCCTACAAACTCAATTTAACTTGGAAGCTTATTTTGAAACTTCAAAATCGTCCCTGTGGTTGTCTTTGGGTTCGGCCAGAGTGATTTCACAAAGAATAGAGATTGATTTCACCAAAATTTGAATATTAGGGTTTGTGTTTGGTTCCTGAGTTTTAATCTCGCAAGAATTCGAAGTCAGTGGAATATTTGTGAAGTTCCATACGTATTACACACATATATCTGATAATATGTGTACAAGTTTTGTCCCCTTTAATATCTATTGTCTGGAACTTAAAACCATTTGCGAGGAAAACTACTTTATTTTACCGTCAACTGAATTAATTTAAAACAGTTAATAATTTACTAACCACAATAAATTATTTGACTCTTTTACCCATTTATTTTCAAATACAAATGAACCTACTTTCTGATATATCAAATAATAAATTACAGTCAGAAAATGTTAAAATACTACTAGACCCGAGGACTGGGTGTTACAAATCTCTCCCCCTTAAAGAGATTTCGTCCTCGAAATCTGATCACACTTAATCAATCTACTGTGACAGAATCACCTATTTATTTCCATTTCAATTCACTACTAATATAGTTCTCATATACTCCTAACCACATAATTATTAATTACTATGAACACACAAGATGTGGTTATAACTTAATTCACTTATGCATATCATCATTATGCATATTTTTAATCACACAACACCAAATGTATCTACATATTTTTATTTAGATATATGTTATTTCATCAACTTACATACCACCAATGTGTATTACAATTGAATTCATATAAACACATAATATCTATCACAAAATGCTATATCTAGCATAAAGGATAGTATTATTAACTATTTAATCCAAATATATACACATATCAAACGTTACTCCCGTGAGCAACTTATAATTAAAATACATGTTTTCAATTCTTTCCACATGCACATATCCAAATGTATATGCTTCTGTCTTTTCTCACGCACTTATACTGTGCATAAACCCTATTTCGATTCATAAAGTAACTACTTATATGAATCGTTTATCATTAATCAGTCATTCAAACCCTTTAAAACATATAATTACTTAACAAGTGGAATACAAAACCACTTACAATCAGAAACTAGCAACATGCCAGAATCATTGACAATTATAAATACTTATAATATTCTTGTAACCAGAAATTAGCAATATGCTAAAATCTTTAACACTTATCTTCTTAACAACAAGAATAAAACAATATCAATAACAGTGGTTATAAAACCACAATGCACATATTTAACAATGAATTTCAATTTCATTTCATAACTAGTAACTAACTAGTATCCACATATCACCTTAAGTGGTGAAACAATTGGATTCAACTTTTGCAACTAGTTCATTACTACTTCACAACTTGTAATTATAAACATCACAAGGCTATATGAACTCTTTACTCTAAAGCAATCCAAATCATATAACCATAAACACATAAGAGAAAACAATATGTAGAGGTCAAATCTTATGGTTAAAACCATTTTTACTTAATCAATTAGCATCCTATCATATCGAATTGGATACTAAATCAACACCAGTTGATACTATGCATTATCAGCATAATTCTTTCAACACATCAACATAAGGTGTTGTCATAAGTCACATATTCAACAATATCGATACATTGTTATCAGCAATCAACTGACCTCTTGCTTGCTTAACTCATATAATAATCAGTTCTAGTTGCAATTTATCACATACCTATTTCTTGTACAATAACTACCACATTACAACAATAGTTTAGTGGTTAACTACTCTTTTGTTTCGGTCAATTATTGACTATTTCTCAATTACAGGTTAATATCTCTAACCTGTTATTTTAAAATCACTTAACTTTATCTGATACTTAGTAGCCTCAATAATTTCATGTGAAATGGCATAATATAAATACGTTTGTCAGACGTCGTCATATTATGTCAGGTACACTTCATTTTCAGGCCACTTCATACCATTTACTTTTCAAAGTAATTAATCTTTACTTACGCATATATCATTAACATTGATATCAAATTTTACACACTTATGCTAACACTTTTACAGCTGGTATACGATCAAGTATTAACTTGTTACCATTTTCAATTTATCACTTTGAATGAACAACTAATCACCTAATCAGGTAGATATAACTGTTTTCACTATTTCATTAGCACTTATGTAATGTCCAACACAATTACATCTATCAACACTTTTACTACCTACTTCAATATTAATTACTAGTATGGCAATTAATACTTAGAGTACTTGATAGAACATTTAGTATTAATATCTTATCAATATCATGTGTATTATTCAACACATATTCATCAATCTATACACCTTTAGTTGAATTACAATTGAGCATTTCAGGTTCAATTATCACATAAATATAAGCTCATGTACTTAGTTTACAATTTCTTAAAATGCTCAATTCAACACTTTCTATTACTCTACATGATTCAAATACTTTATCATATTTCAATTTATTCACATATATGATCCACATAATTCTATAATCAATGGTTACTAACCCTTGTTAGTAACAATCAACCATACCATTTACTGGTATATTTCGGTAATTAAATAAACCGTCTGTAAATAACTCATATACAATAACATGGGTAGACCTCTTAAAATAAGTTTTACCATTGTATATAGTCATAGGAACGATCCCTGGGCTTAAAGAAACAAAAGCCGAATACAAAACGTAGGTCAAAAGTCCGAAATAAGGTCCGAAAAATAGTAAAATGTCATTTTCAGGCCCCAAACGACCCCGAACTGCCCAAAACTGCCAGGGCTCATGGCGAAACGAAGAGCTTTGACCGTTGGGCCATTTCCAAGTGGACATGTAAATTTCGTCTTATTCTGACACTGAAATTTTCTAACGGAAATTTCTACGTCAAACATAACGTCGAAAAACTTAAAAATTTAATTTTCACATAAATGAGCCACAAGCCGCCGGCTCATAGGGTGGAGCCGCCGGCTTATAGGGTGAAGCCGCTGGCTTCAGGCCCCAAACAGCCGGGTCCAAATACCCAGCAGTCGGGTATAGTGCAATTTGAGCGACAGAAATAAATGGCCTTATTTGGGCTGTAGGAGCCGCCGTCTTAAGGTCACCAGTCGCTGGTTCAACCACTCCAGCCGCCGGGTTCACTACCCAACCCGCCGGGTCCCCTATGTCTTCACTGCAGACCCTGCACCAGCACCCTTTAGTGCAATTTTCCAAATTTCAAACGCGCATATCTCACAAACCGTAAAGATTTAGGGTCTGAAATTTTGCAGACACTTTCATATAATCAAAATGCAACTTTTCATTTTTCCACTTTTTCAATTTACACATTTTACGAGAAAACGGACGTATAACTTATTTTAGACCATTTTCGACTATTTTGGTGGACACGCCATATTCCAAATGGCTTGGTTTCTGACTTCCACCCCTTGCCAACATGTTCCTATATACATTTTGAAAGTCCCTAGTTCTAGGATCGATAACTTTGTTATCTGTAGTATTAAGGTGCGGAATCCCTCAATACGGTGTTATCTTACTAATAACGATATAGTTCGCGTTTAGGTTAACCAATTACTTTACTTTATACGTATAAACGTCAAAGTCTAGCCTTTAGTTTTTTTTCTCTGGTAAACTGAGTTCGCAGGAATGTTATGAATTCTGATCTCCAATAGTTGTTTCAAAAATTGTTATATTGTTTTTCACGTACAAAAACATATATATAATTCGTCTCAACTCGCAGCCATTGGGCCTGCGAGTTGACTCGACTCGCTACGCAGCCCAAGCCCATAATAAACTCGACTCGTTGTCTTTTGTTCTCTGCGAGTTCAGATCTCATCTCGCATCGCAAAGCCTTGCGACTTGAGATCTCGACTCGCAACAAACGTTCAAAACAATTAACTGGACTCGCAACATTTGTATATATATTGTTAAAATCTATATTCGTCTAACACTTTATCATAATAATATATTTAACGAATATTAATATAAAACAATATCAATTTACAAATCTAAACCAATATATCAATATGATAACAATTACACTAGTCATATTGCAAAGCTAGATCTGTTGTCACAAACTATGTCTCAACAGACTCCCCCTTGACAATAGCTCTAGCATCTTTATCTTCATATTATCTTTGATTTTAAGAGTAAATCTTACTACCTGCAAAAATCTTCATCTTCATACAAGTTTTAATCATCATTTGATAATCTCGTGCTAAGTCACCCCATGCTTCAGTACATAAAATTCTGTTCTCATTTAACTTCAATAAATCTTTTCTTGACATGTTCATAAGATGACGATGATCATAAACTCTGAAGATCTCTCTTTCACCACCTTCAACCTCATCATCAGCTTCAACCATTACAGCTTCTCCAGTTTCTGAATCCACATGCCAACTCTTCATATTTCCCAAAATATCTTGAGGCATCTTCTTCAGTGGTATCTGCTGCACACATTTTATAGCTGGATAAATTTTCTTCCTTCTTCTTCTACCAGTTCTTTGACTCCTTTCAGAAAATTTAATTGTCTTTACTTTCCTTGGCTTAATCTTTTCAAATTTATTAGCTCTAACCTCAGTCTTGATTATGTGTTCAACATATCTTCCAACAAAATCATCACTTGGGTTATTCAATGATAATCTAGCCAAATCCTTAATCTCAAATCTAGGCAAAGAACTAAAAACCGCAAGTTTTCTTTCAAAATATTGAACTCCATCAAATCTCTTGATAGCAAACAGTTTTAGATCAGCATCAAAATACCATCCTATAATCCCTCTTTTAGCTATACGTTTACCTGTAATATCAACTTCTGATATACCAAGCTTTTCTTTCTTTTTCTTTGGCAAAGGCTTGAATATAGGATTATCTTTATGCTTATCAGGAAGATCTTCTTCATCTGAATCAGTTGAGTCATCGATCTCTTCATCTACATCGACAACCGTTGGACCTTCAGCATTTTCAATAATAACCTCTATTCTAGATGGGCTTACATGGTGTTCATCAACATAAACATCTGGATCTACACCTATGTCATGCACTATCTCAGAAACAGCAGTCCAATCTGTAGGCGGTTGAAATTCTCCCTCTTCAAGATCATAATCAATATCTTCATCTATCTCATCCAAAATATCATTTTCTGAATCTGATAGATCTAGACTTTCCATTCCTAGAGAAAAACAAACAAACACAAATATATTAATGATTTAAATTCTCTTATTGATTTCCCTGAATCAATCTAAGAATTCCAATACTAATCCTTTTGTGTACTATAAACGCGAAATATATATAACTTATAAATCTTTTATTGATTACCCTGAATCAATCTAAGATTTCTTAAGTCTTATATTAAACACTTAACAAACATCAGTTAAATTTAAACTCTAATGTACTGTGAATAATCACCAAACATTTAAGTTTACAATTAACCAACTTATATAATTTCCAAGACTTAATTGAACTGTTATATAATAAAATCTTAACTTTCAATTATATCTTTAAATTATATATCATTTGTCTAGTTTAAAAATCATACATTTTTAACTTGTCAGTTATAAAACTCTCAAGTCTAAAATATCTAAGTTAAAATAAATTTTGACCGCTGAAATGAATCAGAACACGCCGCTCGACTTCTCAATGAGTCGGAAGACTTTCGATCACTAATTTATTTAACTTTTTAGAATCAAATAACTTAAACAATTTCTAATATATTTAACTTGTAATAATAATAATCTTAAGTCGAATATATTACCAAAACTATTAAGTTACAAATATTCAGTTACAATTATAAATTACAATTATAATTCAACTAAAATCTAAATACAAATAACTACACAAGTCTAAGCTATCTTACCAGCTTCACTTGTTCCTGCAGCACTTGTACCAGCACCATCGCCACTTGCACTTACACCAGCAGACTCCCCCTAAATAATAGTCTGCTGACCAGTCGTTGAAGGACCAGCCAGCTCACTATCCTTCTGAGCATTGGGATCATCATCTTTGTCATCATCTCGTTTCTTCCTCAACTCATCTTCTTTGCAAGATTCTAGATATACCAATATCTCCCCCTGAGCTGACTGTCCTGAATTCACTCTCAACACTAACCGTTCTAAGTGTTCAAGCTTCAGTCGATGGGCAGTAAAATCATCAAGCAAAGTATTATTAGTGTTTAGCAGAGTCAAATATGAAGTACTCATATGAACCATCTGCTGAGCGAGAGAAACATTCTCAGCTAACATCCCTGGAATCTTGGAAGTAAGTTTCTCTAACTCCTTAACTCTAGACTCTAAGGATGTAATCCTGTCAGAATCTGTCATAGGAGTAACAGAAATAGTATGTGGTCCAGGTGGTGTCACTGAAGCAATGTAAGAATCTCGTGTAAGTGGTGGAATAGGTTGAGATAACGCTTCCGTAAGAAGAGTAGCTGCAAATCTACTAGCGTTATTGATCTCAGCCTGTTAAGTTAAACAAAATTAATTAAGTAATTGTTACAGATTAGTCTGTCTCAATCTCTAATTAATTATATAACACTTGTATAACTAAACTTATATCCCTTACCTCAATAGGTATAGATATCTGTTCAGTAACCACCGGTGTTACATTCTCCACCTGCAGTGTATCTCGAGCAACTGTCACAGAATTAACTGTCTCAGTTTGAACTCCTGATAAACAACAAGTTAAGATTATCTAACTATTAAGTATTACATACCATCCTGAATGGTCAGAGTCCTTGAACGCTTACGGCGTCGAGTAATAAGAGGTGTATCCTCTTCCTCAGAACCCTCATGAAGAAGACAAAAGTCAGGATCAACTTCCTTAGCCTTCCTCTTCTCCTTCAATGCTGGATCTGGAATCATCCGAGATCGGTATCGTATATAACCAGCACCTGGAGGTGGAGAAGGAGTACTATCATCATCATCTGAAGCCGATTCGCCATCACGGCCTCCAGATGGACCAACATCATGATCCTAAATATTAAATATATTAAACACTTATGATTAGCTAAAAGCTCTATCATACAAGTTCTATATATTTATGATTAATCTAATAAATACCTTAGAAGGTAAAACCTCATATCCATCTAGCTGTCCCTGCTTACCCTCAGGTCGGATGACCTCTGGGTCTGCAGTCTCAGCTCCCTGATCATAATAATATTTATATTTTATAATTAGAAATATTATCTAATTAACTAAATATCAATAACCTAAGTATTATATAAAATAATAATGTGAAAATGATATAACATCTAAGTACCATTATTATTATATAATTATAAAATTACCTCAGGTGAAGCAACATAACTATCAATATCCCGTAGCAGGATATCAGTAGCATCATCATGCTCTACTAGCACCTCCTGTATCACCTGAGCAGCAACATCTGGGTTCACCTGTTCCCCAGCATGTGCAGGTTGTTCCAACACATCCTCAATGAGCTCTTGTGGATCATCATCATGAACCACATCAGCTCTCGGTTCTGGAACCGCAACCTCAGCACCAACATCTAACCAACCATTATTCGGTGGCGTCACATAGGCAGGATCAACAATAAAACCAAAAAGCTCTCGCTCCTCAGGCTTTACGACCCCTTCCTTCCTCACCGACTGCAAAAACATCGCATTGTATCCTCGAAGCCCAATAGTATCTACACGTAAAAATGGCCCAGGAATAACAAGGTCTGGCAGACAAGCGCAAATGATCAGCATGCAAAAACGTGGAAAAACCAGAAACCGTGATCTAACAGAACCCGAAATCTGTCTAACCAGCTCTCCAAAAATATAATCACAGAAACTGTATGGTTTGTTGTAAACCAGTGACAGTGCAGCTGATACAAGGGCAGGGCTTAATTCATCGAAGCCTCCCTTCTTTGGTGCAAAAACTGTGACCATAACATGCCACAAAAACCTCCACTGTCCAATAACCAGAGGTTTTTGGAACTGACGTCCCCTCCTATCTCCCGTATATCCCATACGACCTATCGCACCCTCAACAAAATCACTAGGGTACTCAGTCGGACCATCTTCTTGGTCTACTGTCCCCAAGTGTAAAATCTGACGTAGATCGCCAGCAGAGAAAACAACCGGTCGATTATTGACCGTTGTGCGAATAACCGGTGGGTTGATCGTCTCGTCATACTGAATACCTTCCCAGAAGTCGTTCAGAATGGACTGAGAAATCTGAGGAGACTCGGTAATCGCATACCGAATGCGTGAACGTGCAAAAAATGACAACACTTGAGCAACTTGGTGTGCTCCACGTGCTGAAAGATCCAGATCAACAAGAATATTGTGACCTTTATCAAATTGTCTCGCCATATCTATAAAAACACAAACGACAAAACAAAAAGCACGTTATAAGTTATAAACTATAATGTTTATGAATCAAAATGATCATCTAACACCCTAGTTCGTAACAATATAAACACATATATAACTTATAACTAAAACAGTACGTAAGTCCAATATGTATGTAACGTTAGTTACTTGGAAATTTATAAATAACACAAGTCATTAACGTTTTAAAATATATATATATTATACCGCTAACAGAAAGGTCAGAACACGCCACTCGATTACTCTTTGAATCGGTAGACTTTCGATATAAATATATAATTTTAATATATATGTTATCACGTATTAATATAAAATTCGTACGTCAAAACATATTTTAATAAGCTTTTAAAGTGAAATATGTCATGTAAACTCAAATATATATAGCCCATTATTAAAGTTTAAAATTGCATGTTACATTTTATTTTTACAAGTTATTCAACTCGCAAAAATCTAAAGTGAACTCGCAACTCAACTCGCAACTATGTCAACTCGCTAACCAAGTCAATCCGCAACTCGACTCGCAAGTCGATTCGCTAATCTACTCGGTCCGCAATGTTCAACAAGTCAAAGAATCAATCTCAACTCGCTAAATGTAATCTGCGAGTTGAAGTGAAACTCGACTCGCATGGTCAAATAGTCAAAGTAAAAAAAATCTCAACTCGCTAAGTCTGCGAGTCGAGTGTTCAACTCGCAGCATGAACTGATGTTGCGAGGTGAAACTAAAATCAATTAATCTATCTATTAAAAAGTGATCTATCGATTTGTTTACGTTCATTAAGGTTCATTTAACATTAATCTACAAGATTCTTGTCAAATAACACCTTAATCTACATTAATCGTTCATATTTTGAACCGAAACCCTAGAATGATAAAAACTTCGATTTCGTGTAATTTAAACGGTGAAATCCATTGATTTATACCTCAATATGTTCGCAATCTGAAAGTGTATAAAAGCTATGGATCAAAAACTAGTCCTGGTAACTATGTAAATCGAAATCAGATGAACTACTGTGTTCGACTCGTTTCGCAAGAAGTGGATTCGCAGAGTTTAAGTGAACTCGCAAAGCAAATGGGTTCGGTAGAAAGTTTGACTCGCTTGACTACCCTTTTATACCCTGTACTCGATTCGCAGTGTATCTCGATTCGCAAGTTGACTAGTCAAACTCACAAAATTAAATAAAAACATGAATTTAATACTAAGTATAAATTAAAAACCCCGTTATATGAATAGTTATCTCTGTAACTATTTAGCCTAAACATTTTAAAATTAAAATAAAAATGTTTTCGCATAATTTTTCTTAACAATAATCTTCTTACATATATTAACCGACTAAACCCGTGATACAGTTAATCTTGCATAAAGACAAATCATCAAGCTAAAATTATTCACTTATATACCTGTATGGTCTTAAGTATATATATATAAGTTATAATAGAAAAATTAACCGCTGATATAACATCAGGACACGCTGCTCGACTACGCTGTGAGTCGGAAGACTTTCGATTAATATTCCACGTAACCTATATAATATTTTCAACTTTCAACAGACATTTGTTCAACAGTCAAAATAAATATCCAGTATAATTCAATTCCAAAGGGTAAACAAGAATAATATTAAAAACTTTTATTAATTCAAAGAAATAATTACAAACGTTAAAGTAATAAAACTACTAACATACTAAGACAAGAAAATAACTGAAAATAAAACACTGAAAGTTTTAACTGCTTAGGAATCATATTAGTGAGAATAAACGGTACTTATTATAATACAATAAGCTTAAGATGATTGTTAATATACATACCTCATGAAATTCATATAAGCACAAGAAAATCACAACGTTAATCAGTAATAAACTTATATTTATAAAATTATATCTTATGTACCGTTATCCAAATGATATAACACTTCATTGAAATATAACTTATGATTTCTTATTGTTCACAAAAGTGAAAGTTCAAATATCATAGACAGTTCAAGACAATTACCGGTATTATGATCCACATAAACAGATTACACACAGATTTCTGAGCCAATCTTTTATTATTAATGTGCACAAGATCTAGTGTTTTCTACTATACAACATACTGAAGAATTCAAGTACAACACATAACACTGTATCTTGTATTATCAAGGTTGAGATTACTAAATGATGTTCTTTAGAAGCATATAACATACACTTAACATGAGATACTTTGTATCTTTCATATGTAAGGTAGAGGTTACTAAATGATGCCCTTTCGAAACATATAACTCACCTTTTGACATTATGATACTTTGTATCATTTCACAATTTTTATTTTAGATCACAGTGTATGGTAGTACTATCATTCAACAATTAAGACATATGTCATATGTTATATAACAGATCACATAAGATAATACACATGTCAGTTATACTTCTTAACTGCTCGGAAATCGTAGCATAACCTGCCTACCAATAAATTGTATGATGAAGCTGACTAGACTTAAGTTATTCTTATCACTTGTTAGATAAAAGGACAAGTTATAATCAATGGATATAGGTGTATAATAAGATAAGTATAAGTATAATCCTAATTAACAGTCATCATTTTGATGCAACTTATTAGAATCTACTAACATATCATTCTTAATAATTAAGGTTATTATTTGAAACCGTATTCTCCTAATGTACTATCATCTCCCAAGTTTTTACAGCCAAAACTTAAAGCCTTTTCTAAAAGAACTTCCGTTGTTCTTTTATTGGAGGCGATTCCCCTCAGGTAACAAGCAAATGAATGCCATACGCCCACCTTTTTTTTTTTTTTTTTTTTTTTTTTTTAAAAAACAAAACTTATTACACAAGTACCCTTGGAAGACTAATCACTCTGGATTTCTCATTCCATTAAGTTGAACCAATGTCTCAAATCTAGCTCTGTCGAACGCCTTGGTGTATAAGTCTGCTAAGTTATCCAAAGATGGAACCTTAACTAACTTTATCAAACTCTTTTCAGCACAGTCTCTAATAAAATGATGTCGAATATCAATATGCTTAGTTTTACTATGCTTCACCGGATTATTGGTGATCGACATTGTAGATTCGTTATCAATCATCATAGGAGTATTGGTTATATTTAACCCATAATCCCGCAGTTGCTGTTGTATCCAAAGAACTTGAGAACAACAGCTGCCAGCTGCAACATACTCAGCTTCACATGTAGAAATGGCTACTGAGCTTTGCTTCTTGCACTGCCAAGATACTAATCTACCTCCTAAGAATTGACATCCTCCGGTCGTAGATTTCCTATTTTGATTGCATCCTCCATAATCCGAATCAGTATAAGCTATAAGATCTAAGTCTCCATCAATCGGATACCAAAGTCCCAGCTTCGGCTTCCCTTTGAGGTAACGAAGAATCCGTTTCACAGCTTGCATATGCGACTCTTTCGGATTTGCCTGATATCTTGCGCAAATACAAACAGCAAACATAATGTCAGGTCTAGAGGCAGTTAAATACATTAGTGATCCGATCATGGCTCTATAAAGAGTTGGATCCACATCGCTATCACTCGATGTATTTGGACCAAGGTTGTGATTAACTGGAATTGGAGTATTATAGACCTTACTTTCATCCATCTTAAAGCGTTCTAATAGCTCATATGTATATTTAGATTGATGAATAAAGAATCCATCCTTCTTTTGATCAACTTGTAATCTTAAGAAGAAATTTAACTCTCCCATTGCAGACATCTCAAACCTTTTTCTCATGACTTTCTCAAATTCTTGACACATCTTTTCATCCGAAGATCCAAAGATAATATCATCAACATATACTTGTACTAATAGAAAGTCATTTTTATTCCATTTTACAAAAAGTGTACTATCAATTGATCCTCTTGTAAATCCATTATCAAGTAGATAAGTTGATAGCGTTCCATACCACGCCCTAGGTGCCTGATGTAATCCATATAGAGCCTTATTCAAGCGATATACTCTTTCTGGATGTTCAGAATCAGTAAACCCTGGCGGTTGTGAAACATACACCAATTCTTCAACTTTGCCATACAAAAAGGCACTCTTAACATCCAACTGATAAACTTTGATACCCTTAAAAGAGGCAAATGCTAAGAATACTCTAATTGCTTCTAGCCTAACAACTGGTGCAAATACTTCATTGTAATCTATCCCCTCTTGTTGATTAAACCCTTAAACCACTAGACGAGCTTTATTGCGAGTAATGACTCCCCGGTCATCTCTCTTACACTTAAATACCCATCTAGTTCCAATTGGATATTCTCCCTTTGGAAGGTCAACCAACTCCCATACTTGTAACTTAGAGAACTGTTGCAGTTCTTCTTGCATAGCTTCAACCCACGAACTTTCTTTAAGAGCCATCTGCACATTTTTAGGCTCGACTTGTGAGATAAAGCATGAATATAGACATTGATTAGAAATCCCTGTCTCTTTCATAGCAGTATACAAGCTTTCTAAGTTCTCAGAGGTACTAGCTTTAGATTGAGTCCTAGTCTGAACAGGAGTATTAATATCACCGATGATGTTTTCAACGGGATGATTCTTACTCATTCTTGTAACCGTTATAGGATCCACTATTAACTCATCTCCTAAGTTAGTACCAATCTCTTCTAATGAAGGAATATCTTCTGAACTTGCTGAAGACAACCTTAAATGATTCAAAGAGGTAAGTATATCATCAAACGTTGTTTGAAGATCCTTTTCAGGATCTGCAGTTTCTTGATACTTATCCTTTGAAGGTTGTTGTGACCCACTTGAAGAAGCTTCATTTGAGTCATTTGGTGTCCTGATTCCAGATCTCGGAGCACTCGATGTTGAAGAAGGACCATTGTCTGATTCTTCAGACAATAAGTGTTTAGAGATCTCTGAATCACTGACAAAGTCACTTATAGGAACTTTAAATGACTGAAAGAGATCTGAATAGTCAAATTGCCAATCTAATCCCTTATGTACAGCAGGTACATAGCTCGTAACTTCAATGTTATAAACAATTTCCAGTCGTCCTGTGACTTTATTGAAAACTCTTTTATTTGGTGAGTTGGGCATATAACCTAGGAAAAATCCTTCGTCCGCCTTTTCACCAAATTTAGCTTGATGTCTTGTTTTCAATATTGAA
The DNA here is from genome assembly GCA_963422505.1 of Pseudognaphalium luteoalbum. NCBI lineage: Eukaryota > Viridiplantae > Streptophyta > Magnoliopsida > Asterales > Asteraceae > Pseudognaphalium > Pseudognaphalium luteoalbum. The sequence continues at coordinate 57,012,343 of OY730192.1, forward strand.
CATGGAACTCCAAAGGGTTCAAATCCCTTCAGATTAGGTTTCTTATTATTCAATAATTCATAACAAGTCTTGTTACGCTTTTTGACCGTAAGAACCCTATTTAGAACATGACATGCTGTATTCACCGCTTCTGCCCAAAAGAAGACCGGAAGCTTTGAATCTGCAAGCATAGTTCTAGCAGCTTCAATCAACGTTCTATTCTTCCTTTCAGCTACACCATTCTGTTGAGGTTCATATGGTGCACTGAATTGATGAATTATCCCTTTGCTTAAGCAATAGATATTCAACGTTGAATTTTTGAATTCTGTTCCGTTATCACTACGAATACGCTTAACTCTCGTTTTATAGACATTCTCTACTAGATCAAAGAACTCTATTAAAATTCCTGGAGTTTCATCTTTAGATCCCAAAAAGAATACCCATGAGAATCTAGCGTAATCATCTGTGATAACTAAACAGTACCACTTGCCACCTAGACTTCTCTTGCTTATAGGGCCAAAGAGGTCCATGTGCAGCAGTTCAAATGGCGAGGAGATTGAGTTTTCAGTCTTAGACCTGTGTGGTTTCTTGTGCTGCTTTCCTTTGAGGCAAGGAACACACTTGTCTTCAGACTCGAAACGATTTTGTGGTACACCTAGAACTAACTCATTCTTAATTATAAAATTCATTTTTCTCCAGTTTAGGTGTGCCATTCTCCTATGCCATAAGAGTGCATCTGCTTCTGAGGCCTTGGATAATAAACATGTTGACACCATTGAAGAATTAGGAACACCCATGTTTATCGCATAGATGTCCTTCTTCCTTGGTGTCCTCATCAATATCCATTCTTCAGGAATTATGAAGCCTGGCTTCAGAACTAAGGCTTTCTTTTCATTAAAATGAACTGGATGACCTTTATCGCAGACTTGGGAAACACTCACTAGGTTGTGAGTTAGTTCTTCAACGTAATTCACATCCTCTAGAGTCAAAGTTCCATTTGAAACTTTTCCTTTCCCGGTAATTACTCCTCCTTTGTCTCCTGCAAAATTTACTTTTTGCTTGAAACCTTCTGTGAAGTCCTTCAGCAGACTTCGTTCCCCTGTCATGTGTCTTGAGCATCCACTGTCTACATACCACCAACTGTCCTTGTTCACAGTCTGCTCCTACACATAACAAGTTGTACACAGTTAGTTATCAAGAGGGACCCAAGCCATTACGGTCTTGGTTTGTCCCTGATCATCTACAATCTGAACCTCCTTAAAGTGACCATAACAGTTTCCATTTGGAGTCTTGGTAGCTTTCACAGGAGTTTGAGATTGTTTATGATCTGTAGTCTTGTGCCTATGAGGAGAGTGAGTAGAAAACCTCCTAGGCACATACTTAGATCCCTGTGCACTCGAAGTAGAACCATTCTCAAATTGACTATGGTTTCTACTTGGGGTCCTAAACCTCGAAGGTGTCTTATCTCTTTGTTTATTGAAAGTATTTTCGTTTGAAGTATAAGCTCTTTTAGGTTTAGGAGGAGAGACACTATGATTACCATCTCTTTTCAGAATGTTTATAGGTTTGCTTCCTAATCCCGGTTTGGAGCCTAACCTATCTACAATCTGACTAGAAGTGGTCGGTGTCTCATCAGTAGTCACTAACTTATGTATAGCTTCCAACTTCTTATTTGGGCAACAAGAAGATACGTGTCCTTTTTGGTGACACTTGAAGCATGACATCTGTTTTCGTGACTTACTAACTTTGGTAACCGCTATTGGAGTCTTAGGCACTAAAGGATGAATAACATGCTCTTTATTAATCAATTCATCAATCTTAGTATCATGAATTACTCCACCCGGTACAAACTGTACTTTGGTGAAAGAAACTCTCTTACTATCATCAGATGAAGGATTCTTAATAAACTCCTTCTGTGCCTCTGACAGATCAGGTTTAGCTACTGTTTTCTCAGAACTTACATCAGTCATTTCAGTATCTTCTGGAAGCTTAGTGTAATTTGAATTGAAAGGAGGTGGTGTCTCATTGTAACCTAATCCTGTCTTATCCTTTACACTTCGTTGAGCATCAAGCATTTTGTCCATCTCAGTGGATCTATAGTTTTCTATCTTTCTATTTTGCTCAACTAGCTTCAATTTACAGTCAGCTAGCTCTTTCTCCTTATTAGCTAATTTCTGATTTAAGTCTTTTAGATTAATATAGAGACCATCTATGATAACAGCTTTTTCATTAATGGTATCTCTAAGAGCACTCCTATCAGAAGCATCAGACCTAATTTTATCTTTTAAGTCCTGTTTATCATCACTTAACCTACGCACATCAATTTTGGCTAGTTCAAGTTCAGATCTAACAGTCTTACAAGATTCAGTCAATAAGCTAACTTGAGATGTCAGGTTTTTGTTTGCTACATTTAAAACACTAACCTGTGACTGTAAATCAGTAACTAAATAACAGACATCAGCAAGAGTAAGAATATCAATACATACCCTTTTCTTGTCTGTTTGAATTTCAGCCATGCGTGCTACAAAGTCTTCAGGAGTCATGTTTTCAGTTGACTCCATATATAGCACATCCTCATCACTTGCTTTAGATGCAACCTCTGGCACTTTTACCTCACCCTCTGGATCAGTAGGCATATAAGATGTAGATCCATCAATTTCAGCCATGAAAGCTTCCTCAGATTGAGCTTTCCATTCATACGATCCATCCAACTGTTTTACAACTAAGGCTTTGGAAGCAAGAGTACTTCCCGAACCTTGTTGTCCGTTGCCAGCTTCTACCTTAGGTCTTTGGCACTCTCTAGCGAAGTGTCCATAACCTTGACAGTTAAAACACTTAATCTTGGTTTTATCAAACCCTGATCTATTGCCAACCACCTTTCTACCTGTTTTCTTCAAGAAATTCTTTACCCTTCTTGACAACATAGCAAGTTGATCCTAAAGGTCTATTTCTTCTAGATAATCAGGGTCAATCTGATCATAATCTTCGTCAAACATAATTGGATCATTGATTTTCCCTTGAAGGTAGTTTTCATAAGAAGCTACAAAGGAAGCAAGAACAGATAATTGCTGTTCAGCAGATTTCACACTCATAGGCATCTTTTGATGCTCTTGAGGTGACTTCTCAGTTGGTTTGCCCTTTGCATCACTACCAGATGATGTAAGAAGACACAGATCATCGGTAATCATTTCACCTTTTCCTTCAGCATTACCAACAAATAAAGCAGTGGTCAAGCTCGAGGAAGCATTAGAGATAGTAGATTTTCCATGATAAAGTCCCGGATCCTGAGCCTGATCAGAATCAGTATCTCTAGTTTTCTTGGTGAAATCATAACCTCTGAGCTTATCAATTGCCTGCTCTAAGGTCATGGTTGCATACCTCTCATCATTGTCTTTGAGCATTATGCCATGCATTTCCCACTTAGACGGTAAACCTTCAATAAATTTGTCGGTTTTTTCAGTCTCTGTAGAAATAATCTCATGATCATCTAGCTCACTCAGCAAATGGTAGTATCTTGTGGTATAAGCATCAAGATCTTCTCCTTTCATAGCTTTAAACACAGTAAACTTCTTTTTCAGGAGATTTTTCTTGCCTGCTTTAACTTGTGGACTTCCTTCACATCTCTTTTCAAGAGCTGTCCACAAAGATCTAGCAGTATGGAAGGATTTGAGTTGATGATTGAGCTCCTTAGGAAGACTCATCTTGATTGATGAATGAGCCTTGTTCTCAATCTCAAATTCCTTCTTTTGTGCTTCACTCATCTGTTGATAAGTGAGAACCACAATTGCAGATTCAACAGTTTGGGTAGGTGCCGTGTATCCATTCTTGATACACTCCAGATAGATAGATCATGGAATCTACAGTAAGATTCAAACCTATCCCTCCAGCTAAAATAGTCCTCAACTCTCAACAATTTAGGTGGGACATTAGATTTTCCAATCTCGTGTTCCATCTCAATCATTTTGCTAAGGTCTGACATCATAAAGTTTTAAGTTAAAATGTATTTGCGAATTTAGATAAAGTAAAAATCTCGACTCGCAAAACTCAGTTCAACTCGCAATCTCAGCTCGACTCGCAGAATCTCGGTTCGCAAGTCTCAGTTCGGATCGCAGTGATGTCAACTCGCAAGTGATCTCGGTTCGCAAGAGATCTCGGTTCGCAAAATATATCAACTCGCAAAGAGGTTCGACTCGCAGAATGTCGACTCGCAAGGATGTCGACTCGCAAGTTCAACTCGGTTCGCAGACTTATTCTGAAACCCTAATCTCAACTCGCAAAACGGCTGAAAATTACGAAATCAGAGATTTTTGGTATTTTTACGATTAAAACTGAAAATTTCGATCGTAAACAAACCCTAAATCGTCCAAAGAATGATTTTGATCGTTTTTACGCACTAATGCACGTCAAAACAATCCTAAATCACACGCGATTAACCTGAAAACTTCGAACAACACTCGTTATCTAGCCCGAAAGCTCTGATACCAATTGTAAGTCCCTAGTTCTAGGATCGATAACTTCGTTATCTGTAGTATTAAGGTGCGGAATCCCTCAATACGGTGTTATCTTACTAATAACGATATAGTTCGCGTTTAGGTTAACCAATTACTTTACTTTATACGTATAAACGTCAAAGTCTAGCCTTTAGTTTTGTTTCTCTGGAAAACTGAGTTCGCAGGAATGCTATGAATTCTGATCTCCAATAGTTGTTTCGAAAATTGTTATATTGTTTTTCACGTACAAAAACATATATATAATTCGTCTCAACTCGCAGCCATTGGGCCTGCGAGTTGACTCGACTCGCTACGCAGCCCAAGCCCATAATAAACTCGACTCGTTGTCTTTTGTTCTCTGCGAGTTCAGATCTCATCTCGCATCGCAAAGCCTTGCGACTTGAGATCTCGACTCGCAACAAACGTTCAAAACAATTAACTGGACTCGCAACATTTGTATATATATTGTTAAAATCTATATTCGTCTAACACTTTATCATAATAATATATTTAACGAATATTAATATAAAACAATATCAATTTACAAATCTAAACCAATATATCAATATGATAACAATTACACTAGTCATATTGCAAAGCTAGATCTGTTGTCACAAACTATGTCTCAACACATTTGTGACTTGTGGTCATATTCATCACCCTTATATACCAATTCTATCATGTTTTAACTCGTTGACCCGTTTAGGGGTCCAATTGGGCATTTTTAACAAAACAATCACATCGACTACCCAAAACACTTTCAACACACATTCCCACTATATGTAGGACTTAAGACCACTTTAATATTCATCGTACACAATTCAAATCTTGTTTTATCCGTTTATACTTTAAGTGACCCATTTGGGCACTTTAACAACCCATTTGGGTTTCAACCCATATATCCACCATTCTAGCACCCAATTTACCCTTCTTTGATTATTTTAAGTCAAACAAAACTGTTAAGTAACTAAACCATAATATTTCAAAAACTGTAGTATATCTAAAATGGGTGTTATTTAATTCCAATACAACTTTAAGCTATCAAAGTAATATCAGAGTCTACGCCTGGTCAAATATTCCGTCCCGAACAACTTCTTGACAATCCCGTTATATCGAAACCATAACCTGCAAGAAGTGGGGTGGTGGGGTTAGCTCAAAGCTAAGTGAGTGAATAAGTAACCAACAACCTAACTTAGCATAACAACCTTGTTTACGCAAATCATCGTAAACAAATAACATCACAATAGATCGATGGTTCTTGGGGAAACCTTCAGCCAAGAATACCAACAGTAAACACATAATATCAATGAGATAACATCTCAATACAATGAGGATCGGTGGTTCTTGAGATATCATGATACCCGGGGATTCTCCAAGAACACTTATCGTCAATCTGTAAGGCCAATACATAATAGACCGATAGCATGATACTAATCTCATACGACCTAATTTCCTATTAACGATAAGTACAAGGAAATTCATGTCGTCTTACAATAGTAACCAAACCCAACCAATAGATTGACCTCAATACTGATGCCCGAAGGCCAAATATCAAGTGATCACGTATTCACATATTCAAACAGGTCAACATATCAGAATAACCAGTCTATCAACAGTATTATTACTATCAAACCAAATTAATCATGGCAAACCAAAAACAGTAATAATACGATGGGTAACCTCCTAGTGTCCTAAACACGTGAGGTTATATAAGCAAGAGACAAATAAATTTGTCTAACCGAGTTGTGCAAATATTCGTTAATCGCTCAGGTTTAAAAACTGTGTACGGGGGTCCGGGGGCAGTGCCCCTGGTAGCGGGGTCCAAGGGGTGGCAACCCCTGGCGGGGTCCAAGGGGTGGCAACCCCTGGCGGGGTCCAAGGGGCTCTGGCTGGGGTCGAGCTTGGAATTTTTTTTTTCTATTATGTTGTTGTAGTGAAAAACGCTCTGAAATTCCATTTTGGAGTAAAATTAGCTGGAAAAATTTGAGTCTCTATACTTAGTGAAAATCATGTGTTTTCAAGGTTCTGTGTTTTGCGACATAAGGACTGTGTCGCTAAAAGGTTCTGCGACACAAGGGTTTGTGTCGCCAAGTGCGACATCCGCAATTTAATGCGACATAAGGCTTTGTGTCGCTACATGCGACATCGGTGATTTTAGTGCCACGCAAGGATTTATGTCGCAGTGTTGCGACATAAGCAGCGACATTCATCCTGCGACATAGGCTATGTCGCAACACTGTTTTTGGTCCCCTGTGACACAATGGACTGTTCGACGATTTTTCACCCAAAACCAAGATCTAACCCATTTTTAGGCCAAATCTTGTTGATATAATGTTAATACATGATATATTAAGTGTTTTTAACAAGAAATAACAAAGAAAAGTGGGTGATTCCTTATGATTTGAGAGATCGAGTGAGGAAGAGGATGATGAACTTGATGAAGAATATGAAGATGAAAATGATAATGTTGATGATGATCTGCTGTTGCTGGTGTTGATTTGTTGTTGTTGGTGGTGGTGGTGGTGATTTTGTTGTTTATTGTAGTTGTCGTTTGATGAAGATGAAATAGAGAGAAAGAGATGAGATAGAGATAGAGAAAGTGTGTTTGGTGTTAGAGAGAAAAAGAGGGGAATGAAGAAGAAGAAATGAGGTAGAAATGGGGAGGGGATTTGGGTTTTGTCAAAACTCAGATCCCCAATTTGGGGACTGTGGTCTCCCACCACAGTACAAAATACCCGTGTTTTTGTATCCGATCGTAATTTAAAATAGTATTTTAAATTCTAAAATTTGTTTATAGTAATTTGAAATGTTTTCGAGTTGAAGTAATTTAACAAAATACTATTTTGAAACTAAAATTTAATAGATTATTTTCGGGCAGTTTCAGACAACCAGAATGCGTTTTAAATTAGAACGACTTACATTTTTGAATGTTTATAATTTTTCCTCCAATGTATAACGTTTATTACAACTAATAAAATATTAGTTATGAAATTTTGTCACCTAAGTTCGGACATTTTATCCAGCGTTCTTTCAAATGTGATTTGTTTGCATATAAAAACACCATTATTCAAAGTTTAAATTTGGCGTGAAAATTGACTTTTTGACCAGGTGTTACAGCTGTTGTGTTTGCATTGAAAATCTGGAGACATTATCTTTATGGTACAAGGTGTATTATCTGTACAGGTCACAAGAGCCTTAAGTATGTATTTTCTCAGAAAGGGTTGAATATGCGTCAGAGACGATGGTTAGAGTTAATCAAAGATTAGGATTGTGAAATTCGTTACCATCCAGGAAAAGCTAATGTGGTTGCTGATGCGTTAAGTCGAAAAGGTACCTCTGACCGAATTTTTTATTTGAAAGTTGATGTTTCTTCTGACTTAGTGGAAAAAATTAAAGATACACAGTTGGAAGCTTTATTAGATCATAATCTTAAGTCAGAATTCATGTTGAAATGAAAAGAGTTATTAGTTGAGGATTCTAGAGGATTAAAGACTTTTTAGTCTCGCGTGTGGATTCCTCTTATTGGTGGTATTCGGGATATGATTTTGACTGAAGCCTATAAGTCTCGTTTATCTGTTCATCCCGGAAGTACCAAAATGTATAATGACTTGAAGCCTTTATAATGGTGGCCTACGATGAAACCGATATAGCACAATTTATGGGTTCTTGTCATATTTGTGCTCAAGTCAAAGCTGAACATCAGAAGCCGTACGGATTACTGAAACAGTTAGAAATCCCAAAGTGGAAGTGGGAACACTTAACTATGGATTTTGTAACTAAACTTCCACGTACTTCTCGAGGAAATGACATGATTTGGGTTATTGTTGACCGGTTGACCAAGAGTGCACATTTTCTTGCAACCAGTGAAACTGCATCGCTCAGTAAGCTTGCCCAGTTGTATGTTAATGGGATTATTTCTCGACATGGTATTCCATTGTTTATTGTATCGGATAGAGATTCTCGGTTCATTTCTCATTTCTGGCAGAGTTTGCAGCAAGCATTGGGTACCAGAGTTAATCTCAGTACTGCTTATCATCCTCAGACCGATGGTCAATCAGAACGTACAATTCAGACACTTGAGGATATGTTGAGGGCTTGTGTTCTGGAATATGGAGGTTCTTGGGATTCTCATTTGCCGTTGGTTGAATTTGAATATAATAATTCTAATCATTCCAGCATTGGTATGCCACCTTATGAGATGTTGTATGGGTGTCGATGTAGAACGCCTACGTGTTGGTTAGAAGCTGGTGAGAAACAGTTTGCTGGACCTGACATTGTGCAGATAACAGCTCACAAAGTGGCGATTGCCCGTGAGAAATTGAAAGCTGCACGTGACAGACAGAAGCAGTATACAGATCCACGTAGACGACCAGTGTTATTTTCTGAAGGTGATTTTGTTTATCTTAAAGTTTCTCCGTGGAAAGGTGTAATTCGGATTGGAAAATGAGGGAAACTAGCTCCTAGATACATTGGTCCTTTCAGAATTCGCCAAGTGATTAATGACCAGTCAGTTTCATTGGATCTTCCTCCAGAGCTTGCGGGTATTCATGACACGTTTAACATTTGTTATTTGAGGAAATGTAACGTTGAAGATCAGTCTCAGATTCTTCCTTTGCAAGAATTGCGGGTTGATAGAAGTCAGAAGTTAGTTGAAGAACCTATTGAACTTCTTGACAGAAAAGTTACCAAACTTAGGAAGAAACAGATCCCCATGGTGTTAGTGAAATGGAAACATAGTTTAAGTTCAAACCTAACTTGGGAAACTGAGGAGAATATGAAATCCAGATATCCTGGATTATTTGGAAGTATTAAGATTTCGGGGACGAAATCTTCTTAAGAAGGGGAGATTTGTAACATCCTCCTTACCGATCTGGTAAATTCTAATTTTAAAGTGATTATTTAATTGTTTTAGAAATTACTTGATATTAATTTTTTAATTGCGAAACTTAGATGAATAAGTCCCAGGACTTATTGTGGATAGTAAATTGTTGTTTGTTTTAATTTACTATAGTTGACGGTAAAATAAAGTAAGTTTCTCGCAATTAGTATTTTGGTTCCATACAATAGATTTAAGACGGGTATAAAATTCCCAAATTTGGAAGTCGTTTATGTTGAGAGGCCGACCCCTTTTGTTTGGTGTTTTTCCTAATTTTAGTTACTTACTTGTAACTCTACTCTTCATTCTCAACAAACTCAAAATCAAAGAAACTAAAATCATAAACAAGATTCAAGTATAAGAGTTGTGATTCTTGAAAGTATCTTCATTTTCTTCTTGCTATCATCATCTTGATCATCATAGTGTAAGTGTTCTTGTTATTGAAGTATGAAATTCGATTTAAGTAAATAACCTAATTGGGTTGTTATGATTTTGGCTTAAAAGTGGAAGTAATTGATATTGTTGATGTTGTTATATGTTAGCTAGTGATGATATGAGGTTTCTTTGATGTTAAATTGCTCCTTTTGTCGAATTGGCCTCTGCAATTGTGTGAGAATTGGTTTAGGTTCGAGCTGAACATTTGCAGGTCGATGGTTTCTGGGTTTTTGACCTTACCCGAACGGGTGTGTTTTGCTACCCGGACGGGTATGTGAAGCTACCCGATCACGTAAATTTAGACGATCGCTTAACTTAGAACAAATAGGTTACAAAAAGTTGCCTTGGGCATTTTCTCATGGTTACCCAAACGGGTATGGCTAGTGACCCGAACGGGTATGGCCAGTGACCCGATCGGGTATGGTTGATGATACTTGATTTTGTGTGTATGTGTTTTAAGTCACCAAAATTTAATTGATGTGAAAACAGGTAGTATTTAATTGTATTACATTTTGGTATTTAAATTAATAATTGAGTAAGTTACTAACTTATTAATTATTTTGTTATCAGATAATCCAAAGACTCGGTGATATAAGACTGCTGAGTGTGGGGACTACAGAGGTATCGGTGAGTGGATTTAGAACTTATCTTTTGATTTAGTTGTAACTGTTTGGTTGCAACAGATGAACGTAGATACGTTGTTGTATTATTTAATTAATATTGTTGACTGTGACTCTACGTGCTAATTGGCCTTCGGGCATCAATTGTTAATGAGGTCAACGAGTTAAACTGGTTGGTTGAGTTAGTTGGGTATTATGTAAATTACATAGGGTCTTACTTCATTTGTTGTGTGTATAGAACCTGTGTTTGAGCATAATAGCCATTAACTATCGGTCTCGTCCGTTATGGCCATACGGATATGGTTGGATAAGTGTTTTGGGGAGCCACCCGGGTATTAGGGTATTCCCCAGGACCACCGATCCTCATTATTGGATTGTCGATTAGTTGACTTGTGTGTTTACGGTTGTTTGATGTAAACAAGTAGTTAAGCTAAGTTAATTGATGTGTGAAGAATTTATTCACTAAGCTTTGTGCTAATCCCTCATTTTTACTTCTTGCAGGTTATATTTTGGGATGTGGGTTGCAGGAATATGATGCTCTAGTAGCAGGGAATGTTTGATGTTGACGACTCTGATAAAGTTTGTTATAAACCATATTTTGTATTAAATAATACCCTGTTTGTAGTAAGTAATTGAGTATTGTTACCAGTTGTTAAAAGGTTGTATAAATAATGTGAAAAAGTTGTGTACATATTATAATGTATAATAAGAAAATATGTTTTTATAAACTCGCTACCGTGATAATAATATAATATTATTATATATAAATAAGGGGTGTTATAGATAGAAACCCAACAACCGAACTACTTTTATAATTACATAATTTATCATATAAAAGTTTGGATGCCGTATTGTGAATCAAAACTGCGTAATCATAAATAAACCTTAAACGTTATTCCCCAAACCCTAAACTTTAAACACTCAACGATCAACTCTAAGCAACTCGACTACTTTTATAATTACAGAATTTAAAATTTAAGAATATATATGTCATATCATTAATAAACTATAAACCCTAAACAATAAACGCTAAAACCCAAATAATGTTACTGACTCCTTTTATAATTACACAATTTATCATATGAAAGATTAATTTAGATGTCATATTGTTAATCAAAATAGCGTAATCATGACTATAAACTTTAAACAACCTATAACTAACACTAATTTATTTCTATCATACATTAAAATATCATATAAAATTATTTGTAATAATTTTTATTTTGTTGGGACATGTATGTGTGACAACAGATCTAGCTTGTAATAGTACTAGTGATTATTGTAATCAAGTTTGTACAATTGATTTGGATTTGTAAATGATATTAGTTTGGTATTAATATTCGTTAAATATATTAGTATGATAAAGTGTTAGACGAATATCGAATACGATATTACAAACTAAAGTCTGTGAGATGAGATCTCAAGTCGCAGAACTTAGTCTTGCGAGATGAGATCTGGGCTCGCAGAGCTGCGAACCGAGTCGAGATGGGCTTGGTTGTGGGCTGCGAGTTGAACTCAACTCGCAGAGTCCATCGACCTGCGAATCGAGTTTGATTAAAACCTATAAATACTCAAATAGGTTTAATCCATAAAAAACTTTTGGCCATTCATTTTCCAGAGAACAAAAAAGCTATTCTAAGCAATCATAAGGTTAGGTATTGATCGATTAACATTAATTAATCGATACAAAACCTGGTTGATAAATCAATTCGCTATTATCTTGCGAAACAAATTGTTCACTTATTGTGAACCAAGTATTGAGGAATTCCGCGCCTTAATACCGAAGATAACCTCGTTATCGATCCACATACTAGGGACTTACAATTGGTATCAGAGCTTTCGGGCTAAATACTTAGTTAGTTCGAGGTTATTTGGATAATAACGATAGATTTAGGGTTGTTGTTACGATTAATCTTCGTAAAAACGATCAAAATCAGTCTCTGGAAGTTTTTAGTTTCGTAATCGACCGAAATCTTAGGGTTTAATCGATTAGAAAACTAAAATTTTCGTTTTAGGGTTTTTCAGCCGATTCTGCGAACTGAGTTCCTCTTGCGAACCGAGTTCTTCTGCGAACTGAGTTCCCCTCTGCGAACTGAGTTCCTCTTGCGAACCGAGTTCTTCTGCGAACTGAGTTCCCCCTGCGAACCAAGTTCTTCTGCGAACTGAGTTCCCCCTGCGAACCAAGTTCTTCTGCGAACTGAGTTCCCCTCTGCGAACTGAGTTCACCCTGCAAACTGAGTTCCTGTCCTGCGAATTGAGTTTCTGCGAAGTGAACTTTCTAATTTTTCTGATTGTTAATTCTCGAAACTCTTAAAAATATCTGACATTAGCAAAATGATTGAGATGGAGCACGAGGTTGGAAAATCTAATACTCCACCTAAGTTGTTACGTGTTGAAGACTATTACAGTTGGAGAGATAGGTTTGAATCTTACTGTAGATTCCATAATCTCTCAATCTGGATGTGTATCAAAGGAGGATACACGACACCCACCCAAACTGTTCAAAATGCTGTTGTTGTGGTATCCTATAATCTGATGAGTGAACAACAAAAGAAAGACTATGAGAATGAAAATAAAGCTCATTCTTGTATCAAGATGTGTTTATCCAAGGAAATTAATCATCAGTTAAAATCTTTTCATACTGCTAAAGCACTCTGGGAAGCGCTTGAAAAAAGATGTGAGGGAAGTCCACAAGTACAAGCAAGCAAGAAGAAGCATCTGAAAAAGCAGTTTACTCTGTTTAAAGCTTTTAAAGGAGAAACTCTTGATGCTTATGTTACTCGTTTCTACCATTTGTTATCTGAGATTGAAAACCATGAAATCACTATTGAGGAGGTAGAGAAAACCGACAAGTTTCTTGAGGGTTTACCTTCTAAATGGGAGATGTATGGTGTGATGATTACAGACAATGAAACCAGATATGCAACCATGACACTTGAACAGGTTATTGACAAGATCAAAGGATAAGATTTCACTAAGAAGTCGAAAGATACTGATTCTGATCATGTTCAGGATCCAGGATTGTATCATGGAAAAACTTCTATCTCGACTGCTTCATCCAGCTCGACCATTGCTTTGTTTGTTGGTAATGCTGATGGAAAGGGTGAAATGATAACTGATGAACTGTGTTTCATTACATCATCCGAAAATGAAGCTAAAGGGAAACCTTCTGAGAAGTCACCTCAAGAACATCAAAAGATGCCTATGAGTGTGAAATCTGCTGAGCAGCAATTGTCTGTTCTTGCTTCATTTGTAGCTTCATATGAGAATTATATTGATTGTAAGATCAATGATCCAATTCTTTTTGATGAAGACTATGATCAGATAGATCCTGATTATCTTGAAGAAATAGATCTCCAAGACCAACTTGCTTTGTTGTCAAGGAGAGTTAAAAATTTCTTAAAGAAAAATGGAAGAAAGGTTATTGGCAACAGATCAGGGTTTGATAAAACCAAGGTCAAGTGTTATAACTGTAAAAGTTACGGACATTTTGCTAGAGAATGCCAAAGACCTAAGGTAGAGACTGGTGAAGGGAAACAAGGCTCGGGAAATACTTTGCATTCCAAAGCCTTAGTAGTGAAACAGCTAGATGGGTCTTATGATTGGAAAATTCAGTCAGAGGAAGCTTTGATGGCTGAGATTGACGATCAAGAGATTGAAGCTGAGTCATTATCCTATATGCCCACTGATCCAGCTTTTGAAGTAAAGGTGCCTGAGACTCCTGTTAAAGCTAATGTTGATGATGTATTAGACTTGGGTTCAACTGAAGGTTTGGATCCCGTAGATTTTGTAGCTAAGATGGCTGAACTGCAAACTGATAAAAAACGGGTATGCCTAGATCTTGTTTCTCTTGTTGATCTGTGTCAGTTAGTTTCCAGTTTACAGTCACAAGTTAGTGCTTATGTAGATTCCTATAAGACTTTGACTGAAACTAATAATACCCTGTCATCTCAACTTAGCACACTTAGTAAATCCAGTGAGGCTGTTAGATCTGAACTTAACCTAGCTAAGTTAGATATATGTAGGTTAAGTGATGATAAACAAGCCTTAAAGGATAAGATTAAGGCAGATGCGGCTGACAAGACAGCTTTTAGAGATACTGTGAATGAGAAATTAATTATCATAGACGGTCTCTATATGAACATAAATGATTTGAATCTGTCCATTGCTAATAAGGATAAGGAGTTAGCTGATTGCAAAACAAAACTTGTAGCTCAGAATCGTAAGCTTGAGAGCTATAGAACATCTGAAATGGATAAAATGTTAGGTGCTCAGCGTAGTGTGAAGGATATGTCTGGTTTAGGATATAATGATATGCCTCACCCATTCAATTCAAATTACCCTAAAACTCCTGTAGATATTGAAATGGCAGATGTTAACCCTGAAACGAAAGAAACTAATAAACCGGATAAGTTAGAGGCACAGAAGAGTGTTATTAAGAACCCTTCATTAGATGATAGTAAGAAAATTCCTCACACCAAAGTACATTTTGTATCGGGTGGAGTAATTAATGATACTAAGATTAATGAAGTGGTTAATAAAGAACATGGCATTGAACCTTTAGTGCCTAAAACTCCGGTAGCGGATGCAAAAGCTAGTAAGTCACGTAAACAGATGTCTTGCTTCAAGTGTCACCAAAAAGGACACGTAGCTTCTTGTTGCCCAAATAAGAAGCTGGAAGCATCACATAAGTTAGTGAATACTAAAAAGACACCAACTATTTCTAGTTCGATTGTAGATAGGTTAGGCTCCAAACCGGGATTAGGAAGCAAACCTGTAAACATTCTGAAAAGAGATGGTAATCATAGTGTCTCTCCACCTAAACCTAAAAGGGCTTATACTCTAAACAAAAATACTTTCAATAAGCCAAGAGATAAGACACCTTCGAGGTTTAGGACCCCAAGTAGAAACCATAGTCAATTTGAGAATGGTTCTACTTCGAGTGCACAGGGAACTAAGTTTATGCCTAGGAGGTTTTCTACTCACTCTCCTCATAGGCCTAAGACTACACATCATCAACAATCTCAAACTCCTGTGAAGGTTACCAAGACTCCTGATGGGAATAGTTATGGTTACTTTAAGGAGGTTCAGATTGTAGATGACCAGGGACAAACCAAGACCGTAATGGCTTGGGTCCCTCTTGATAACTAACTGTGTACAACTTGTGATGTGTAGGAGCAGACTGTGAACAAGGACAGCTGGTGGTATGTAGACAGTGGATGCTCAAGACACATGACAGGTGAAAGAAGTCTACTGAAGGACTTCAGAGAAGGTTTCAAGCAAAAAGTAAATTTTGCAGGAGACAAAGGAGGAGTAATTACTGGGAAAGGAAAAGTTTCAAATGGAACTTTAACTCTAGAGGATGTGAATTATGTTGAAGAACTAACTCATAACCTAGTGAGTGTTACCCAAGTCTGCGATAAAGGTCATCCAGTTCATTTTAATGAAAAGGAGGCTTTAGTCCTGAAGCCAGGCTTCACAATTCCTAAAGAATGGATATTGATGAGGGCACCAAGGAAGAAGGACATTTATGAGATAAACATGGGTGTTCCTAATTCTTCAATGGTATCTACATGTGTCGCACATCCAAAACACATGGCAGCGGAAGTAGGAGGTGTCACGGGGGCTACGACCAAATCAAATATCATAACACCAAGATTAAAGCAAACGACCTCTATATGAGACGTTTGAAAATAGTTACATTACAATAATTCAAAAGTTTACAAAAGTGTTTGGAGTTCGCATAATAAAAGTAGAATTACATAATTATAACTAGTAATGTAATAAATGCAATTCAATTTCCTTGATGTTTGAAAACAATGCGACTCGAACTAAGCTATCCAAAAGCATCCTACTGTCTTGATTTCCTGTGGGTAGTCCTACTGCGTCTGTAAACCTGAGAATACATACTAAAAGGTCAACATAAAGTTGGTGAGTTCATAGGTTTAAACAGCTGAAAACATAAGTATGAAACACACGATTTCTTTTGCATTGCACGAATGCGAAAACAGTTGTAAAAAGTATCATGTTATCCTTTGTTAACCTTTGTTATCTTTTGTTATCCTTGTTATCCTTTGTTTTCATTTGTTATCCTTTGCGTCATGAGCTCATAGTTCGAAGCTTAACCCTTGTTGTTGCCTCGACAAGTGTCTAATCCGGAACACTCGTTTAAACAAATAATACTGCGTCCGTTTGACCAGTTAGAGCAACCTAACCCGGACGGGGGTGTCAATCCCCGATAGATCTATCCAATAATATTCACGCTTCAAAATTAACGAACTACGATGTGCGAGGGATTTGTTGGATTATGGTCTCACTCATGCGTTATCCTTGTTTATAAACAGTTGTATAAAAATAGTTGCACAACAACAGTTGTATAAAGCATGTATAAAGACAGTTGTATAAAAATAGTTGCACAACAACAGTTGTATAAAACATGTATAAAGACAGTTGTATAAAACATGTATGTATGTATTCTCCCCCAAAACAATTTAAAACAAGTAAAAAGGGGCTATGAAACTCACCAGAGTTAAGCAGGTAGCAAGCAATATCAAATATTAGCAAGTAGTGGGTGTTCTCGTTCCCGTGTGCAACCTCCTAATGCCCAACTAGATGAAGAACAAGTGATGATGAGGAAGATGATGCTCTTGAGCTTGGAAAACCCTAGTAAATGGTGGTGGTTGATGGTGATTTAGTGGTGGTGGTAATGGTGGTTCTTGGGTGGTGAAAGGGACTGAGTTTTCTGGAGTTTAGAGAGGGGAAGAGTGTGAGAGAGAATAGAGAGAAAGTGGAAATGGGTGGAGTGTAGAATGAGGAGTGAGGTGGAGTGTGGGATTGATATCCTTGCATGAAATTTGAATGGGGGAGGGGAATGGGCAGCAAAAAGGGGAGGAGAGGGGTGGCTGGTCGTTCTCATGGGCCCCACCAAGGGCATTATGGTCATTTTTCATTCCTAGCTTAATTTGTTGCGTTTTACGTTCGTTTACTCGCTCGGTTTGGTGTTAAATGTTTAATACGCGTTTTTAAGTATCAATTTAAGTTTCAATATTTCCAATTGAAGTATTTATTCTAAATACTTGAAAAATATTTACAAAAATGATTCGTTAATTTAGTGATCTCGATTTGCGCGTTCGTTGTACGGACTCTAAATCGCGTAACGTTTTATTTGGACGTTTTTCGTTATCGTTTAAAGATACGGTATATTAATTGATAACTTTTCACTAATTAATATATTTTAGATTCAAAAGTGTATTTTGAATTTCGTTCGATTTTTGGGCGCGTTCTGCGCGTTTTCGTTGCGTTTGAGACGTTTTAATCGAAACGTCTAGGTTTTTCGGGTATTATTATATATACTAATAATATATGATAAATAACTTCTAATAAAATAGATTTAATTTATTTATGGAAAAGTTTTCACCAACGTCGTATAGTCTGTCGGACTCCATCCGGTTGTTTCTCGTAATTACAACTAATTACGTATGCGTAATATAAAACAATTACGGGAGTGTATATTCACATAATATACAAATAGTTACAAGTAATTACAAGTATTTATCCTAATACTAAACTAAACACACATAATTAGGGTTTTCAGTAGGAAATCAGTAACCCTAAATCGGCGGGTGTCACATTCTCCCCCTGTTCGGAGAATTTCGTCCCGAAATTAGTTTGCAGTTACAGTCTGTGTGGGGTCTTTGAGAGAGTAAGTATGTGTTTCTATCGTATATGAGTTTCTTATCCACAAGTGAATCGGGACCTCATCTTGAGATTCACCGGGCCTTGATGATGGGTAAGCCATTAGGGTCTAAGTTCTTGATTTTCTGTTTTAAGGTTCCCGTAGGTTTCTTATGGCAACGACTCGGATGGGATTCTTAGATAGCATCAAGAAAGGAAAAGAGAAAGGAAGTTTCACTCTCGATGGTTTATTATGTCTAGGGAGAAAAGTTTCGTTTGCTTAATTCTGAATTATGATTACTTGGCTAAAATCAATATGTTATTTATGCGTTATTCTTAGCTTCTAAGTCGGCAGGGTGTGTTTGTGTAATCCAGTACCGAATAGGATTGAAAAGAGTCAAATTATAGATCGGTAACATACCCGTAACAATGTTATGGGTTTTGTCAAGCGTTGTTGTTCTGGTTGTTATTTCATGACGTAAACACATCCATTCGTATACGTTTGGAAAATTATCCCCGTGTACTATAAGTAGGACAAATATTCCTAAATAGTCGGTCCTAGTAAGGTCATTTACTATAGGGTTCGTAGTAGGAAAACATTCATTTGTGGTTCGTTGTAGGAATCGTAATTGGAAGCGTGTATTATGTCTCGGGTAGTGGGTAATTCGTTGACGTACAAGTCAAAGTAGTGATCAAATCTTGATAAAAGAAAAAATGAAAGTAGTAATTGGATTCCAATATATAGTTTGTTAAAACTGTCAATAAACCAATTTGTAAACAATTCGCAAGTTATGAGTAATTCGTTGGATCACATCCAATATAAATCGTTGTAAACGTATTTCCAATATTAAAATCATTAGAAGACCCGTAGGACTTTTAAAGTACAAGTATTTATCGATGGTTAGAGAACATAAATCGTAATCTATAAAGCCTATATGGAGGATTTCGCTTGTTAAAGTCAAAGGGAAAATTCTACGGTGTGTTTCGGTGGGAGTGGTGTTGTATAGTGGCAATAGGAGTAGTAGCAGTGGATGAAGTAGTAGTAGAGGTAGTAGTATTAAGGTTAGGGATGGGGTCAGCTTGTAGTATTTCAGCAGTTTTCCAGGTGGTAAGCAACATCCGTGCAGCCATAGGGTTAGGTGAAGATTCCTTAAATTTTTCCTCAAGTGCCATCGCTTCCAAGGGTTCATCTTCCAATAGCTTCGTATTGGTCGTTGTCACCTCTATCACTAATGTCTCGGTTTGTCTCTATATGAATTAACTTCATCCGATTTTGCAAGATCGAGTATTGCTACTATCAAACCGACTACTAAGAGAATCTTATTTCATACTAGTCTATCGTACCTATGACTTTATTAGAAAACCACAATCCAACTTCTTATCTTAGAATTTCCTTAGCAATGTTTCAGGTGTAATCGGTATTCTAGTTTCAAAATGGGATTAAAGGTTAGATCATAGAGAAAGGTTGAGTGGAAATCAAGTGTTTGATGATATATATGGTTTTCTTTAGCCAAAACGTCATCGTAATTTTTGATAACTTCGTTAATAATTTATGAATTTAAAAATTCTATAAAAACATTTTGTGGCAAAATTTGTTTAAAATTGCTGCTGACGTGAATCTGTTGAAACTCTTGTCATTAACAAAAACGGGGAAAATTTTGTTTAACAAAAATCCATTGAAAAATTGGAGTTGTGGGAAATTTCGAGTAACCGTTTGATGAAAATTCGATCAAGGCTCAAATAGATGAAAATACGTTGAAAACTCTGGTCGTTGAAAAGTGTTGAAAATTCTGTTTGTCAAAGATCTGTTGAAAGATTTATGTTTGTGAATAATTCGTGGAAAATGTCTAACGAAAGATTTATTTGAAAATTGTTTCCTACACACTGTACATGTTTAGTGGAATTTCTACTAGTCCTAAGCGAGTTCTATTTTGCACACTAGTCTTAATCGCAAGGCAGCGACTTCGTCTCTAGTCTCCATCACCTGGAGATGGATAGTTTCTATGGTTTCGCTAAGATTCTGTCGATCCTTAAGGATATGTGCAACTCGGCCCTATGCCAGGTGCATCCAACCTAAACGGATTATGTGTTGTTCTAACTCCTTAGTGTCTATTCTATTTTCGTGGAGGCGTAGCCTAGCAGCTAGTACCAGAACGGTATGATAAGTGGGTTCATGTGCGTATAGAGAGGTTCGCATGTCGATAATTTCTTCGTCCTCTGTAGAAATCTATATTGCTTCTTCAGTTCTTCAAGTCTCAAGTGTTGCGGGCAACCAATTCCATTGGCGGACATCTGCGCTACAATGGGTCCTAGTGGGTGGAGTATTAGTAGTAGTGGTATGAATAGGACGAGTTCTAGTTCGAGGTGGTGTGTCTGTTCTTCTAGTCGTGTGTAGCACGCGTGCTCCAAGGTTTACGATAAATGTGGGAATAAAGAATGTGAAGTGACAGGAGTACATGTAGGTCATCTAGGTGTCGAGGTATCGTACGGTTTAAGTTCTATACGTGTTCCTGAGTGATTTGGTTGCGAGCGGAAAGAAGAGGGTGAAGTAGGCGTCACTTATTTGGGTGGCAAATCCTTTGGTGGATTCTCCTCAAGTGAGTCCTATTCGATTATTTCATTGCCCGATACAGTTGGGCGAGTGGGTACCATGGAAATCTCCACAGTAGTATGTAAGGCTAGATCCTCGTTTTCGATGTCAGGTGACGTAGTTGTGGGAGTGGTTGCCGTGAAGAATGGCAAATATGTTTAGTGTACATAAGGTTATACATATATATACACATAAAAGCCTAGCACATAAGCACATATAAAGGTTGGTCCCGTTCTATCCTCGGTATACGTCTGCTACTGTACTCTCGTTCACTATAACCATTTCAGGTCTTGCATCGAATCTCCTTTAATTGTTCATAGTTGATCAGGCTATGTTAAATTAAATTCAAATGATGCAATCGCTGAACCAGTCATACTAAACAAAGAATACTAACCTAATGGTTATAGTCTAGGTCACTAATGCAATCCTAGTTCGCTATAACCTTTGGCTCTGATACCAATCTATCGCACCCCCAAAACACATGGCAGCGGAAGTAGGAGGTGTCACGGGGGCTACGACCAAATCAAATATCATAACACCAAGATTAAAGCAAACGACCTCTATATGAGACGTTTGAAAATAGTTACATTACAATAATTCAAAAGTTTACAAAAGTGTTTGGAGTTCGCATAATAAAAGTAGAATTACATAATTATAACTAGTAATGTAATAAATGCAATTCAATTTCCTTGATGTTTGAAAACAATGCGACTCGAACTAAGCTATCCAAAAGCATCCTACTGTCTTGATTTCCTGTGGGTAGTCCTACTGCGTCTGTAAACCTGAGAATACATACTAAAAGGTCAACATAAAGTTGGTGAGTTCATAGGTTTAAACAGCTGAAAACATAAGTATGAAACACACGATTTCTTTTGCATTGCACGAATGCGAAAACAGTTGTAAAAAGTATCATGTTATCCTTTGTTAACCTTTGTTATCTTTTGTTATCCTTGTTATCCTTTGTTTTCATTTGTTATCCTTTGCGTCATGAGCTCATAGTTCGAAGCTTAACCCTTGTTGTTGCCTCGACAAGTGTCTAATCCGGAACACTCGTTTAAACAAATAATACTGCGTCCGTTTGACCAGTTAGAGCAACCTAACCCGGACGGGGGTGTCAATCCCCGATAGATCTATCCAATAATATTCACGCTTCAAAATTAACGAACTACGATGTGCGAGGGCTTTGTTGGATTATGGTCTCACTCATGCGTTATCCTTGTTTATAAACAGTTGTATAAAAATAGTTGCACAACAACAGTTGTATAAAGCATGTATAAAGACAGTTGTATAAAAATAGTTGCACAACAACAGTTGTATAAAACATGTATAAAGACAGTTGTATAAAACATGATGTATGTATTCTCCCCCAAAACAATTTAAAACAAGTAAAAAGGGGCTATGAAACTCACCAGAGTTAAGCAGGTAGCAAGCAATATCAAATATTAGCAAGTAGTGGGTGTTCTCGTTCCCGTTTGCAACCTCCTAACGCCCAACTAGATGAAGAACAAGTGATGATGAGGAAGATGATGCTCTTGAGCTTGGAAAACCCTAGCAAATGGTGGTGGTTGATGGTGATTTAGTGGTGGTGGTAATGGTGGTTCTTGGGTGGTGAAAGGGACTGAGTTTTCTGGAGTTTAGAGAGGGGAAGAGTGTGAGAGAGAATAGAGAGAAAGTGGAAATGGGTGGAGTGTAGAATGAGGAGTGAGGTGGAGTGTGGGATTGATATCCTTGCATGAAATTTGAATGGGGGAGGGGAATGGGCAGCAAAAAGGGGAGGAGAGGGGTGGCTGGTCGTTCTCATGGGCCCCACCAAGGGCATTATGGTCATTTTTCATTCCTAGCTTAATTTGTTGCGTTTTACGTTCGTTTACTCGCTCGATTTGGTGTTAAATGTTTAATACGCGTTTTTAAGTATCAATTTAAGTTTCAATATTTCCAATTGAAGTATTTATTCTAAATACTTGAAAAATATTTACAAAAATGATTCGTTAATTTAGTGATCTCGATTTGCGCGTTCGTTGTACGGACTCTAAATCGCGTAACGTTTTATTTGGACGTTTTTCGTTATCGTTTAAAGATACGGTATATTAATTGATAACTTTCACTAATTAATATATTTTAGATTTAAAAGTGTATTTTGAATTCCGTTCGATTTTTGGGCGCGTTCTGCGCGTTTTCGTTGCGTTTGAGACGTTTTAATCGAAACGTCTAGGTTTTTCGGGTATTATTATATATACTAATAATATATGATAAATAACTTCTAATAAAATAGATTTAATTTATTTATGGAAAATTTTTCACCAACGTCGTATAGTCTGTCGGACTCCATCCGGTTGTTTCTCGTAATTACAACTAATTACGTATGCGTAATATAAAACAATTACGGGAGTGTATATTCACATAATATACAAATAGTTACAAGTAATTACAAGTATTTATCCTAATACTAAACTAAACACACATAATTAGGGTTTTCAGTAGGAAATCAGTAACCCTAAATCGGCGGGTGTCACAACATGTTTATTATCCAAGGCTTCGAAAGCAGACGCGCTACTATGGCATAGGAGAATGGCACACCTAAACTGGAGAAAAATGAACTACATAACCAAAAATGGTTTAGTTTTGGGTGTACCGCAAAAACGTTTCGAGTCTAAGGATAAGTGTGTTCCTTGTATGAAAGGAAAGCAGCATAAGAAACCACACCGATCTAAGACTGAAAACTCAATCTCCTCTCCATTTGATTTGTTACATATGGATCTCTTCGGCCCAATAAGCAAAAGAAGCATAGGTGGCAAATGGTACTGTCTAGTTGTTACAGATGACTACTCTAGATTCTCGTGGGTATTTTTCTTAGGATCTAAGGATGAAACTCCAGGTATTCTAATTGAGTTTTTAGATCAAATTGAAAATGTATACAAAACGAGAGTTAAGCGTATTCGTAGTGATAACATAACAGAGTTCAAGAATTCGACGTTAGATATCTATTGCTTAAGCAAAAGGATAATTCATCAATTCAGTGCACCATATGAACCTCAACAGAATGGTGTGGCTGAAAGGAAGAACAGAACGTTGATTGAAGCTGCTAGAACAATGCTTGCAGATTCAAAGCTTCCGGTCATCTTTTGGGCAAAAGCAGTGAATACAGCATGTCATGTTCTAAATAGAGTTCTTACGGTTAAAAAGCATAATAAAACTTGTTATGAGCTTTTGAACAATAAGAAACCAAACTTAAAAGGATTTGAACCCTTTGGAGTTGCTTGTACAATATTGAAAACTGGGAATCAAGCTAAATTTGGTGAGAAGGCTAACGAAGGATTTTTCTTGGGTTATATGCCTAATTCTCCAAATAAAAGGGTTTTCAATAAGGTCACTAGTCGTCTGGAGATAGTTTATAACATTGAAGTTACGAGCTATGTACCTGCTGTGCATAAGGGATTAGATTGGCAATTTGACTACTCAGATCTCTTTCAGTCATTTAAGGTTCCCATAAATGACTTTGTCAGTGATTCAGAGATTTCTCAGCACTTATTGAATGAAGAATTGGACAATGGTCCGTCTTCAACATCGAGTGTTCCGAAATCTGGAATCAGGACATCAGATGACTCAAATGAAGCTTCTTCAAGTGGGTCTCGACAATTTTCAAAGGATAAGTATCAAGAAACAGAAGATTCTGAAAAGGATCTTCAAACAACGTTTGATGATGTACTTACTTCTTTGAACCATTTAAAGATCTCTTCAGAAAATTTAGAAGAAATGCCTTCATTAGAAGAGATTGGTACTAACTTAGGAGATGAGTTAATAGTTGATTCTATACCGGTTACAAGAATGAGTAAGAATCATCCCGTTGAAAATATCATCGGTGATATTAATACTCCTGTTCAGACTAGGACTCAATCTAAAGCTAGTACTTCTGAAGATTTAGAAAGCTTGTATACTGCTATGAAAGAGACAGGGATTCCTAATCAATGTCTATATTCATGCTTTATCTCACAGGTTGAGCCTAAAAATGTGCAAATGGCTCTCAAAGAAAGCTCATGGGTTGAAGCTATGCAGGAAGAACTGCAACAGTTCTCAAAATTACAAGTTTGGGAGTTGGTTGACCTACCAAAGGGAGAATATCCAATTGGAACTACATGGGTATTTAAGTGTAAGAGAGATGACCAGGGAGTCATTACTCGCAATAAAGAACGTCTAGTGGTTCAAGGTTTTAATCAACAAGAAGGCATAGATTACAATGAAGTGTTTGCACCAGTTGCTAGGCTAGAAGCAATTAGAGTATTTTTAGCATTCGCGTCATTCTATGATATAAAAGTTTATCAGTTGGATGTTAAGTGTGCCTTTTTGTATGGCAAAGTAGAAGAATTGGTGTATGTTGCTCAACCTCCAGGGTTTGCTGATCATGAGTATCCAGATAGAGTATATCGTTTGAATAAGGCTCTATATGCATTACATCAAGCACCGAGGATGTGGTATGCAACACTATCAACGTATCTACTTGATAATGGATTTACAAGAGGTGCAATTGATAGTACATTGTTTGTAAAATGGAACAATAAAGACTTTCTATTAGTACAAGTTTACGTTGATGATATTATCTTTGGATCTTCTGATGAAAAGATGTGTCAAGAATTTGAGAAAGTCATGAGAAAAAGGTTTGAGATGTCTGCAATGGGAGAGTTGAAGTTCTTCTTAGGGTTACAAGTTGACCAAAAGAAGGATGGCTTCTTTATTCATCAATCTAAATATGTTTATGAGTTATTAGAAAGATTTAAGATGGATGACAGTAAAGTCTACAATACTCCAATTCCAGTTAATCACAAACTAGGTCCGGATGCATCGAGTGATCAGGATGTGGATCCTACTTTATATAGGGCCATGATTGGATCACTAATGTATTTGACTGCCTCTAGACCTGACATTATGTTTGCTGTTTGTTTATGTGCAAGATATCAGGCTAATCCGAAAGAGTCACATATGCAGGCTGTTAAACGGATCTTCCGTTACCTCAAAGGGCAACCGAAGCTGGGACTTTGGTATCCAATTGATGGAGACTTAGATCTAGTAGCATATACTGATTCGGATTATGGAGGATGCAATCAAAATAGGAAATCTACAACTGGAGGATGTCAATTCTTAGGAGGTAGATTAGTATCTTGGCAGTGCAAGAAGCAAAGCTCAGTAGCCATTTCTACATGTGAAGTTGAGTATGTTGCAGCTGGCAGCTGTTGTTCTCAAGTTCTTTGGATACAACAGCAACTGCGGGATTACGGGTTAAATATAACCAATACTCCTATGATGATTGACAACGAATCTACTATGTCGATCACTAACAATCCTGTGAAGCACAGTAAAACTAAGCACATTGATATTCGACATCATTTTATTAGAGATTGTGCTGAAAAGAAAATGATAAGGTTAGTTAAGGTTCCGACTGCGGATAACTTAGCAGACCTATATACGAAGGCATTCGACAGAGCAAGATTTGAGACATTGGTTCAACTGAATGGAATGAGAAATCCAGAGTGATTAGTCTTCCAAGGGTATTTTAGTAATAGTTAGTGGTTATTTTTAGTTATCATTAAAAAAAAGGGAGGCGTATGGCATTCATTTGCTTGTTACCTGCGGGGAATCGTCTCCAATAAAAGAACAACCGGAGTTCTTTTAGAAAAAGCTTTAAGTTTTGGCTGTAAAAACTTGGGAAATGATAGTACATTAGAAGAATAAGTCTAAGAATAATAACCTTAAGTATTAAGTATGATGTGTTAGTAGATTCTTATAAGTTGCATTAGAATAACGATTTTTATCTAGGATTACACTTATATTTATCTTATTATACACCTATATCCACTGATTATAACTTGTCCTTTTACTTAACAAGTGATAAGAATAACTTAAGTCTAGTCAGGTTCATCATACGATTTATTGGTAGGCAAGTTATGCTAAGATTTCCGAGCAGTTAAGAAGTATAACTTTCATGTGTAATATCTTATGTGCTCTGTTATATAACGTATGACATATGTCTTAATTGTTGAATGATAGTACTACCGTGCACTGTGATCTAAAATAAAAAAATTTTGAAATGATACAAAGTATCATCATGTCAAAAGGTGAGTTACATGTTTCGAAAGGGCATCATTTAGTAACCTCTACCTTACATATGAAAGATACAAAGTATCTCGTATCAAGTGTATGTTATATGCTTCTAAAGAACATCATTTAGTAATCTCTACCTTGCTAATAAAAGATACAGTGTTATGTGTTGTACTTGAATTCTTCAGTATGTTGTATAGTAGAACTCACTAGATATTGTGCACATTAACAATAAACGTTTGGCTCAGAAATCTGTGTGTAATCTGTTTATGTGGCTCATAATATCGGTAATCGTCTTGAACTGTCTATGATATTCGAACATTCACTTTTGTGAATAATAAGAAATCATAAGTTATATTTCAATGAAGTGTTATATCATGTGGATAAAGGTCAATAAGATATAATTTTATAAATATAAGTTTATTACTGATTAAAGTTGTGATTTTATTGTGCTTATATGAATTTCATGAGGTATGTATACTAACAATTGTCTTAGGCTTATTACAATTTAATAAGTACAGCTTATTCTTTCTAATATGATCCCTATACAGTTAAAACTTTAAGTGTTTATTTTTCAGTTAATTTGTTAGAATGTTAGTAGTTTTATTATTTTAACTTTTGTAATTATTTCTTCGAATAAATAAAACTTTAAATTATTCTTCTTGTTTACCTTTTGGAATGAAATTAAACTAGCTATCTTATATCCGTGTTGAATAAATGTAACAAATACAAGTGAGAAATAATTTTTATTTTAGACTTGTATGGTATGTATGGGTTTCACTTTATACTAAGTGCTAAAATCGCGTTTTTGTGAAAACTTGCGATTTTGACTAGTCAACGCTGCGAAGCGAGACTAGTGCTGCGAAGCGAGTACATAGTATAAATTGAGCAAGTCCAACGAGTCCAACCCACACTTGCCATTTACTCTGCGAACCGAACCCACACACCTCTGCGACTTGAAATTTGGCGAAACGAATCGAAAATACATTTCGATTGATTTTCTGATTTTTAGTACAAAGAAGGATTTTTATATCCGTGGAACTCTTATGACTTTTGATTACGCATCTTTAGAAGTAAGTTTCATGAGAATTCACCGTGTAATTTGTTAGATATTGATGGGTTTACGTTTTTGAATGTGTCGGTTTAGTTTATCACGGATTTTATACAAATTAGTGATTTAGAAAACCTAACACATGTTTATAATGCTTAATCGATGGTTAATAAACATGTTATAATCGATTAATTGCTTTGAAACACATCTGATTAGTGATTGATGTTTTGAATTCGTTGAGCAGATGATCCTGCGAACCGAGATCTATCTCGTTTCGCAGACCGCTCCAACGAATCGAGATAAGTTGCGAGATGAGTTTCAACTCGTTTGACTTCAGTTGACCGAAGCGAGACGAGTTCAACTAGTTTGACTTCAGTTGACAGAAGCGAGACGAGTTCAACTCGTTTGACTTCTGTTGACCGAAGCGAGATGAGTTCCACTTGTTTGACTTGGGTTGACCGAAGCGACTCAACTTCAACTCGCAGGGCTTCTGCGAACCGAGTTGAAAAATTAAATCAATTTTATAATTTTTCAATTATAACTTGTTATCGATTTGAGACTTGTTTATTTACAAATAATTAACAAGTTACTTGTTTATATACATATAGACTTAAGAACTTGTGTTTATAAGTTTAAATATGTGTAATATCTTAACAATATAAGTTATTTCATATCGAAAGTCTTCCGACTTATAGCGTAGTCGTGCAGCGTGTCCCGATATTTATCGGCGGTATGATAACTCAAATTGTTATCCTTAGCTAACGAGCTTTATATATAATTTATAGAATATAATTGAACTTGTTAATTCAATTAAGTTTCAGTGAATTCTGTTATTAGTTAATAGTATATTTAGACGTTTGATGATCTTTTTGATCATAATACGTTAAAGTGTAAATTACCTAATGCTCGTTAACTTAACATTTTAGCTATTTGTGTAATTTTACATTACAGATATGGCTAACAGATCATTTGAGAAGGGTCACAACATCTTGGTGAATCTAGATGTCAATGAGCGTGGTGTTGAGCGCTTTGAGCAGATCTTGACATATTTAGCACGTTCGAGAATTCGATTTTCTATCACTGAGTCACCTCCACTGAACAAAGACCTTCTTACGCAGTTTTGGATGAACATTGTATATGATGGTGCTGCTAACCCGCCTACTATACGTACGACGGTGAATCAGCATCCGATTTCTTTTACTGCTGATGACTTACGACAGCTATTGCAGCTAGGAACTTCTGAACAAGAAGCGGGTCCATCTGCTTTTTCAGCTGATTTTATAGAAGGAGCTCTAAGTCGTACAGGTTACTCAGGACCTAGAAGAGGACGCCAGTTTGTCAAGGCTTTTGTACTAGGACAGTGGAGATTACTTTTTACTGTTATAGTATCTATTTTTGGAAACAAGAAGTCAGGATTAGATGAGCTTAGTCCTGAGTTGATGTCAGCTGTACTGTCACTGGTTTACAATAAACCATACAGTTTTTCTTCTTATATTTTTCAGTCCTTCAGAGGACAGATCACCGGAGCTGCTAGGACTTTGTTTATTCTTTATCCTAGATTCTGCATGCTCCTGATTCGAGCTCAAGTTCCAAACTTGCCAGCTTATGCAGCTGATTTTCAAGTTGAGACAATCGGACTGCGAGGTTATAACGCTTGCTTTTTGCTATCCAAGCATAAAGATGAGATTAAGCCTGAGGCTGCTGATCTTTTTGGCCATCTTCTTGATGCTGATTATGTTGCTCCACCAAACAATGGTTGGATGGATGCTGGAGCTCACGGTCAACCTCAACCTCAACCTTCACAAGCTCAACCTCAACCTCAACCAGCAGCAGAGTCACAGGAGCTCATTGAGGATGTTTTACATCAGGTTGAACATCAAGGTCAACAAGTTGTGCCTGAGCTAGCTGCTGAGGTTCTTCATGAGGTTTTGATACAGATTGATGATGATACAGATCCCTTGCTACGGGATATTGATAGTTATGTTGAACAGCCTGAGGTAATTTTATAATTATATAGTAATATTGGTACTAAGTTGTTATATAATTATCTCATTAGTGTTATACATAATGCACATGATATAGTTATTTAGTTAATTAGATATTATTTCTAATTATGAAATATAAATATTATTATCATCAGGGAGCTGAGACTGCAGACCCAGAGGTTACTCGACCTGAGAGTGAGCAGGGACAGCTTAATAGATCTGAGGGTTTAACTTCTCAGGTATTTATCAGATTAATCATAAATATATAGAACTTGTATGATAGAGCTTTTAGCTAATCATAAATGTTTAATATATTTAATATTTAGGATTCTGATATTGGTCCATCTGGAGGCCATGATGGTCAATCGGCTTCAGATGATGATGATAGTACTCCTTCTCCACCTCCAGATGTTGGTTATATTAGATACCGATCTCGGATGATTCCAGATCCAGCACTGAAGGAAAAGAGAAAGGCTAAGGAAGTCGATCCGGACTTCAGTATTATTGACGAAGGTCCTGAGGAAGAGGATCTACCTCTTATTCCTCAACACCGTAAGCATTCCGGGACTTTGATCATTCAGGATGGTATGTTTTATTTAAAGTTAGATAATCTTAACTTGTTGTTTATCAGGAGTTAAACTGAGACAGTTAATTCTGTGACAGTTGCTCAAGATACATCCCAGGTAGAGATGATGATACCGGTGGTTACTGAACCAGTATCTGTACCATCTGAGGTATGTGATAAACGTTTAGTACTACGAGTATTATAGATATTTAATTAGAGATTGAGACAGAGTTATCTGTAACAATTACTTATTTAATTATATCTAACTTTATAGGCTGAGAAAATGCTTGAGTCAGTGGAACCAGAAATGGTCTCCAAGACTGTTGAGGAGGGAGTTGCAAAACTGGTGCATGATACTCAGTTTCCGACTAATAAAGCTAGTAGATTTGCAGCTAGTCTTCTCAAGGAAGCGTTATCTCAAGTCATTCCACCACTCACACGTGAATCATACATTGCTTCAGTGACACCGCCTGGACCATCTACAATATCTGTTATTCCGACGACTGATGCTGAAAGGATTACATCCTTAGAGTCACGAGTTAAGGAATTGGAACAGAGTACTTCTAGGATTCCAGGGTTGTTAGCTGAGAATGTTTCTCTTGCTCAGCAGATGGTTCATATCAGTGAATCACATTTGACACTGCTGAAGACTCATGATTCTTTGCTTGCTGATTTTACTGCCCAGCGACTGAAGCTTGAACACTTAGAACGTTTGGTGTTGAGAGTGAATTCAGGACAGTCTGCTCAGGGGGAGATAATGCTATATCATGAAGCTTGCAAAGAGGATGAGTTAGCTAAGAAGAGAAGAGATGATAAAGATGATGATCCCGATGCTCAGAAAGATGGTGAGCCGACTGGTCCTTCAAAGACTGGTGAGCAAGCTATTATTTAGGGGGAGTCTGCATGTGTTGGTGTTAGTGGTGATGGTGCTGGTACAAGTGCTGCGGGTACAAGTGAAGCTGGTAAGACAGCTTAGGCTTGTGTAGATATTTGTACTTAGTATTTTAGTTGAATTATAATTGTAATTTATAATTGTAATTGAATAATTGTAACTTAATAGTTTTTGTAATATATATTTGGCTTGAGATTTTTATTACAAGATTAAATATATTAGAAATTGTTTAAGTTATTTGATTTTGAAAAGTTAAATAAATTAGTGATCGAAAGTCTTCCGACTCATTGAGAAGTCGAACGGCGTGTTCTGATTTATTTCAGCGGTCAAAGTTTATTTTAACTTAGACATTTTAGACTTGAGAGTTTTTATAACTGACAAGTTAAATATGTATGATTTTTAACTAGACAAATGATATATAATTTAAAGATATAATTGAAAGTTAAGTTCTTGTGATATAACAGTTCAATTAAGTCTTGGAAATTATATAAGGTAATTAACAGTAAATTTAAATGCTTGGTGATTATTCACAATGCATTAGAATTTATAGTTAATTAATATTTGTTAAGTGTTTATAAGACTTAAGAATTCTTTGATTGATTCAGAGAAATCAATAAAAGAATTATAAGTTATATAGATTAGTTATATTAACACAATTGAAATGAATAATGAAATTTTTAGATTGATTCAGAGAAATCAATAAAAGAATTTATATTAATTTAATTTGTGTAGATATGGAAATGCTAGAATTGAGTGACTCTGGAAGTGATATTCTTGATGAAATCGATGAAGAAATTGATTTTGATCTTGAAGAAGGAGAATTTTTACTACCTGAAGATTGGACTGCTGTCTATGAGAATGAGCAAGACATTGGTGTAGATCCAGATGCAAATATTGATGAACACCATGTGAGCCCATCCAGGACAGAAGTAATTATTGAAAATACTCAAGGTCCAACAGTTGTCGATGTAGATGAAGAAATCGATGACTCAACCGATTCTGAAAAAGATGAAATCTTAATTCCTACCAAGAATCCAGCAGTTTTTCTTAGAAAACTTCCTAAACAGAAAAAGAAGGTTGGAGTTTCTGAAGTTGATATAACTGGAAAACGAGAACCTAAAAGAGGGATTATTGGTTGGTACTTTGACTCTGAGCTGAAGCTATTTGCTATTAAGAGGTTTGACGGAGTTCAATATCTTGAGCGAAAGCTTGCAGTATTTAGTTCTTTGCCTAGATTTGAGATTCGAGATTTGGCTCGATTACCTTTGAATAACCCAAGTGATGATTTTGTTAGAAAATATGTTGAACACATAATCAAGACTGAGGTTAGAGCGAATAAATTTGAAAAGATTAAGCCAAGAAAAGGAAAGACTATTAAACTGGCAGAGAGAAGTCAAAGAACAGGACGAAGAAAAAGAAAGAAGATTTATCCATCTGTTAAGTGTTTACAGCAGATTCCATTGAAGACAATGCCACAAGATATTTTGGAAAATATGAAGAGTTGGCATGTGGATTCAGAGACTGGAGAAGCTGTAATGGTTGAATCTGATGATGAGGTTGAAGGTGGTGAAAGAGAAATCTTCAGAGTTTATGACCATCGACACCTAATGAACATGTCGAAGAAAGATTTGATAAAATTGAATGAAAATAGAATCTTGACGACAGTAGCATGGGGTGACTTAGCACGTGATTATCAAATGATGGTTAAGACTTGTATAAAATTGAAGATTTATGCTGGTAGTAAGATTTATAAGTAAAAATCAAAGACAACTTGAAGACATAATAGCATATATGCTAGAGCTATTGTCAAGGGGGAGTCTATTGGGACATGTATGTGTGACAACAGATCTAGCTTGTAATAGTACTAGTGATTATTGTAATCAAGTTTGTACAATTGATTTGGATTTGTAAATGATATTAGTTTGGTATTAATATTCGTTAAATATATTAGTATGATAAAGTGTTAGACGAATATCGAATACGATATTACAAACTAAAGTCTGTGAGATGAGATCTCAAGTCGCAGAACTTAGTCTTGCGAGATGAGATCTGGGCTCGCAGAGCTGCGAACCGAGTCGAGATGGGCTTGGTTGTGGGCTGCGAGTTGAACTCAACTCGCAGAGTCCATCGACCTGCGAATCGAGTTTGATTAAAACCTATAAATACTCAATTAGGTTTAATCCGTAAAAAACTTTTGGCCATTCATTTTCCAGAGAACAAAAAAGCTATTCTAAGAAATCATAAGGTTAGGTATTGATCGATTAACGTTAATTAATCGATACAAAACCTGGTTGATAAATCAATTCGCTATTATCTTGCGAAACAAATTGTTCACTTATTGTGAACCAACTATTGAGGAATTCCGCGCCTTAATACCGAAGATAACCTCGTTATCGATCCACATACTAGGGACTTACATATTTTAGTTTATAAATTAAACGAGAACAAAATTCTCATTTTGAAGCTAATAAAAAATTAAAAAATCATAACCAAAATACTTTAGGGACAATTTTATCGTCCTTAAAAGTGGCGCAGGAAAACGAGTTCTTTTGGAGCTAAAATGAAAAGTAAAAGTAAAATAAAATACATTGAGCGGCGATTTTATCATCCTTGAAGGGTGCACGGAAAAGGAAAATTTTTGAAGTCAAAATGAAAAAGTATAAAGATTAAAATTTGTCTTTAGCGGCGATTTTATCTTAGTTAAAGGGTTTGGTCAAATATTTGACTCGGCCATGATCAACACGAGAATAATTTAGTCGTTTGGTGGCCTTTAGGAATGATTTGTATTGTTTCTAAATCCCCGCGTCTTCTTTTCTCCCTTTCCTTGTAATGGCAACGAATAATGAATATATGCTAAACATAAACAAGTTTCAATCGAGTATAAACTCTAATATGAATGAGAACTTTCTCACAATTGCATTGCTAAAACGGGCCTATAAATTTTAAGGTGTTCAGTAGTTACATGCAGTTTCTGTTCCATGGTTTATTTGTCAGGCCAACTTCTGAATGTAGATGTAATAATCTAGTTCTTCGATCTTGAACAAAATTTATTTTAAATTCTGCAAATTACAACATATAATAAATCAGTAACACATTAACTATCTAAAACATGAAAAAAAATCATGAAAATGTATAAATCATTATTTTGAGACTCAAATCACAAACCTTGATGATTGGTGAAAAGGATCCCGCTGCCAAAGGCCTTTATCGGTTAGGAGCAGACGAGCACCGACGAACCGACACATTGGCACGGTTTCAACTGCTGGCTCGTCAGTTGGGTTTCATCGGCTAGGAGACGAAAGGGAGTGTTTCAATGGTGGGGTCAACATTATTTATTTTTTTGAAATGTGACCGTATGAACAAAAAAAACTACTATATTACCGTTTTAAAAAATAATTTTTTTTACCTTTCATCCTAAATAAATACACACTTCACCCAACCTTTAAACACACTACAAAACAACCATGCGTATTTCTTACTTACAAACACTTGAACAAATCCACAATATTTTTTGCTTCCAAACACCTAAACAAATCAACTCCTTTTTACTTTCAAACACCAAAAATGTCTAACAACAGCGATTTCATACAGAATCTACTTAACACTCCCTTCTACCCCAATTCACCGGTTAACTCGTCTTCGATGTCTACCTCTAACAAGTCACCAACCGATTTAGAAACATATCCGAACCCCAACCATGGTATCCCCAACAACAACAATACGGCTACCAACCATACCAACAACCACTATACGACTTCCAACCATCACCACAATACGGCTTTCAACCATCACTACCTTACGGTTTCCAAGCATACTCTCAACCACAATCCGTCCAACACTCACAAACACATCCCGAAACTCCTTTCCGAACACAACCCGAAATTCTTTTCCAAACACAACCCGAAAGTCGCGATGAAGTACCATCTGAAGGCGAGGGGGATGCAGTTAAGGGAAAGAATATGAAGTCAGAACTTTGACCGAGTGATGGTTCGACAATTCCCAAAATTGTGTCGAGGGAAATTCGCAATCCAATTCACAATTTTGGAAAAAAATTTGCCAAAGACTACTATTGGTTAATTGATGTGAAAAGACCAAAAAAAATAACTACGGTAAATGGAATAAAATTTGAACCCGACGTCAATAAATAAATCAGCATTAACAAATAGTACAACGAGTCTCGGGCAAGAGGGCTCAAAGACAAGGACCTTATTAACATGGAAAAGGAACACTTCAAACAACAAATGGAAAGGAACTTTATATACGGAGTTGCATTTCACGTACTCAAAGATGTCCTGAAGTTCTATTCCGACCACGGTTTAACGTATAACAACGTCCGTTCCAAGAAGATCACATACCAACTGGTTTATCCAAGAACGATAACCCGAATCCCACCGACCTTAAAAACAATATGCAATGGTTATTCCAAAATGACCATATTCGGCATCCATCCGGTCGCGACACAAGTCGGAAAAGTCAACGAAGTTCGGGTAATCGGACGCAACATCTTCAAGAAATTTGAGCGACGCAACCCGTGAGGCCATTTTGGAACCTGTAAGAGCCGCACAAGAAACTTAGAAAACTATTCAAGAGGCGGCACGACAAAAAATGAAGTTTGATAGGCAAAAAAAATGGTGCTCAAACGGTGGAAATTGATCCAAAAAGAAATACCGTCGCATTGGGGACAACAAAAAGAAGATTTCAAAATGATGTTCGGGAAGGATGCTCGACAACACGGGTTCTCCGATAGTGACTAGATTCGTATTTTATTATAATTGTAACGTTTTATTTTTATTATCGTAATGGTAGGTTTTATTATTGTATTTTTTATTAGTATTGTAATATTTTTTTTATTTAGTAATGTAATATTTTTATTTATTAATGTAATGTTTTAATTTTTAAAGAAATAGTTTTTATTTAGTTTGTCATTAATTAATTAAATTAATAGTTAGTAGGTCCCAGATATGTAAAGGAGGAAATGGTTGTTGGCAGTGCTTTATCAGTCTTTTGTCAGTTTTGGTTTTGCTGATGTGGCACTGAACTGGCACAAGGGAAGAAAGAATGAAGAAATTCACTGTTGGGAGTGGTCTTAAACCACTCCCAACAATCATTTCTTCCTTTCTTTCTTCCTTTGTGTCAGCTCGGCGTCACGTCACACATCCAAAACTGATAAATCCCGTCGACGAGGATAAATCCCGTCGACGAGGTAATATCCTTTCGTAAAGGTTTGACCCGCAATAGTAAATGGTTATACGGGCGCTCTATCTTGTAGTAGATCATTAAAAAATCCGATTCATTAAGAATATTGATGTCATTGTTTGAACCGGTCGGACCATAATAAGCATGCCAAATCCACATATCATATGAGGCGATCGCTTCAAGCATTATATTAGATGCCCATGATCACCTCATGTGTATTGTCCATTCCATGCTATCGGATAACTTTTCCACGGAAAATGCATACAATTTATGCTTCCGAGCATACCCGGAAAGCCATGCAACTTTTGATGTTTGGCTTGTAAACGTTGAACATCATGGATTGTTGGTTTTCTGAGTATTTCAGCCAAATAAAGATGAAGTATACACCTGCAAAAGTTATCCAAACACTCATATGATGTTTGTTGACCCATGTGTAAATATTCATCAAAAGCATCGGTCGTGATACTATAAGCCATTTGGCGTACGTCGGATGTTGCCTTTGGTAAATGTTGAAACCAAGTAATCCGGTACAAGTGTAGCCTTGATGGAAATAAGAAAAATAAGGAGGTAAGCGTTGCTGAGCGTAAGATGTTATACCTTCACATATACAAAAAAATAATCCACGACTCATCCGAAATCATCTTCGAAAGTAATCTGCCGTGAATGTATGGTTTTGGGCAAAGTAATCTTGATACAACCGTTCACCGCTAGCCAAACGTGTTAGTAATTTAGTGTAATTGAGGGATATGATTATTTGACTTGGTAATGGGTTAAAAGTACGGAGTGTACGCCCATCACGTCAATAACATCCCTGACCCAAAGTAATTGCGAAAACAGTTATGAGTCTAAAAGAGACGAATTAGTCTAAAATAGACTAGACAGTGGCTTAATAGTCTGAAATGGACTGAATTAATCTAATGTAGACAGAAGTCCGGATTAGTCTAAAATTAGACTAGATAGTGGCATAATAGTCTAATTTTGGACGTGACGGGTCAAGAGGCTATTCTGACCCATTTTACCGTGACTGTTGGTTATCCTAACTGATAGGATTTTATGGTCTTAATGATTATGAATATCAAAAGGCTGGAATTGAAAGTGATTAATGGTGAACTTTATTGGATGATTTATATCCACTAACTTCATGGATTGTGGGGTGATCATAAAGTGAGAAGTAATCTACATGAGAAAAAACACACACAACAAGAAATACTCTCTAGCACTTGGTTTTTGTTTTGTTGCCTCAAACAAGAACATCACTCTTTGTCTTATCCCAAAACAAAATTCGTGTAACCCAAGGCATATAGGGTCGAATTGTTGTTTTCAAAAAGTGACAACACGATTCAAAGGGATATCCGGTCATTGAAATCTTTACCCCGTTACACAGTTTCCTCCAACAATCGAAAACAACAATTTTGGTGATTTCAATGGCAGCTACTTTGAAGTGTATGATGGCTATGTGTTGCAAACTCCTTGTCATGAAGAAGATCGTGATAATGATCCAAGAAAGATCAAGTGGGAGAACATTGACTACATTGCTCGAGGTTAATCCTCAATGGTTTGTCTAACTCCTTATTTGATATTTATCAAAATGAGGATTTGCCAAAGATTTACAGAATTCTTGAGAAATTAAGATAACACAAATTGCATGGTTGATTCATTCTCGGTTTTGAGTATTGACAAGTTACCACCTTCCTGAAACATAAGACAAGTGGGTTAACTTTGGTACAATTGATAAATCATTTGTGTATAGAGTAATCTCTTAAGACACATGGAAATGATAAACCAATGAGCAATGAAATTGCTGGAAAATCTCTTCTATGATTATGATCGAAGATGACATAGACAAAAACAACATGTGCCATGATATTAAAAGAAATATCAAGGATTTCAATGGCGGTTATTTGCTGAAATTTGAAATGAAATATCATTTCTTGTAATATTGTTGTGTTGGTGGTCAAACCAAACATAACAATAGAGCAGACACAAATAAATGATGATATTAGTGTAAAATGAATGATGATCTTATTACATGGTATACTTTTGTAATGATAATAATATATGATTATGTGCTATAATCACATATGATTATGATCATTCACTTTTATCCTTGGTGTTGAAAATTTATTGTTGGGGTTTGTTTATGGAAAATCAATTACTTCAAATATTGTTTTGTGTACCGAAAGATCTTAAGAACAAGTCTTGTTTAACAAGTGTGGTACATGCAGTTTTGGGATTTGATATATATATATATATATATAGAGAGAGAGAGAGAGAGAGTTTGGATCAAATAAGAACACTTCAAAAATAAGAACGGTGAGAACACCTCATAAATGCACAACTAGCCAACAAAAATCATTAGATTCACAGTCATACATCTCAAATATGCAAAGAAAAACAAATGCACACTTCTAAAATTGCACAAAAATCAAAAATAACGATTGATGCACGATTATCTCTATAAATGTGCATCAATCGTTTTTTCGATTTTTATGTATTTCCGAAAGTTCACATCTATTATAATCAATTTTTCTACACATATTTGAGATGTATGAGTGTGAATCTAATGATTTTGTTGGCTAATTGTGCATTTATGAAGTGTTCTTACCGTTCTTATTTTTTAAGTGTTCTTATTGGAACCTTACCCTATATATATATATATATATATATATATATATATATATATATATATATATAATCAAGATCAGTGTGTTTGTCATTTTGATCTTATATGTTTATGTTGAACTATCATATGATTATTACTATGCATAATTGTATTTGTATGCCATGTTCTGAATGATGATTAATATGCTTAATATGCTTGACTTAACATTTATATTCGAATAAAGAGCATGAAATGTTATTCTTAAATTTGGAATTCATTTGTATCACTTGAGGTAATAATCATATTAATATATA
This sequence comes from Pseudognaphalium luteoalbum, assembly GCA_963422505.1. NCBI lineage: Eukaryota > Viridiplantae > Streptophyta > Magnoliopsida > Asterales > Asteraceae > Pseudognaphalium > Pseudognaphalium luteoalbum. The sequence continues at coordinate 57,051,702 of OY730192.1, forward strand.
TGCGGATCATTTGTTTATGAGAATATAAAATATGATTATGTGTTATGCTTATATGCTTTAAGATGTTATTTTTTAGTACGATATGCTCATATGTGTATATGTAATCATATTAATACCTGGCATAATATGTTATGTGGTTATAACACATGATTGAATGGTATGATGTATGCTTTAACATCTGATTGACTTGGTATGATATAATAATTTGTGTTCATATGTTAACAAGTGATTATTTAGTGTGTCTTTACCAAGTGTGATTGCATGTTCATTGTTGGGTATGTATAAGTTATAATGTGCTTATATATTTAACATCGGAGATTTTGATTTTGAGTATGATTTGTATGGGACTCCATCATTGGGTAATAAAAAATACTTTGTTACATTTATTGATGATGCTTGTAGGTTTTGTTATGTATACTTGTTACATGTTAAAGATGAAACTTTAAATAAGTTTAAAACATACAGAATTGAAGTTGAATTACAACTAAACGCATCTGTTGAGTCACTGGTCGCTGATCTCAACTCATTAGTCGCTGATATAAAGTCACTGACTCTCTCCCTGAAAAACTTCATGGAAATGATCTTAGTTGAAGCTGCTATTACAAAAGTTTTAGTCTCTGATCCTATCTCTCCAGCTAGAAGATGAAAAACCTATTAAGATAAAAGACTCAACTTTGTGTGTCGCTGATACTCATCTACCAGCGAGAGTCTTCAAGTCTTCTTAAGTTATTCCTTCTGTTGAATAAAAGAAGTCACTCAAGTACTGTAGCTCAAGTTACTCTTAAAGAGCATGTTAGTTCGCAGTGAGTAAGGAGAGCCTCTATTACTTCAGTGACTAAAGCATTAAATGTTGCATTAATAAGGAGTTGACATACTCGATGTTATTACGGCGCCACGCGTGTTCCTCGTAACTTGGTCTATCATAGAAACTAACGTGGCAGCAAGTGATTGGCTTCAAGGTAAAGGGTGATCTTTCCCATATCAGAATGTTGGAATTATGATATGTCACATCAATTGCTCCTGACCAATCAAGCAGCAACACGTGTCTATATCAGAATGTTGGAACTATGATATGTCACATCAATTGTTCCTAACAAATCAAGCAGCAACACGTGTTTTTCTAGATCTGGATTTCAAGGGACTCGGTGTCTATAAATAGCGTAGTATGTTGTACTTCATCTGTGTCGATTGTTCGTATTGTCGCTTGTTTGTCAGTGACTAGTTTGTCTAAAATACGATCATCACCAGCGAGTGAACAGTAGCGTGTTCATCCACTACTTATTCATCATAGTCTGTAATAGCTGTATTGTTTGATTTAGATTAGCCTTGGCTAATCTATTCCGCAGTCAACAATTGATAGATTTTATGAATAATAGAATTTATCTTTCAGCCAGACTTGCCTCAGTGATTGATCTGCTTGTTATGTTTTATGCACTTGTTCAATTGCTTATTAGCTTAACATGAATTAAAATTGGTATCAGAGTGGAGTTGGTTTAAATATAATTAAACCAGATCTGCAATGGAATCGGTTAAATACAGTTGTGTTGACTCTGAGTACCAGAAGGGAAATGGCTCCACTACTAAACCACCAGCTTTTGACCCATCTAGAATTGAAACCTGGATGTCCAGGATGATGATGTTCTTAGATTTTGTCGATGACCGCTTTTGCTCAATAATTATTGATGGTCCATACACCCCAACTACTATTGTTCCTTCAGTTGCAGCTACTGCAACCACTCCTGCTATACCTGAAATGGTTATGCCTAAAAGGGAGGAACAATGGTCAGATGAGGATAAGCGTATGGTAAGGCTGGACAAACAAGCTAAAATTTACATAAGCATGGCACTTCCTGACGAAGTGTTTGAGTCTATTAGATTGTGCACAACAGCGAAACATATGTGGGATACTCTTAGAAACATCTATATTGGAACTCCTGACATAATTCGCTGTAGAGAAGTAAATCTAACTCGTCAATATGAGTTGTTTGCTATGGAACCAAATGAGTCACTGACCTCTACCTATACTAGATATCAAGCTTTAATTAATAAAATGGAAAAGGCTAATATAGGAAAGGACCAGAGATTCATTGTTGAAAAGTTTCTAGAGCTACTGCCTAGGAAAATTTGGGGAACCATTGCAACATGCATACGACAAAGAAATGATTATAACTTTCTCAATTTAACTCAAGTTTATGGAATTTTACTGAATTGGGAACAATCTGAGAAGCTAGTTGATCAAAGTGAGCACATTCGTGCCGCACTAGAAGGACAAAAGATTTTGAATGCCCTTGTAGCTGAGCTTGATGAAGTTGATCAAAAGCAGAAAGCAAAGCTCACCAAGTTGAGCTCAAAGTCGCTGATTGCAGATGAAGAAGGTTGTGTCGCTGAAGACCAGTCAGAAGTCAGCCGTGATGAAGGAATAGAGAAGCTGGAAAGAGATATGGCCATGATGGTTGCAAACTTCAGGAAGAACAGTAGATTCAACAGATCTGCTAGTACATCATCAAATGATGATTCTAAACCAAAAGGCGATTGCTACAAATGTGGCAAGCCTGGTCATTTTGCAGCTGAATGCCGGTCCAAAGTTGTCAACTCTTTCACTGATCAAAAATCCAGCTTCAGAAATGACAAGTACAACAAGTACAAAACAAAGTACAAGAAGCTGAAGGAAATGTCCAAGTCAAAGAAAAGGAACAATGGATTTATCGCTGAAGAAGGATCTTTCAGCGACTCTGACTCAACTTCATCATCTGATGAGGAAGAAGCTATGATCTGTTTAGACAAAGATTACTGCCTGATGGCTGACGATGCTGCTTTCCATGAAGACATCAAAGAAGTAGCTCAAAAATGTTCAGCATCTGGTTGGGATCCAGAAACTCTCTACAAGGTACATTGTTTTAAGTCAGCATCAGCGACTGAAAAAGATATAATCTTTGAGACTTTGATATTTGATTTATCAAATGCTCATGACATTCAGAAAAGACAAGAATGTATGATCAGTGACTTAACATCTAAACTTCAACTTCAAGAAGAAAATTTGTTAAAAATAAAAAATCTTACACTTGATCTTGATGCACAAATACATGCAAATCAAATATGCATTCAAGAAAAAATAAAGTTTGAAACTAAATTTTCTCAACTCAATGAAGTGATGAAGTCATGGTGTAGATCTGCATTAAAAGTGAATCAGTGCATTAGCAATCAGATCCCAAAACAAGTTAAAGCTATTTTGGGAGGTGATTATGAAACTGCTGCTGCTCTCGCTGATGCAACCAAAATTGATCAAATATTCAATCCTGATGAAGCTTTCTCAGAATTTGTCTTTGAACCAATGTCAGTTTTCAGTGAGCCTAAACCAAATTACTTTGTGAGAAGCTCACTGGTTACTAATAGTTATGATATTGCTGCAAGTATTGATGAACTAAAGAAATTAGAAATCAATGAATCAACAACTAGCACAGCTTTTATCAAAACTGTCGCTGATGATCAAGAATCTATCAGCGACCTCACTTCCGACACTCCAGTCACTGATGATCTCATCATCAGTGACTTCAAGTCAAAGAAGCAAAATGAGGTAGTAAGTCTGAGAACTTCTAAGTCTTCATCAGATCTGCACACCAAGTCAAAGAAATCTAAATCCACAAATAAAAAATGCTACAAGTGTGGAAGTAGACAGCATGTGTCATCAGATTGTTCATCATCACAAGTTTCATTCAACCAACCACCGTTAGTGAGTAAGCATTTGGCATCTGAATGTTCAGCTACATCATCTTTAAAATCACAAATAATCAGTGAGCATTCAGATACCATTGATGCAAACCAGTGGAAGCCTAAACCAAAGCTTGGCCACTATGAACCCATCTCAGGATGGGTTCATAAATTGAACTAATTGTTTACGTATGTTGCAGGGCATTCTTAGAGAGACTATCTGGTATCTGGACAGTGGTTGTTCCAGACATATGACCGGATGTAAGTCCCTGCTCAGTGACTATCAGGATGAAAAAGGTCCTGATGTAGTGTTTGGTGATAACAAGGTTGGAAAGACAAAGGGTTATGGTGTCCTGTCAAATGGGAATGTGATGTTTAAGCGAGTAGCTTATGTTAAAGGGTTAAAGCATAACTTACTTAGCATTAGTCAGTTCTGTGATGCCAAGAATAAAGTGCTATTTGATCATGAAGCTGGAGTTGTTTACAACAAGAATGGTAGTGCTGTTCTGGCTGCTCAAAGAAAAGGTAATACTTATGTAGTCAACATGGACTCAGCAAAATCAGGGACATGCTTTTATTCCAGAACTGTTTCAGAAGAAAAATGGTTATGGCATAAGCGACTCTCTCATCTGAACTTCAAGGCTATCAGCAAGCTCAGCAAGTATGGCTTAGTCAATGGTCTGCCAAAGTTATCTTACGAGAAAGACAAACTATGTTCAGTATGTGAGAAGGGAAAGCATCATAGCTCTTCATTCAAAAGTAAACAAACATCTTCAGTAACTGAATGTTTTCATCTACTTCATATGGATCTATTTGGTCCAGTGAGTTCTCCCAGCCTTGGTGGTAAAAGGTATTGCTTGGTAATTGTAGATGAATACTCCAGATACACTTGGGTATTCTTCCTCAAAGCCAAAAATGAAGCAGCACAGGAAATCATATCTTTCATCAAAAAGATGGAGAACTTAAATGATTGTTCAGTTAAACACTTGAGAAGTGATAATGGCACTGAATTTCGAAATGTTGATCTGGAAAGCTTTTGTGATTTCAAAGGCATTTCTCAAAATTTCTCTGCTCCTAGAACACCTCAACAAAATGGTGTTGCTGAGAGAAGAAATAGAACTCTGATTGAATCAGCTCGATCAATGCTCATAGATGCTGGTCTTAAGACCTACTTCTGGGCTGAAGCAGTGAGCACTGCATGCTATACTCAGAATAGGTCCCTGATTGTCAAAAGACATGATAAGACAGCCTATGAAATATTAAGGGGGAGAAAACCCGACATAAGTTTTCTTCATATTTTTGGCAGCACATGTTATGTCTTGAACAAAAGAGATCACTTAGGAAAGTTTGATCCAAAAGCTGATGAAGGAATATTTGTTGGTTATTCAACCATTTCAAAAGCTTTCGGAGTTTACAATAAAAGGAGAGAATGCATTGAAGAATCAATGGATGCTACATTTGATGAATCTTATGATGAATCACTCACTGTTTCAAAAGACTATGAAGATCTCATGTTTAATACTATCAGTGATGACAAGCATGAAGTTCTTTCATCAGATTCTGAAAAGGAAGATAATGTTGCTGATATCAATCTTGAATCTATATCAACAGTGAATACATTAGCAACATCATCTTACTCTTCTCAATCTCCATCAACATCAACTCATCATCAAAGTCAAAATACTCAAAATAATGACTCTCACAATTCTAATCCTGACTCATCAGATATACCTTCAATGAGTACACGAGCTACTGATGCACCTCAACGAATGACAAAGTGGACAAAACATATTGATAATCAACTGATTATTGGTAATCCACAATCAAGGGTTCAGACCAGATCAGTGACTGCTAATTTCTGTCTATTTGTTAGCTTTGTCTCGATGATGGAGCCCAAAAAGATTGATGAGGCACTCACTGATCATCACTGGGTAGCTACTATGCAAGATGAGCTATCTCAGTTTGAAAGAAACAAAGTCTGGAAACTTGTTCCTCAAGTAGCTGGAAAGTCAGTGATTAGAACAAGGTGGGTGTTCAGAAACAAAATGGATGCTTATGGTGTGGTAATAAGGAATAAGGCCAGATTGGTTGCACAAGGTTACTGTCAACAAGAAGGAATTGACTACGATGAAACCTTTGCACCAGTAGCTAGACTTGAAGCAATCAGGTTGTTCTTAGCATATGCAGCTCACAAGAAATTCAAAGTATATCAGATGGATGTAAAGAGTGCCTTCTTGAATGGAAAGCTGCAGGAGGAAGTGTATGTCAAGCAACCACCCGGATTCACTGATCCCAAGCATCCAGGTTATGTCTATAAGCTGGAAAAAGCTTTATATGGACTAAAACAAGCTCCTAGAGTTTGGTATGACACTCTCTCTGCATTCTTAACTAAATGTGGGTATGTCAGAGGCAAAATTGACAGTACCCTATTTATCAAAAGAGATAAGAGAGATGTCATATTGGTCCAAATTTATGTTGATGATATTATATTTGGGTCTACTAACAATGACTTGTGCAAGGAATTCTCTGACTTCATGACTAAAAGTTATGAAATGAGCATGATGGGTGAACTAACATTTTTCCTTGGTCTGCAAATAAAGCAAACCAAGACTGGTATTTTTATAAATCAAGGAAAGTATGTTAAAGATTTATTAAAGAAATTTGAATTCACTAACTGCTCATCCCTTGCTACACCAATGTCATTTGCAGTAAAATTACATGCTGACTCTGATGGTAAATCTGTAAACATCACTGCTTACAGAGGAATGATCGGGTCACTGCTGTAATTAACTGCAAGTAGACCAGACATTATGTTTGCTACATGTCTATGTGCTAGGTATCAAGCTGATCCAAAGGAATCCCACTTGCTCGCTGTCAAAAGAATATTTAGGTATCTGAAGGGTACACTAAATCTTGGTCTCTGGTACCCATCTGGTTCAGATTTCTCGCTGAAGGGATATTCAGATTCTGATCATGCTGGATGCAAGATGGATAGAAAGAGTACCTCTGGTAGCTGTCAGTTTCTTGGAGAAAAGCTTGTAAGCTGGTCAAGCAAGAAACAAAATTCAGTCTCAACTTCTACTGCTGAGGCTGAATATGTCGCTGCTGGGGCATGCACTGCTCAAATTCTGCGGATGAGGAATCAGCTCGCTGACTATGGTTTTGACTTTTGCAATGTTCCAATTTATTGTGACAGTCAAAGTGCTATAGCCATAGCAAATAATCCTGTGATGCATTCGAGGACAAAGCACATTGATGTCAGATATCACTTCATCAGGGACCACGTCATGAAAGGTGACATTGAACTGCATTTCATTCCAACTGATTACCAACTCGCTGATATCTTTACAAAACCCTTGGATGAGAAAAGATTTTTACCTTTCTTATCAGCGAGTTGGGGATGTTGAACTTAAATGATTAAACATGTTTGTTTAAAAGATGTCTCGCTGATCTTCTGTGAAATATTTTTTTTTTACATAAACTAAGTTCATATTATATCTCGCATTTCATCTAGCTGATTAAGTTAGTATTCTAAGTTGTAATTTAATCAACGAAATCAAATGTGAAGTATGATATTTATCTTACTTTATGATATACCTTATGTATTTAATTTTTTTGTCGTTTATTTCATTTAATATGACATTTATATCGACATATATTTCGATACATTAAATACATTCTGTATTCAATGTGTAACGATTTATATTCCTTAAAAATGTTTTATTAATATCCGTAAAAGTTACCTTTTTCTCTGACACAAGGTACACTTTTACGGCGCGTCATTTTCATCGTATTTAATGCCGCCCCATTAAACTATCATTGCCCTAGTTGTCTACCTTTCACCACCACCATCGACCACGCATCTTCAATTTTAACCACACGATTCATATTTATTCAAACCTATTTAAACAGCGAGTCGACATTTCATTTCACTTTTTACGCTTACTTGCTTTTCAAAACTTCCTTTTTAGAAACTTCATTTTCTCCAAAATTCTCTCTGATTTTTGAAAACCTAAAAAAATTAAGCGTAAATCTTTTCATGGCTCGATCCAAAATTTTTAATAATTCTTACACACCGACCACAGAGATTAAAGCTCTTTGAGCCTCTGCGGTCAGTGAGACACTAATAGTCTCAGTTCCCAAATCTAACTATTTGGGAAATGTTACTTGTGTGAAACCTGAGTATGCGGAGGTGATAAAATTTCTAAACAACCATTTCATCCTCCCTGCTCTAACATTATCGCTTGGGGATATGAACCCTGAATGGCTCAGTGAGTTCTGGTTTATCTGCACTCACTCTGTCGTTAATGGTGTTTCACAACTCCAGGGTTTCATCGATAATGGAACCCAACCAATCTTCATCACCACCAACACCATCCGTGCAGTTTTAAAACTCCCTGCACATGATACTTACGAACCACTCCCTGAGAGTGACGTTGCCAAGGAGGCATAGTCGATCTCACTGGGATCGAGTGCAAATTCACTCTTGATGGGAGTGGTGCTCGTAAGTATTCCACTGTGCACAAATCCCATATGGATGGTGTTTGGAATGCTATTTTTACAAATTTTATTCAATCCTTGGGCACAAAAACTGAAAGCTTTAATCAGTTTAGCTCCCTGGAAGCCCAGATCAGCTGGTCACTAATCAACTTTTTACAAGTTGATTATGCAAGTGTGATCTTTTCTGAGTTGGTCAACCGAGTCGCTGAGCCTTCTAGGGATAAATATGTTCCATATCCTAGGTTTCTGTCACTGATCTTTCGAGATCAGTTTGAGGCCTATGATAAGGTATCTTTTGAAGGCTTTGCGCCAACCCTAGTAGGATCTCAAATTTTTTCAAAACCAACGACTGCGGTTTTGCCAAATTTTATGAAACATCAGGGGATACCTGCACCCAGCCTGTAACTATGGTACCATCGTCCGATCCTGCTATCACATCGACCACGTCGCTGATCACACCCCCAGTGACTACTAGTGGTCAACCACCAATCAAGAAACCACCTACTGCTCCCAAGAAAAAATTCAAATTAGGGTCCCTGACATTAAAGGATCAGGGACATAGCCAAAAGAAACAGTCCAAGGGTGAAGCAGTGACTGAACTTTCAGCTCCTGCGGGCACCCTTGATAAACCCAAACCTTCCACTGCTTCGCTGGACTCCCGAAAGTCCAGTGATTCTAACAAGGGTAACCAACAGACAGCTGCAATGGCTCAAACCATTGTTAGCAGTGATTCGGGTGCATCCCACACCCTTCTATCGAGTCAACCCATTAGCCACTTGTCATCCTCCCGAAAGGATGACATTTTAGAAAAAGGGCTAGTGACATCAGTGGGTGATAACACACTCATTGTTGATGTCACATCACTGACTACAGACCCGGGCCAACCTCTCTCTATCACTGCATCGACCATCAATGTCTCACCACTGTCACATGGTGGGATACAGGTCGCTTCTTCTGTTTCCGATGAACCACCAGCTAGAACACAAGTTGTTGGTAAGGAAGCCACAGCCATGGACACTTCTGATGATACTCTACCTGCTCCACCAACTCACCAAATCAACATCGCCACCTCACCCATCGGGGAGATTTCCCCCACTTCCTTCTCCAGTCGACCTACATCTCCACCACACCAACCATCTCACACTTCACCACCAACTCACACTTCCACCTCCAATCAACTACTGATGGAGTACATTGCCAAATCCCAAACCCAGATTAAGATGCTCACTGAAGACCGTGAGGCACTTATTGGCAATGTCTCCACACTCACCAAAGCTGTCACCTCTCTCACTGACATCTACAACTCCTTTGAACCATGGAGCTCCTCAGTCAGTGAGAAGGTGCAAACCCTAACCACTACACTCAGTGAGCTTGCCTCCACCTCTATCATTCATGACACAGCCATTACCCAGCTAACCAATAGCCACCAAGCCTTAGCTACATCTGTATCCAACTATCTACATCATACTGACAAAATTGTTAAGGTGTTTCCACAGTTGGTCTCACACCTCGCATCTACAAGAGCTGAGGTCACTGCCCTAAGAGAAGAGAATGCTGAATATTTTCATGAAATCCACAGGGCAATGGATCAGTTTGTGCAGACCAGCCAGGGGGAGAGTGAAGATGAAGATGAAATCACTATCGCTGACCCTGACATGCCTATTGCTATGACTGATCCGCTTACAAACAAAGCTCATAAGGAAATAGTGCTGAAGGGATATGTTCTTCGCCCAATCCCTGAGAATCCTGACTTGGAAGCCCTTGCAGTTGCTGAGCTATCATGGTTGAATATGGATGTAACTGATGATGATGAAGCTGCTGAGGTTGATAGGTTTCCTGAGTTCTGTGCTGAAGAACTCGGAAATTATAATTTGTTGATCAATCAATGGGTTGTAGATGATGAAGCTAAGGTGGAGGGCACCTCGGTGAGTTTTGAACTTGCTCGCTGGGAGTGGATGAACAGAGAGGTAAATGATGATGAGGAAGATGATACCATCATGTATGATGTTGATGATGATGACAATGATGATGATGATGATGGTCAGGGAGGCGGTCATGGGAATGGTCAGGGAGAAAGCTCAGATGATGAAGATGGAGATAATGATACAAACCTGGAGGATCAGCAACCCATATCTCTCATCTTAAAAAGAAAAAGGACCAGTGACACCTCTCCTGCATCTGCACCTAAATCAAAGAAAACTACTCCAGCAGCAACCACTCCAACTCAAACCCCAACTACGACCACTATATTACCAATCCTCCCTACTCCTCCTTCCATTACATCCTCAGCTGACTCTTCTCCTATCGCCATTCTGTCCACTGACTCGACTTCAGAAAGTCTCTCTCCTGAAATGATATTGAAAATGAGACTTGAGGATGAGTTAAGAGAGGAAGAAAGAAAAAGACTTCTGAAAGAGCAATCAGATGCTAATAGAGCCTACCAGTTGCAAGTAAGCATTGAAGATGCCAAAAAAAGGGCCAGATTGCTTAAACTAAAGAAAGATCAAGAAGAGACTGATGCCATGATTGCTAAGGCACTTGCTGAAGAAGAAGACGGTGAGCTAGAGCAAAGAAAGAAATCAGCTGGCAAAAGTGCAAAAAGGATTGGGGGAGTGGGCAAGCCTTCAGTGGATAGAAAATGGAATGAGATAGACAGAAAAAGGTTTGCAGCTCGAATGACAGGGAGATCAAATCCTGCACCTATTACCAAGGTCAGTCTGAAGAAGTCAAAAAATCAATCTCAACCTCAGCTCCTAATCTACAGAGGTACAAACACTCAGGCTATGCTACTTGATCAAGTATGCAAGCTGCACAGAGAAGAATGGAATGAAATCGGGCTCGCCATCAGCCACTCTACAAGTGCAGCTAAAGTTGATGTTCTGAAAGAGATAGATCGACTTTTTCAAAAGATGGTGTCACTGCAACTTCTCAGGCCAGAAGATATTGTCATACATGGTGAAGAGGTTGTTCAGTCATCAAGCCCAAGGTATAGGTTAGGCACCAGCAATATCTATCGAATCCCTAGCACTTCAAGGTTAAATCTATCTATCCCTGTTGGTGTGTCAAGACTTGAAGGACATGAGGTCACTGATGGGGAGAAGGGTCTGGTATACAGAGACTTAAATGGTGTCCTAAGGTTTCAGAGAGAAACTGAGCTTGAGAAGGTTGATCAGAAACAACTCATTCACCTAATCAGGTCAGCAAGCATATTTCCAAAGAACTCAAAGATCAGAAAAGCTATTCTCGATGAAGCTTTGGCAAGAAAAGTCAGATACCTGCCCTCTCAAGAAAAATATGAGCTTGGAACTGTGTAGGAGGAAGAAAAATGGAGAGATAAGTAGTATAGATTACCTTGTAATTGATAGCATCTGTAAACCTTTATATATAATGCTTTCTTTTGAAATTTCCTTGAAAGTAATTTTGTTAGAAAAGATTACAAGTGTAAGACTCTGATCGACCAACCAACTATCAGACAACTAAAACTTCTCTGCAACAAATGTTACTCAAGAATTCTCACAGAGCTTCAATCACAATCATTTATGGGGAGATTGTTGAGTCACTGGTCGCTGATCTGAACTCATTAGTCGCTGATATAAAGTCACTGACTCTCTCCCTGAAAGACTTCATGAAAATGATCTTAGTTGAAGCTGCTGTTACAAAAGTTTTAGTCTCTGATCCTATCTCTCCAGATAGAAGATGAAAAACCTATTAAGATAAAAGACTCAACTTTGTGTGTCGCTGATACTCATCTACCAGCAAGAGTCTCCAAGTCTTCTTAAGTTATTCCTTCTGTTGAATAAAAGAAGTCACTCAAGTACTGTAGCTCAAGTTACTCTTAAAGAGCACGTTAGTTCGCAGTGAGTAAGGAGAGCCTCTATTACTTCAGTGACTGCAGCATTAAATCTTGCATTAATAAGGAGTTGACATACTCGACGTTATTACGGTGCCACGTGTGTTCCTCGTAACTTGGTCTATCATAGAAACTAACGTGGCAGCAAGTGATTGGCTTCAAGGTAAAGGGTGATCTTTCCCATATCAGAATGTTGGAATTATGATATGTCACATCAATTGCTCCTGACCAATCAAGCAGCAACACGTGTCTATATCATAATGTTGGAACTATGATATGTCACATCAATTGTTCCTAACAAATCAAGCAGCAACACGTGTTTTTCTAGATCCGAATTTCAAGGGACTCAGTATCTATAAATAGCGTAGTATGTTGTACTTCATCTGTGTCGATTGTTCGTATTGTCGCTTGTTTGTCAGTGACTAGTTTGTCTAAAATACGATCATCACCAGCGAGTGAATAGTAGCGTGTTCGTCCACTACTTGTTCATCATAGTCTGTAATAGTTGTACTGTTTGATTTAGATTAGCCTTGGCTAATCTATTCCGTAATCAACAATTGATAGATTTTATGAATAATAGAATTTATCTTTCAGCCAGACTTGCCTCGGTGATTGATCTGCTTGTTATGTTTTATGCACTTGTTCAATTGCTTATTAGCTTAACATGAATTAAAACTTGTCTAATCAGTTAACACATTTAAAAAGGGAAAAGTTTTAATTGTATTCAACCCCCCCCCCCTTCTACAATTAAACGACTGTTAGCGATTCATAATCACTAACTAAATAGTGATTAGGGACTCACAACATCAATCAAAAAGCTAAGAACGGATAGGGGAGGTGAATAAATTGATCAAACTTATTTTCAATCCGTGGGTATAATTCATGAGAATACTGTTTTATTTGCTTAATAGAGTTCCTAATAAAAAGGAACAAAATTACTCCTTATGAAGTTTGGTATAAACGAAAACCGAACTTGAACTATCTTCGGGTATGGGGTTGTAGGGCTGTTATAAGACTCCCTGATCCTAAGAAGAAAAGTTTTGGTGAACGAGGTATAGATTGCATATTTATTGGATATGCTGAGCATTCCAAGGCTTATAGGTTCTATGTTATTGAATCTAATGATTCTGTTTCGGTTAACCCCGTGGTTGAATCAGGGGATGAAATCTTTGATGAGAATCGATTCTCATCTATATCTCGATCAAAGGATATGGTCCCTAGCTCTAGTGGAACCAATAAGGATGTAAGTTCGGATGTGACTCAAGATAAGTCATTTGAACTTGGGAAAAGCAAAAGAGAAAGGAAACTAAGTCATTTGGGCCAAATTTTCAGTTATAGTTAATTGAAGGTTCAAGGGATGAGGTTTCTACCCAATATTTATATTGCTTTAATGTTGAGGATGATCCCCAAATATTTGATGAAATAATGAAGTCATCTGCCTTTTGAAAGGAAGCAATCAATGATGAGATGGATTCCATCATGGGCAACAACACTTGGGTGTTGTCTGATCTACCACCTGGTTGCAAGCCTTTTGGTTGCAAATGGATCTTCAAAAAGAAGATGAAGGTAGATGGAACTATTGAAAAGTTCAAGGCAAGATTAGTCATTCAAGGTTTTAGACAAAAACCGGGAATTGACTATTTTGACACTTATGCTTCAGTTGCTCGTATCTCCACTATTAGATTGTTGATTGCCTTAGCTGCAATTCACAATCTTGTGATTCAACAAATGGATGTGAAAAATGCATTCTTGAATGGTGACTTGAATGAGGAGGTTTATATGAGACAATCAGAAGGATTAATCATGCCGGGCAATGAAACAAGGTGTGTAAACTTGTTAAATCCTTATATGATTTGAAACAAGCACCTAAGCAATGGCATCAAAAGTTTGATGAAGTGGTTTTGTCAAGTGGTTATAATTAAAACCAATCCTACAAATGTGCATATAGCAAATTTGACGAATCCGATAAAGGAGTCATCATTTGTCTATATGTTGATGACATGTTGATCTTTGGGACTGATCAAGATCAAGTTGACTCAAAAAAGGAGTTTTTGTCATCAAAGTTCTCCATGAAAGATATGGGGGAGGCTGACGTTATCCTTGGTATTAGGATTAAACGTGAAAACAATAGAATTTCAATTTCTCAAGCTCATTACATTGAGAAGGTACTTAAGAAATTCAATTGTTTGATTGTACTCATGTAAGTACTTCTATGGATCCTAGTGTGAAGCTTTTACCAAATAAAGGTAAGGTTGTCTCACAACTTGAGTATTCAAAGGTGAATGGTTGCTTAATGTATGCCATGGCAAGTTGAGTAGGTTTACAAGTAATCCAGTGCTCATCATTGGCAAGCAATTAGGCGGGTACTAAAGTATTTAAAGAAAACTATGGATTATAGTTTATCTTATGTCGGATATCCTTCGGTTTTAGAAGGTTATTCTGATGCGAGTTGGATAACCAATGCTGAAGATCATTCTTCAACAAGTGGTTGGGTGTTCTTGTTTGGGGGAGGTGCCATTTCATGGGCTTCCAAGAAGCAAACATGTATTATCAACTCGACAATGGAATCTGAGTCTGTTGCATTAGTTGCTGCTGGTAAAGAAGCGGAATGGCTAAGAAACTTGATTTATAAGATTCCATTGTGGCCTAAACCTATTGCACCTATTTCTATCCATTGTGATAGTGCTGCTACATTGGCAAAGGCTTATAGCCAAATGTACAATGGGAAGTCTAGACACTTAGGTGTTAGATATAGCATGATTTGTGAACTAATCATGAATGGGGTGATTTCTGCAGAGTTTGTGAGGTCACAACCGAATTTAGCTGATCACTTGACGAAGGGATTAGCTAGAGACTTTGTTAACAAGTCTGCATTAGGGATGAGTTTAAAGTACACATAAATTTCTAATGGTAAAACACCCAATTCCCCCTGATATGAATTAGGAGATGAATTCAATATGGAAAGCTTACACTTAGAAATTGGAGCACATGTTTTTACATATGTCATCCCAAGGTTATGTGCTCGGACCTGTTGAAGTTAGGTTGAAGTTAACTTCTTAATAGCTCCTTTGAAAAAGTGAAAAAGCAGGTGCATGACGGAAAGGAACTACCTATGTGAATGTGAAGTTTTGCCGCTTCAAAAAGCTTTGGACTTTATGCTTTGAAACATTCATGAATGGATATGGACACATGGCTTGTATAGTGTCAAGATCGCTTTAGAGTATTTGAAAATCAGGTATTCAAATGAGTTGAAGGGTTCAATTCTTAGAATACCCCGATTCTCGAATATTTGGAATGTGTAATGTACTAAGATGGACATTCAATCTTCAAGATATTTTCAATTATACTTGGTAATGGGTTAAAGGTACTGATTGTACGCCCATCACGCCAATAACATCCCTGACCCAAAGTAATTGCGAAAACAGTCATGAGTCTAAAAGAGACGAATTAGTCTAAAATAGACTATACAGTGGCTTAATAATCTGAAATGGACCGAATTAGTCTAATTTAGACAGAAGTCCGGATTAGTCTAAAATTAGACTAGATAGTGGCGTAATAGTCAAACTTTGGACGTGACGGGTCAAGAGGTTATTCTTACCCATTTTACTGTGACTGTTAGTTATCCTAGCTGATAGGATTTTATGGTCTTAATGATTATGAATATCAAAAGGCTGGAATTGCAAGAGATCAATGGTGGACTTTATTGGATGATTTATATCCACTAACTCCATGGATTGTGGGGTGATCATAGAGTCAGAAGTAATCTACATGAGAAAAAACACACACAACAAGAAATACTATCTAGCACCAGGTTTTTGTTTTGTTGCCTCAAACAAGAACATCACTCTTTGTCTTATCCCAAAATAAAATTCGTGTAACCCAAGGCATATATGGTCGAATTGTTATTTTCGGAAAGTGATAACAAGATTCAAAGGGATATCCGGTCATTGACATCTTTACCCTGTTACACAGTGTCCTCCAACAAAATGATTCCGTGGTAAGAATCTTCATGGAGCTCTTAGCGGCCGACTAGAAGTTTCGGCTTGGTTTTCTTCATTTTCTTGATCCAACGTATCAACAATATCGAGCATCGCGACTGGATTGAACATTGTGTCACCCCTAAATATTGTTGCATAAGATCGTCTTCGGGAGAACTCGACGAGGAGGTTGAATTAATTATTAGGAATAAGCAAAAAAAGGTTTTGTGTTGAATTGTATATAATTATTGTGTAGAATGGAAGAGAAAAGTGTATGAATTGTGGTTAGTTGTGTGTTTATTTATACTGTAATTGGGGTTAGATAAAAAAGTACATATATATATATATATATATATATATATATATATATATAGCGAGAGGTTCAAATGAGTACCAATATAAGGTTGAGAACTTTGAGAACCACAAAAATACATGTTTGTTCACATGTGATAAACTTCAATCATATGTGAACATTGATGTACGTTTAATTGAAAAAGAAATAAGTCAAAAAAATCCTAAAATTATATCGAAAAACACAAAAAAAAAAATACATGTTCACATGTGAACAATAATTTGAACAAATCGGTTAGATTGTGTTTTGAGACGTAATTTTAGGATTTTTCTGAGTTTTTTCTTCTTCAATTAAATGTACATCAATGTTCACATATGATTGAAGTTAATCACATGTGAACAAACAGTTCTCAACTTTATTTTGCTTCTCATTTGAACCTCCCACTATATATATTAATAACGGATATATAACTGTTATTTGATTTTTTTATACCTAACAGCTACTATTCAAAAAAATAAAATAAATGTGTGGATCCCACCTCCTTCCCTTCCTCTTCTTCAGCTCGCCGACGAGATCTCACCGACAAAACCGTTCCATCGGCGTTTGTTCGGCGGCCTTTCGTCGGCCACCAAACGACGAAACCGCTGGCAGCGGTCTAATAATTCTAGGTTTCTTCCTAAGCCTTTAGTGTCCATTCAACTGATTAAAACAACAAACATTTCAATTAAGTTGTTATATAACAATCTGCTGCAACAGTTAACAAAGACTAATGTTTTTATATGGTCAAGTAGGCTTCACCAGGACCCGTTATAAAGGCTAACCCATTATGCCACCCACCTGACCCGGCCATTTTACTACCTATACAGGTTATCAACCACACCCGGCCATTTTACTACCTATACAGGTTATCAACAAGTGCCAGATAAGTTCACATATTCAATCAATTCAATACTTTAGGCGCAGATTGTTATTCACTATATGTTTGAATACTAAAAAGAATTTAATTATTAAGCAATTTAAGGGTGTTTGTTTTATGCTATCGAGTCGTTCAAAAATAAGATAAACAACTACTAGTATTACATATGATTTATTCAAATCGTATGTTATGTATCCAAACAAACAATGTACCTACTTAGATCTTATCAAGCTTGAAACATGTTAAAATATGTTAAGTTCAAGATTATGTATAAGTCATTTATGTTGTTTAGTTTACTTATTTGTGGTATTTTCTAGTGTTTTATATTTCAGATTTGTACAAGGACTTGAGTGCACATATTGTAAAGATGAAGGGCTGCATTAAGGAATTAAGTGTCAAGTTCAGAAGCTCGGGGACCTATTGTGACAAGTCTAAATCAGTATATAGCAATCATGTTATTCCAGAAGAACCCTAATTTTCCTATTCATTCTTTAGCCGACTCATTTCTTTTCTCTCTCAAATATTTCTTTGTAATATTTAACTAATTCAATATATTGTTGAATTAGTATTGTTGATGTGTGTATTCTGAGTTTGATAGTTAATTCTTCTTCTACACACAAATAGTTGTTGTGTGTTTCTTTTCAGATTGATAGTGGTGTAATTAATTGAGAGTTTGAATCTCTGTTTTGTTTGAAGATTGTTGGTGTATTTTATGGTTTCTTGACATGGTATCAGAGACACAGATTATTTGTGTAGAGATTATTCGTTGATTTCTCAATATTAGGGTTTCTTAGTCTTAGGGTTTTCTGTATTTCGAAGTGTTCAAGATCTGTTTGGGTTCGAAGAGTGATCTGTGGTGTTTGGCTTGTTGTTTCATCGGTGACTTCTTTCTGATCTACTAGTTTTTTCTCTAAACCCTAATTTCGTCAAATTAGGGTTTCTAGGGTTTTGGTTTGAAACTCTATGATTTGAATACTCTTGGCTGTTCCAGAGTGTCGATTGCTGATTTCTTCCGCTGCTTATCTTCTTATTCTTCTTTTTCTAATTGCTCGGAGTACTCTGTGAGATTATTCCAATTCTTTCTCTCATATTGCATATTTTTTGCTTATTTGTTTGGTGTTGTTTTTTAACAAGTGATTACTTGATTATCTGAGATTGTTGAATTTCTATCTGTGTTACTTGTGTTTTCTGTGATCTAGTTTATTGTTTGTTGATTAACTAATCTTTTCTTGTAGAAGAGAGATTAATTGGCCCAACTCTTGATCTTAGTCCTTAAGAGACTAATGAAAACCTGATCAAGCCAGTTAATCTTTAGGACTTCTGTGTATTTTTTGTTCTTTGATTATTTTGTGTGATTTTATAAGTATATGCTTAGTTTGTTATTTGGAAATATGGAGGATGCAAATGCTATAACACTTATTAATAAAATGGATTTTGGAGACCCTTTATATCTACATGCTAGTGACACAACTGGTACACCTTTAATAAGCTATAAATTGACTGGAACTGAGAACTATAATGTGTGGTCTCGTGCTATGTTACTTGCTTTGGCAACAAAGAATAAAATTGGATTTATAGATGGAACATGTTTGAGAAGCACTACTAATGAGGTTCAAGATAGTCAATGGGATAGGTGTAATTCTGTTGTGTTAACTTGGATTCTGAGTTCTATTTCTGAAGAATTATATATGGGTCAAAAAATTTCTAATACTGCATCTGTTGTATGGAGAAAACTCAAGGAAACTTATGATAAAGTTGATGGTTCTATTACTTTTAATCTTCATCATAAAATTAACTCATTAACTCAAAATGGTTCTTCAATTTCAGATTATTATCATAAACTAAACTCTTTGTGGAAACAATATGATGCTTTGGTTAGAATTCCAACTTGTACATGTAATGCTGCAAATGTTTTTCAAAATCATTGTCAACTTATTAAGTTGATGCAGTTTTTAATGGGACTTGATGACATATATCAACCTATTAGAAGTAATCTTCTAACTAGAGATCCTTTACCTAGTGTACAAACTGCATTTGCAGTTGTATCTAGAGAAGAGTCTCATATAGGGATAACTTCTAATAGTTATTTAAACAAAAATCAAGCATCATCTTTTGTTTCTAAAACTTTCAAAGTTCAGACTCCTACTTTTACTACAAAACCTGTTTTTGATAATAAAAAGAGAGGTCCTAATCCAAATTTGAAGTGTGATTATTGCAAGAAAGTTGGTCATACAATTGAAAGGTGTTTTGAGTTAAAGGGTTATCCTCCAGATTATAAAAAGAAAAATTCATATCAAAATAAGAGTTACTCAAATAATTCTGTTGTTGATCCTTCTTCTGATCAATCTTCTACTTCTTCTGGTCAATCTTTTGCTTCTACTACTTCTTCTTCTACTGTTGTTCCTAGTTACTTTACTCAGGAACAAATGGCAAAGATCATGAATCTTATTTATGAAAAATCATCACCCATGGGTATGCATGCTAATATGAGTGGTATGTTTTTTAATTCTAACACATTTTTCAACAAAAAAATTTCTGAGTTTTTTCAAATCAATAATTCAAAAACTTTCAGACATAAATCAAAAGGTTGGATTATTGATTCAGATGCTAATCAACATATGACTACAAGTGAAGAAAGTTTGTATGATGTAATTGATATTTCTGAACTTAAACTTACTGTTGGTCATCCAAATGGAACTCAAGCTAAAAATTTCAAGATAGGAAATCTTAAACTTTCAAACAATCTTATTTTATTTGATGTGTTGGTAGTGCCTGATTATTGTGTCAGTTTGCTTTCTGTGAATAAATTGTCAAGAGATAGTAAGTTATTTGTTGGTTTTGATGAATATAATTGTTACATTCAGGACTTGAAGCAAATGAAAATAATGGGGACTGGTAGAGTTAGTGGAGGACTTTACTTGTTTAATGCAAATGATTCTAATAAGAAAATATCTGGTAATTGCTTGGCTACTTGTTATGTATCTAAACAGTTGTGGCATAGTAGGCTTGGTCATCCATCTGATCAAGTTCTTAATGTGCTTAAAGAAAAATTGCATGTGGAAAATAATAGTCATGTTTTGCCTTGTGAAATCTGTCATAAAGCAAAACAAACTAGAGAACCATTTCCTATAAGTGATCATAAAACCAAAAATCTGGGTGAACTAGTTCATTTAGATCTTTGGGGTCCTTTTAGAGTTCAAAGTAGGGAAGGGTTCAAATATTTTTTAACTATTGTAGATGATTATTCCAGAGCAGTATGGGTTTGTTTGCTTAAGTCTAAAAGTGAAACATCAGAAAACATAATCAATTTTGTAAATCTGATTCAAAATCAGTTTAATAAGTCTATCAAAAATTTTAGAACTGATAATGGAACAAAATTCTTAAATATTCAATTGAGTAAGTTTTACAATGAAAAAGGTATTATTCATCAAACAACATGTGCATACACTCCACAACAAAATGGAATAGTTGAAAGGAAACATAGACACCTGCTTAATGTTGCAAGGTCTCTTATGTTTCAAGGGGAGTTACGTCTTAATATGTGGAGTGAATGTATTCTAACTGCTACTTATTTAATCAACAGGACTCCTTCATCTGTTCTTTCTGGGAAATCTCCTTATGATCTTGTGTTTGGTTTTTCACCTAATCTCTCCCATCTTAGGTGTTTTGGATGTCTATGTTTTGCTACTATTCTTAATCCTTTGGATAAGTTTAGTAGTAGATCTGAAAAATGTGTCTTTATTGGTTATTCAAGTTCAAAAAAGGGTTATAAACTTTATAGTTTTGAGTCAAAAAGGTTTTTATTTTCTAGAGATGTAAAGTTTTATGAAACTGTATTTCCTTTTAAAATGAAAAATAATTCTGAGTTCTATTCTCAAGAACATTCTTATTCTGATTCTTTATTGCTGAAAGATTTAAATCATCTTAACTTTTTTGACAAAATGTTTTCTGAGTCTTCAAATGTTAGTCTCAATGATGAAGGGAGAGATATGACAGATAGTGGTGAAGGTAGTAGTTCTTTAAATGAGACTACAGCAACATCCTTTTCTGAGAACACACCTCCTGAGGGCAATTTAGAAAATCTTTCTACTTCCCAAAACATAACACAAGATAAATTCATAGCTCCTGGACATGACTCTTCTGTATTAAGAAGGTCAACCAGAGAGACTACTATTCCCAGAAAGCTTGATGATTTTGTCATTGAAGGAAAGGTCAAATATGGAATAGAAAGAGTTGTAAATTACTCAAATATATCTTCTGAAACTTTCTATTTTCTTTCTAATTTAAACAAAAGTAAAGAGCCAAAGAATTTTAAAGAAGCTTCTTCTGATGTAAATTGGATTGAAGCTATGAAGAGAGAAATGGAAGCTTTGAATAGAAATAATACTTGGACATTAACTGATCTTCCTCCTAATAGAAAAGCTATAGGCTGCAAATGGGTTTATAAAATAAAATATAAAGCTAGTGGTGAGATAGAGAGGTTTAAAGCTAGGTTGGTTGCAAAGGGATTTAGTCAAAAAGAAGGAATAGACTATGAAGAGATTTTCTCACCAGTTGCTAAAATTGTTAGTGTTAGGTGTCTTATAAGTGTTGTTGTGCAATTTGATTGGCCTTTATTTTAACTTGATATTAATAATGCTTTTCTATATGGTGATCTTGATGAAGAAGTATATATGTCTCTTCCTGAAGGGTATTTCTTTGAAACTGAAACAAAAGTTTGTAAACTTACTAAATCATTATATGGTTTAAAACAAGCACCTAGAAAATGGAATGAAAAGCTTACACATGCTTTATTTGAGTTTGGTTTTGTTCAAAGTAAGTCAGATTACTCTTTATATACTTATAAGGAGAGTGATGTGTTTGTTGCACTTTTAGTGTATGTTGATGATATAGTAATTACTGGAAATAGTTTATCTGTGATTAATAATGTTAAAAGTTTTCTAAGTTCTAAGTTTTTGATTAAGGACTTAGGAAAACTTAAATTTTTTCTAGGCATTGAAATTCTAGAAACAGAAAATGGGTTATGCATGTCTCAGAGAAAGTATTGTTTGGAACTTTTAAATGATTTTGGTCTTTTAGGATGTAAGCCTGCATCTACTCCAATTGAACCAAATTATATTATATCTTCTGAAGCTACTGAGAATGATTATTTACTTGAGAATATTACTGATTATCAGAAATTGGTTGGGAAATTAATTTACTTAACTATAACCAGACCTGATATATCTTTTGTTGTAAATTGCTTAAGTAGATACATGCATTCACCTTTACAGTTTGATTTGAAATTAGCTTTTAGAGTTCTTAGATATTTAAAAGGCTCTCCTGGCAAAGGAATTCATATTGTTAAGAATCAAAAAGTTTGTGAATTAAAAGCCTTTGTTGATGCTGACTGGGGAAAGTGTTCTCTTACTAAGAGATCTGTAACTGGTTTCTGTGTTTATTTTAATGATTCTCTTATCTCTTGGAAAAGTAAGAAAAAATCAACTGTTTCAAGGTCTTCTGCAGAAGCAGAGTATAGGGCAATGGCTGGAGTCACTTGTGAGATTGTTTGGTTAATTTCTTTATTTTCTGATTTGAATGTTAAAATTGATCTTCCAGTTAAAATGTTATGTGATAATAGTTCAGCTATGCAAATAGCTTCAAATCCTGTGTTCCATGAAAGAACAAAACATTTTGAAATAGACTTGCATTTTATTAGGGGGAAAATTTCAAATGGAGTAATCAAAACTATCAAAGTTGATTCAACTAATCAACTTGCAGATATTCTTACTAAAGGGTTAAGTGTTTCTCAACACAAATTCTTATGTAAAAATCTGGATTTATATGACTTATTTCAGCATAATCTTGAGGGGGAGTGTTAAAATATGTTAAGTTCAAGATTATGTATAAGTCATTTATGTTGTTTAGTTTACTTATTTGTGGTATTTTCTAGTGTTTTATATTTCAGATTTGTACAAGGACTTGAGTGCACATATTGTAAAGATGAAGGGCTGCATTAAGGAATCAAGTGTCAAGTAGAGAAGCTCAGGGACCTATTGTGACAAGTCTAAATCAGTATATAGCAATCGTGTTATTCCAGAAGAACCCTAATTTTCCTATTCATTCTTTAGCCGACTCATTTTTTTTCTCTCTCAAATATTTCTTTGTAATATTTAACTAATTCAATATATTGTTGAATTAGTATTGTTGATGTGTGTATTCTGAGTTTGATAGTTAATTCTTCTTCTACACACAAATAGTTATTGTGTGTTTCTGTTTAGATTGATAGTGGTGTAATTAGTTGAGAGTTTGAATCTCTGTTTTGTTTGAAGATTGTTGGTGTAGTTTATGGTTTCTTGACAAAACAAAAAACAAAAGGGGATATGTAACTAATTGTAACAGAATAATCATTCCGTTCCATTTCATATGTCCACTTTGACTTTTCACGTAGTTTTAAGATTCTTCACGAACTACACTTTTCACCAATCAAATATTAAATTTACCCACTAAAGTTTTTTTTTGATTAAGTGGACACTTATAATGAGACGTTCCAAAATAATAACGTTTGACATTTTAAATGAGACGGATGGAGTATTAAACAACTAAATATAAGATAGCAATGCTAATTCGTATCGTAATGAAATTATACTTTCTAAATTTTTATTCAAATAACATAAAAAAGGTCAGATCTATATAGATGTAAAGACATAAGTAGGAAGTTACAGAAGAAAGCCCGAGTCTTCAGAAGAAAACTAAATGGTACTGTTGTCGTCCAGAAACTATATTTAGAAACCATTTGCTTAGGAATTTTAGCTCATTTAATTAACACCATCGGTTTATAAGGAATAATTAAACTATAAAAGGACAATGATAGTGATGTAACAAACTAATAATAAGCCTGCTCTTAATGGCTTCACTAATTAAATCACACTTAGTTTTCCTCATTCCTCTGTTACTTGCATCATCTTGTGTCCTTGGTCAGCCAGATATTATTGACCCGGACGCCAAAGACCCTGGCATCAATGATGGTGGATCCGATTACGCAAAGCCAGCTATTGAGTCCGCATTCTTGGGCCAATGGGCCATTGATAATCCTAATGCGGGTGTGGCTGCTATGCAACTGCAATTGATGCCCAATGATAATGTCGTCTGGTTTGATACCACATCGCTTGGGCCATCTGGTCTAAAACTGCCTGATGGAGCTCCATGCCCGAATAATCCAGATGCAAATAACCAACCTGATTGTTACACTCATGCCATTGCTTACGACTGGAGGACCTCAAAATACAGGCCCCTTACGGTATTTTAATTTTTTCTTGTTATAAGTACAGAGGACATCTGTGTAGTTAACTGCATGGATATTTAATATTTATTCAATTATATAATTAGTCCTTCCTTTTAAAGTTACATGTTGTTAGCTGCATGTAATATTTTAACTGCTTACTAAACAATTTGAATCAATTACCTTTACTACAGTTACGAGGCGATGCATGGTGCTCATCAGGAAACTTGTGGCCCAATGGTAACCTAATGGCGACAGGAGGAACGTTTAGTGGTGAAAAAGCTATTCGAGTTCTGGCTAACAACAATGATCCTACTACAGACTTTGACACCAGAATTGGTGTACTTGCTGATGTTAGATGGTAAGCGATTTCATATAAATTGACCCTTAAATTTATTAACTCTTAACTTCAACTGAAATGGAATTCACTACAGGTACTCGTCTAACCAGGTTCTTGACGACGGAAGTGCAGTCGTGGTAGGAGGCAGGGACTCGTACAGTTATGAGATTGTACCACCACAAATGGAGTTCCAACCCAGGAGATTCGATCTCCCATTTCTAAAGGAAACCACAACGCCCCCTTTAGGGCCGGGAAAGCCCGTCGAAAACAATTTGTACCCGTTTCTTTTCCTCCTTCCTGATGGTAATGTATTCCTGTTTGCCAACAATCGGGCCATCACCTTCGCTCCAAAAACGGGCCAAGTCGTAAAACAGCATCCTGAGTTACCAGGCGGCTCTCGCAACTATCCGCCTTCAGCTTCAGCCGCTCTTCTACCCTTAAAACTCACCCCTGATGATCAACCCATCAATGCCGAGATTGTAATTTGTGGTGGTAACGTTCCAAACGCCTACGAATTAGTCGACGCAAAACACGTCACTGAAAAACAGTTCATGCCTGCATTCAAAGATTGTCATAGAATCCAACCTTTAGCTCCAAATCCAGCATGGATAGATGAACAAGAAATGCCATCACCAAGAACAATGGGAGACTTGTTACATCTCGCAAATGCGGATCTTTTAATGCTAAATGGCGCGAAACAAGGTACATCGGGTTGGGAAGACTCCACTGATGCTAACCTAACCCCTGTTTTATACACACCATATAAACCCATGGGTCAAAGATTCAAGGAATTAGCGCCAACAACCATTGCTAGAATGTACCATTCATGCTCAGCTTTATTACCTGACACTCGGGTATTGGTTGCTGGTAGCAACATGCACCAGTTCTACACATTCGACACCCAGTATCCAACGGAATTACGAGTTGAGAAATTCACCCCACCTTACTTAGACCCTGCACTTGATAACCAAAGACCCACGATCGATGCACAAGGTTCCGATACCGTCTTAAAATACGGTCAACCATTTAAGGTTGCAGCTACTCTCGCATCAAACGAGCCCTTAGTGTTGGGTGATATTAAGGTAACCTTGTTGTACCCACCATTCACAACTCATGGGTTCTCCCAAAATCAAAGGATGGTGGTTCCCGCGATCACGGCGATTGAGAATAATGTGATCACTGCGGTCGCACCGCCTAGCGGAATGATCGCACCTCCTGGGTACTACATTTTGTTCGTGAATTACCTTGGTGTTCCAGGCCCGGGTCTATGGGTTCACATCGACTAAAAGAGCCCCTGAACCAACTTTCATATGGTGCTTCTCAACAATAAAAACTGCAATAAAGTGGCCGGCCAGTTGTTTCAAAATTTTGTTTGAATTTAGGTTAGTGTATTTTTCTTTGTTGTTTGATTTAGTTTCTAAGAGTACCTTTTTTGTTCATTTATGGGGTCATTTGTATTATTTCATAACACATTTAATTAGTAGTTATGTAACAGGTGTACGTTATATATGAGCGTATATTAATCAAGTTTTTTCTTTATTCATTTTTTTTTTTTTTTTGGGTTCTTTTTATTTATTAAAAACTGGAGTAGCTTTTAAATATTAAGGGAAGTGTGTATAAAAGTGAATTTGCTTATCTCGTTATTTATTTTATTATTTTTTTTATAATTAAAAAAGTCAACTTCACGACAAGCAAGTTAAGATGAATTTAGTAACGCATGCAAATTATAATTTTCAACAGTAAAAGAAGTATGTTATAAAAAAATTTAAATAAAAATAATTAGAAATCTGATCGAATTGGACCGAGTTTTTAAGATACTTAAAAACTGAACGATAAAATAAAAATAAGGGTTTTGCTAACGTGTGCCCCTGTGGCACACGTTAAGGTGCATTTAATAAAGTTGTAATTTTCTTAAATAATATAATTTGTAATTAATATATGCATAAAAAAGGAAATAACTAGATTAAATTAATGAGTATTAAATGTAAATATTAATATTTGAGGAAATTTCGATTTTATTAAATGCACCCTAACGTGTGTCACGGGGCACACGTTAGCAAATCCCTAAAAATAATTAGAAATTATGTATTTTAATGGTGAACGGATAATTAACACAGGATTTAAGCGTTAAAGGTCAATATGTATAGTGATGAATTATAAAACATATATCGTTGATTATGTATGGTTAATAATGGCTTATTAAGCTAAAGTTAGAAACTTTTTTCCTTCACCTTTTTCATGTTTATATCAACCACAAACTTTTGAGCTAATTCTTATATAAAGGGTACGTATTTTATGATCATGAAAATGTAAACACCTAAATGATTCAACATGGATTCATTATTGGGCACATATCTTCTCATCCTCCTCCTCCCTCAATTGTTTCGGTTTTACGTCGATGCACGAGACATAGGCGTTGGCCCTAACCATCCCGGTGCAGTTGATTACACGAAACCAGAGATTGAGACCAATTTTAGAGGAGCATGGGTGATTGATAACCCGAATGCAGGTGTGTCTGCCATGCAACTACAGTTGATGCCTAATGATAAGGTCGTATGGTTTGATGCAACATCACTCGGTCCATCTGCTCGAAAATTGGAACCTGAGGGGAACTGTCCCATTAACCCTGATGCAAAAAACCAGCCCGATTGTTTCGCTCATGCTATTGCTTATGATTGGAAAACAACCAAAAGTAGAACCATTGTGGTATGTTTATATGTTTCTACTCAATCATCATATATATTACATATGTATGAGAATTAATAGTTTTATGTCCAATATAGTTATCGGGCGAACCATGGTGCTCGTCGGGTAACTTGTGGCCTAATGGTAACATGGTGGCAACTGGAGGTACCTTTAGTGGTGTCAAAGCTATTAGAATGTTACCTAAAGATGATTTGAATGCAAATTTTATCGAAAAGAGAGACGCTCTTGCTGACTTTAGATGGTATGTGTTGAATGAGTTTTAGCAATTAATGTGTGTACTTTTTACATGATTGATATAAAGCAAATTTAAAATTGTATCAATCACAGGTATGCATCTAATCAGGTTTTAGAAGATGGGAGCGCGATATTGGTGGGAGGTCGAGATGCTTTCAGTATTGAGATTGTGCCACCATCACTTGACTTTGTACCCAAGAAAATCGACTTCCCTTTCCTCAAACAAACATGTACACCCCCCAAAGGACTGTTCAAATTTATTGAGAACAATCTTTACCCGTTTGTCTACTTACTTCCAGATGGCAACATATTTCTTTTCGCCAATTTTAGGTCCGTTAACTTGGAACCAAGAACAGGCAAGATTCTTAAAGAGCATCCTATTTTGCGAGGTGGGGCTCGCAATTACCCTGCTTCCGGAATGTCTGCTCTTTTTCCACTAAAGCTCTCAGACGACAATAAACAACCCTTAAATGTTGAAGTCGTCGTTTGTGGTGGTAACAGGGTAGATGCATTTGAAAAAGTCGACCTAAAACATGTCAAAGAGAAGGTATTTATGCCTGCTTTGAGTGATTGTCATAGAATCCATCCTATGCAAGAAGGTGCAAAATGGGAGAATGAACAAAATATGCCATCACCAAGAGTCATGGGTGACCTTTTACATCTTCCAACCGGAGATCTCCTCATGCTAAATGGCGCAAAAAAAGGTACGGCTGCTTGGTGGGATGCTATTGATCCTAACTTTACCCCAATCTTGTACAAGCCATTCAAGCCTATGGGTCAAAGATATAAGGAACTAGTTCCTACAAATATCGCGAGAATGTATCATTCTACTGCAGCATTATTACCAGACACCAAAATCCTCGTTGCTGGCAGCAACCCAAATGAGTTCTACACTTTCAACATTGAATTCCCAACAGAATTACGGGTTGAAAAATTCTCCCCACCTTACACAGATTGTAAACTTGACAAAGATAGGCCTACAATTTGTGACCCTCAAACTGATAAAGTCTTGAAATATGGAGCACCATTTAAGATTGCAGTTCAATTCAAATCTAACATAAAGTTAGAACTCGGTGAGACTAAAGTAACATTAGTGTACCCACCATTCACAACTCATGGTTTCTCTCAAAATCAAAGATTGATCGTTCCCAAGATAACAAAAGTTGAAAATAATGTGATATGTGCACTCGCACCACCATCAGGGAAGATTGCACCTCCTGGGTACTATATGATGTTTGTCAATCGTCTTGGCGTTCCCGGACATGGTATTTGGGTACATATTGATTAGTAGAGATGAACCTTATTTTTTTCGCTACCATAGACTTTTTTCTTGAGATCTTTATATCTATTGTTGTAAAAACTTAGTGTGTAATTAAATTGTCTATATGATAAATCAGTGTTCCATATCTGACCTTGTAAAATTCAAAACTTTCTATCTATAGATGTTATGACTTGGTTTAGAGTTGGCATTAACAATGCTTTTGTTGTTATGAATTAGTCTTCCATATTTGATTGCACTAAACTCCAGTTAATCAACAAGTACTTTTCTAATTATGGTAAAAAAAAATAGAACTAGAGATGGCAAAATGGGTGGGTCGAGCTAGCTGGCATGATGCAAAGGTGAAATTAAAGTTTTTTAGTCTGTTGGTATTGTCTGAAACAGGTCAAAACTAATTTCTTGTGAATTAGTAATTAGATGAAACTTTTAGTACGGTTAAATGTTTATCGAACAAATTTATGACTAAACAATAATGAAACGTAAGAATTTGACCATGGGAAACAATTAGTCCATGGTATAAATGATAAGTACAGCACTAAATACCAAAAGAGTTTCAAAGTTTTGTTAGTATAATATATGTAAGAATCAGTAAATGCAAAACTTTGAGGGACATATCAAGGTCAAGCCCTAAACAAACCAACAAAAATTTAAGTATGCGTTACTGTATATTTTCATTGCATATTGAATAGACGTGTTAATGAGCTTACAAACATCAAAAGAAAACATAAGAGCACACTTTTATGGTCTAATGGCTTCACTTTTTCTCCTCCAACTTTTAGCATTTTCCGTGTTTGCCTGCCCGAATGAGCCTACTCATGCTCCTGCCCCGGCCCCAAGTATTGTTGGTGGTGCGGGCAGTAACAAACTTGTTGATAATGAAGGATTTGACTATACATCACCAGAGATTGAGACGGATTATAAGGGCTTCTGGGTGATTGATAACCCAAATGTGGGTGTTGGAGCAATGCAACTACAGTTGATGCCTAATGATCAGGTCATTTGGTACGATGCCACATCGCTCGGGCCTTCATCTAGGAAATTGGAACCTGAGGAAAACTGTCCGATTAATTCAGATGCAAACAATGAACCCGATTGTTAGGCTCATGCTCTTGCTTATGACTGGAAAACGTCAAAAAGTAGAACAGTTATGGTATGGTTTGTAGTTAATATATCCAGATATCATGCAGGTTTAGTCTCTTTCATTGACATGGATTCTCATGATTATTGCAGTTGTCGGGTGAAACGTGGTGCTCATCAGGAAACTTGTGGCCTAATGGCAACATGGTGGCAACTGGAGGTACGTACAACGGAGTGAAAGCGGTTAGAATGATGCCTATGGATGATCCAGAAGCTGACTTTCTCAAAATAAGAGACGCTCTTGGTGACTCCAGATGGTATGTTAAATATAATACTCGTAACAATTAGATTAGAACTTATACCAAAGGGCTTCTAGCCTAGCTGTATCTGGTTAGCCTAACAACCAAAATGTTACGGGTTCAGGTTTCATTCAAGACAATGTGTATATAACCTGTGTAGCATTCTAATATATAGATGATCAACCACAGGTATTCATCAAATCAGATCTTAGAAGACAGGATTGCAATAGTTGTGGGAGGTCGAGATGCATTCAGCTACGAGATTGTTCCACCTTCACTCGACTTCAAACCGAATAAAATCAACCTACCTTTCCTCAAAGAAACATGTACACCACCTAAAGAACCAAATAAATACGTTGAAAATAATCTCTATCCGTTCCTTTTCCTCCTTACAGACGGAAATGTGTTCCTTTCGCTAACAATCGAGCCATTACATTAAACCCAACATCAGGACAAATCATTCAAGAACACCCTGAGTGTCCAGGTGGGTCCCGCAACTACCCTGCTTCCGGAATGTCCGCTCTTCTCCCATTAAAAATGTCCCAAGACAACACCCGAGCCCTTAACATTGAAATTGTCATTTGTGGCGGTAATAAGCCCGACTCTTTTGAAAAAGTCATCTACACAGAGAAAGTATTCGAGCCAGCTTTAAACGATTGTCATAGAATCCAGCCCATGGAAAAAGATGCACAATGGGAAGTTGAACAAGATATGCCATCACCTAGAGTCATGGGAGACTTATTACACCTCCCAACAGGAGATCTAATCATGCTAAATGGGGCACAAAAGGGTATATCTGGTTGGGAGAATGCAACTGAGCCTAATTTCACCCCTCTTTTATATCAACCATTTAAACCATTTGGTAACAGGTTTAAGGAAATGAAGTCAACAAACATAGCCCGAATGTATCATCATTCATCAGCATTATTACCTGATACTAAAGTGTTGGTTGCTGGTAGCAACCCACACAGGAACTACACATTTAATGTTGACTTTCCAACTGAACTGAGAGTTGAAAAATTCTCACCTCATTACTTAGACCCTAAACTTGACGAAATAAGACCTGTTATCGATGAAAAAGGTAGTGATAAGATACTAAAGTATGGTAAACCATTTACCCGCCTTTTACTACTCATGGGTTCTCAACTGCCATGTTGCTTGGTGACGTTAAGGTGACGATGCTTTACCCGCCTTTTACTACTCATGGGTTCTCACAAAACCAAAGGATGATCGTTCCTACTTTGACCGACGTTGCTAATAACTTGATCAGCGCGTTGGCCCCACCGTCTGGGAAGTTTACGCCTCCTGGGTACTATATATTATTTGTGAATTATCTTGGAGTTCCTGGAACTGGTATTTGGGTCCACATTGATTAGATGACAGTTAGCCTTGTTTTGTTGCAAAAATCAAAATTCTACATTCTACATTTTCAAATGTTAATTAAGTTGAGTTCTAGTCAAAATAAGTGATTTGATTCTAAGATTGGTTTATTAACTGTGTATGTGTTTCCATATGGATTATATAATTCATATTTTTTGCAGTTATGATTCACCCAATACTTGTATATAATCAGGTACTGATAAACAAATATGCATAGCTCAGTACGATAATATATACAGCTTAAATGCTCAATACAGATTTGGAATCACTTCGTAATCGTAAGCGTTTTAATTGTATAATTACAAAAGGTTCACATAATAGAATTTGATAAAAAAATCATATAAAGATGGCATACATTTCGTGGTTATATAATAAAAATCATACTTTTATAAAAGTAATATTAGATTCATCAGTGTACTTTTCGACACCAGTAGTATATATCTAGTAGCCATTATTTTAGGATCCTTGGTATCAATATTACCTTAGAGGTTAGCACGTCTAACCACTAAAACATATGAAATAAAATAAAATAAAATCCTTCAACACCTAGGTTAGTCCTATGCACAGCTGGCTAAAAAAAACTCATCTTTTTTTAGTCCTATGCACGTAATAATCTACTCAAACCTGAACCCTGTGTCCCTGTCAGTCTGTCACCACCCATTTTGTATTTCATTTTTACTTTTTTTATAGCTCAAAACGAGTCTGTATGGATTTATCAGGGACACTTTTTGCAGAAATTTCAATTCTTCTCTAAATATACAGCGCGTCGGATTCGATTAAAAAGGTTACATTATTTCAACGATAATATAATGATGAAGGGAAAAATATGGGAGGTTTTTAAACGTTATATATACACTTTGAGCAGCTATCTAATCATTCAACACATTTGATCCATTTTCTTATAAACTAACTTTTGCTCTATATGACGCGTTCAACCCGTTAGAGATAAAATAGGTAGAAATTGTCGCCAATGCAAACTGACCCGCTTGTAGAAATTGTATTCCAGACCAACCCCAGCAACCCATTACTCATGTGCTGACTGCTACTAGTTAGTTGTAAGTAGGAAATTAGTAACCGCAAGAACTTTCAACATGTAAGATTCGATTACTTTGATTTTTAAATATGAGACCGACATTTATCTATCGAGGCCTTTTCGAATTGTCAAAATGCAAGACAATGTCAAGATACATTAAATATTCAGAAAAAATAATTATTGGAGCAAGAATCATATTAGACTAGACATAGGCTATATAAAGTGTCATGAAGCCATAACAAGTGCATTTCAATACATAATACATATAGAACAAATCGAAAAAGAATACCATCTGCTGAGTTGAAATGGCCAATTTCAAGGCTTTGGTTGCAATTTTCTTAATCTCGGCAACTGCATTCCAATCATGCCTTGTCCATGCCAATTTCTACAAGGATGCATATTTCAACTGGGGTGCCAAGCATGCTTACATCTATAACAATGGTGATGATCTTAAGTTGGTACTAGATAAGACTGCAGGTACCTAATATCTCCAGTTTCCTATTTGCTGCAATCGATAGAGTTTATTTATTAGGAAATACTAAATTTGAGTTTTCTCACATGTCATTTGACTCCTAAAAGTCAAACATGAAGTCTAGCTTCTAACAATGAGTACTGATCTAACTTTAACTACAGGATCCGGCGTTCAATCATACAAATCATACCTCTTCGGAAGCATCGAAATGCTAATCAAGTTGGTTCCTGGGAACTCTGCAGGAACTGTCACAGCATATTACGTAAGTGCAGTACTAAGTAATATAAAAAGGGATATAAATACATGAACTTATAACGAATATTATTGGCCAACTCATCTATGTGAAAACCGTTGCAGCTATCCTCTACCGGTGACTATCATGACGAGATTGACTTCGAGTTCCTAGGAAACTCGTCGGGACAACCTTACACCATGCACACAAATATCTTTACCAGCGGAAAAGGAGACAGGGAGCAGCAGTTTAAATTATGGTTTGACCCAACTGCCGATTTCCACAACTACACCATTCACTGGAACCCAAGCGAAGTTGTGTGAGTTTAAGAAAAATAACCCTGAGCATAATTATTTTGTACTACGAGTAATTATAACATCATATATGTTTAGTTTGCAGACTAACACTTACTAAATGATTTGACCATGATCCTTACGCAGATGGTTTGTTGACAGTATACCCATTAGGGTCTTCAGAAACTACAACATGCTAGGTGTTGGCTTTCCGAACCAACAAGGAATGCAGGTCTACTCTAGTTTGTGGAATGCTGATAACTGGGCAACAAGAGGTGGTCTAGTCAAAATCGACTGGACATGTGCACCTTTCACGGCTGGTTTGCGTTGGTTCAATCCAAGAGCTTGTACCTTTAATGGACCTGGTAGCATTCACCAGTGTGCAAACCCTAATCCAGCCAACTGGTGGACCTCCCCTGCCTACAAGCAACTGAGCTGGGATCAGCAGACTAAACTCAAGTGGGTTAGAGATAACTACATGATCTATAACTATTGCACTGATTACGAGCGTTTTCATTGGAAGATGCCATTTGAATGCTCCCTGCCACAATACTAAACAATGCATGAAAACCTATTAACCCATACATCTCCAATTCATTCCAGTCGGCGCTGCTTGAAACTCTTTTTTTTCCATTTCTAAAGTATTTTCTTTAATTTATTTTTTCTGATGCATTTTGTATTACAAATTAAACCTTGTCGAGCAGACCCACTGATTTATTATGTTGTACTTCTAATATATATTATATATGAGATCTGAGATTTGTAAGTTTTAAGTGTCCTGAAATGAGTCAGCACATGTTTTCAGAACTACTTACCTCCTTTTTAGAGGCACTAAACCTGAAACTTTTCACCTGCTATGAAGCTTAGTTAAGTAATAATACTAAAGTCGCACCATAATGAAAATTTCAGAGAAATTATCCTAAACAAGAACAGTTATTAGCTGACTAACTAGCCAATAAAATTGATGTGTGTGGCTTGTTATCTGCTATGAGCCTATGATCTTTTCATAATCTGAGATAACTTCTACTTATACCGACAAATAAAGTTGTCTAGAATTCAAAATGAGACAGTTTTAAACTGCAGATGATTTAATAGAAACTTCAGCATTGAACTTGTACTGACTTTTGAGATTTATTCCGGATTATTCAGAATCAGTATATAATTGTCAATGATATCAGACAACATTATATACGAACAAAACAAGATTTAATCAGTAATAATGGTTTAATCAGTAATAATGGTTTAATCCTCAAAGTTTCAAGTTTTTTTCATTTTAACCACTCAACTTTTTTTCAAATGATTTAATCCTTGAAGTTTGCATAGACTTATTCGTTTAACCCTTTAAAGGGTCAAACCATTAAATTATTGAAAGTTTGATGATTAAAAAGGAAAATTTTAAAAGGGCAAAATCATTATGAAAACTAAACTTTAGGGATTAAACCATCAAAATCATTATAAAAAATAAACTTAAAGGGTTAAACCACAATAAGTTTGAAACTTGGAGGATTAAATCATGAGAGAAAAAGTTGAGTGGTTAAAACGAAAAAAAATTGAAACTTTAAGGATTAAAACATTATTAACCCTACAATTAAGTCATAACTTTATAACTGCTTTAGGTAAACTTAAAAGTTTAATGTGATACAGTTGAGGTCAAAAGTTTATGTTATCAGAATAGGAATGAAAATCAGTCTCAACTATTATATACAGTAACTTATATCATACATATAATATTTAAACATACGGATATTAGAAAGGTTACACTTTAAAAATATAATGCCCATGATTTACATATAAATCTCCTGTATGAGGCCTGAGGGCATGTCATAGCTAACTACCAAAGAAGACATAACCGGTTTCCCATTATGTCTGTCCAAAGTTCATTCACAGAATGACAGCTAGCTAATATATTCCTTTTTGTATAGTCCTGTGTATTGGAAGTATAATGACAAAACAATAGTAAAAGTTAGAAGAAAGAGTCAGAAGCGTAAATATAATAAAGTATGTGATTGTTTATGTAAATAAGTGAAAAGGCACGACTATTGGTGAAGGGACACAACCGTAGGAAACAAAAAGGTATAACCGAAATGTTTCAAGAGATGCAATGGTTCAAGGGATGTCAACGAACCAACACAACCATTCAACGCACCTTTTCGTTATGTATATAGATAGAAGTTATGTATCAAACAATCTGTGTGAAATCAATATACTTTGTATATTTCATTCCAAATTCTCTCAATATTAGTATGATTTGAACAAGGTTAACATCAAAGATTCGAGGATTGGGGCCAACAATTGGTATCAAAGCACGTTGGTTGTTAACCAAGTTCAAATCATATACCAAGCCTACTAATTCTGTTGGAATCGTAGGAAACCATGAAGAACAATTTCGATCAAGAAGTTTATGCAAGTTTGCAAATTTCCATACAGATAACAAACCGAAAAGGAAAAATTGCAGAGTATCATAATCAGAAACATCAAAGGCACGGTTATAGATTCAAGTAAGGATTCACAACAGAAGGCATCAAAAGGGACAACGGTATATCAGGCATCATCAAGCAAATTAAAACGGTGTGAATAAAAGGAAAGAACACACCTTGTTTGCAAAGCGGTATAACCCGTGGATTGAATCATCACAACGATTCAATGTTGTCCAGAAAGTAGGCCCAGAAAGCAACCCGGCACACCGAATCCCAAATTAGCGAAACCCTAGTTTCCGGAACCCAAATGATTGAGGGATTCCAACGGTTCATAGGGAACCAATAACCGGTCGAAAGAAGGGAGAGAATGGAGGCAGTTACACCCGTCAAAGAGGCGGTTAACCGGAGTTGGTGAAGCGCCGGCAGTTGCAAGAGAGAAAGGAAAACGGCGTAGTCGCCATTGAAGCGACACAAAGGAACCGGAACAAGGGAAACGGGTCAAAAGGCCCAACAGGTTCCAAGTTTGAGAAATAACAAAATAAAGCATCCATTATTTTGTTATATATTAGTTGGGAAATAAAAAGTACGGAGTATTTGTTTCCAATATTTTATTAGTAAAAAAGGACAAGGGAAGATTTAGGGAATGGAAACCTTAGATTATTCAAGAAAGGTCTTCGTGGCAAAGTAAGACCTTCGTGGCAAAATAAGACCTTCATGGCACATAAGACCTTCATGGCACATAAGACCTTCGTGGCAAAATAAGACCTTAATGGCAAACAAGACCTTAGTGGCAAACAAGACCTTAGTGGCAAAATAAGACCTTCGTGGCAATCAAGACCTTAGTGGCAGAATGAAACCTTAGTGGATTCAAGAATGAAACCTTAGTGGATTCAGGGAAGAGAAACCTTGTGTTTCAAAGAAAGCAAGAAATTGATCATACGATCATAAGAATGAAGATAGTGAGAAACTACAAAAGCAAATTCGTGAGAAGCAAATTCGTGAGAAGCAAGTTTGTGAGAAGCAAAGTTCGTGAATAACAAGTTTAAGTTGAAAAATGAAGATGGTGTGAAGTCATCAAAGATTTATTCAAGATCAAATGTAATTGTATGAGACTACTGCACAAGAATCAAAAATGACTCAATCAAGAATATTGCAGCACTAATGACAATGATGCTGAAGATCAAAGGAACTATCTGTTTTGTCATTAGGGGGAATATTGGAAGTATAATGACAAAACAATAGTAAAAAGTTAGAAGAAAGAGTCAGAAGCGTAAATATATAAAGTATGTGATTGTTTATGTAAATAAGTGAAAAGGCACAACTATTGGTGAAAGGACACAACCGCAGGAAACAAAAGGGTATAACCGAAATGTTTCAAGAGATGCAATGGTTCAAGGGATGTCAACGAACCAACACAACCATTCAAGGCACATTTTCGTTATGTATATATAGATAGAAGTTATGTATCAAACAATCTGTGTGAAATCAATATACTTTGTATATTTCATTCCAAATTCTCTCAATATTAGTGATTTGAACAAGGTTAACATCAAAGATCCGAGGATTGAGGCCAACACTATGTAGCTAATCTTTTAATCAAATCTGAGCCACATCGTTTGTCTTATTATTCCCCCTTGTTCTTTATAGTGGCAACACACAGCAAAACGTAATAAGCATAGCTCGGCTGATCACATTAACTATAATTTGAAAAATTTAGGATGTCGTATGTCATGCATTTGATCAAGCGGCATACACATGTTCTTTAAACCAATTTATATATGGACTATCAAAGAAACACGGATCCTTGATTTTTCCACTTTATACATCACTTAAGTAATATAACGATAAGAGTACATATAACAACGTAAACACAAACGAAGGGGGGGGGGGGGGGTTTGAGGTGGGAACTGGCCAAGATCAGTACTTATAATCCAGAAAAGGGGATCCTGATAGAGGTCACAAGGCAAATTGGGTAACAAGCCAAAATGAGTTTAGGTGGTAACATAATTTCTTACTTCTTAATATGGCCTGGTTGACTTGCAATCACAACTTTTCACCGTTCCTTAGAAAGTGTATATAACTAATGCGTTAATCATGATTATGAAACATTATGGTACTAATCTATGAATAAAGAATTTAAAATGGAGTATACACTAAATAAGTAAATATTGACTATGAACGACTTTCTACCTGCGCAACTCAATATCTTCCATATTTAGCTATTTATTCAGTTGGTGTGTTTGAGATAAAACACAACCCGAATTAACCCAGTTATAAGTACATTTATTAGAATTGACACATTCAAAATGATGCAGAGAGTGCCTTCGGACTTCAACTCCTTTGACTTAGCCGTCGTTTCTTTGGTTAACATGTGAAGTCTAAATTCATAATGTTTCGAAGATCGAAGGGTCATAAATGACAATTTATAATTATCATAATCTATCCAATTTAATTTATTATTTATTTAGTTTTAGTTAGGATTTATCTAGATTTGATTTATAATTATTTTTATTATTGTTTTCTTTTTCAGCAAGTTTAGTCTAGGGTTAGAAGTCTATATAAACATTTGATTGTATTAGGGTTTGAGTGAGTTGAAGTTGAATATGAATTATTAAAAAGAGAGTGATTTTTGAGAAGTCCCGTTTTAGGGCACCCGTTTAAAGTTTATTGAATTTCCGTTCATGTTTATTGTGTGATTTCTTCGATTCACAAACACCCCGTCATCATTTGGTATCAGAGCATAGGTTCGGGAGAAGAAATTGCACACCCAAAAGAAGCCAATCAAAGAAAATGAAAAATTCCGTCAAAATTCGTCATACTCTGCGCAGCTGCGAGAGAATTGACGCCACGGATTCGTTAACTGTTGGATCGTTGTGATTTTCGAATATGTGGTTGAAAACACATACCCGCATAATCTGACCGTTGGGATTTTCGATTTGATTTTTCTACAAGGAGATATGAATTTCCGAAGTTGCTGCAGTTTTCTAGACCGAATATGTTTTGATTTTGGTAATCGTAGATTCGCCGGAAGAGGCAACGATATAACCAACCACCGATACGCACGTGTGTTAGAGGATGAAGATGCCATAAACAATTGGAGAAACTTCATACGGATTTCAACAGCGAGCCAACCGTAGAGTCACCGAACGAGGCAACGGAAACGCAAGTGAGGAAGAAGTCCCCAGATGATTTTATCGAAAGATTTTATCGGATGTTTTGAACAAGATGGATCGTGATTCTCTTTGGAGAAGCCGTGTTAAGGAAACGAAGAGGGGTTAGAAAGTTTCAGAGTTCGAGACTTGGAAAGACAAGACTCGAGGACGAGTCTTTTTTCAAGAGGGGGAGAATGGTGCAGAGAGTCCCTTCGACCTCCAACTCCTTTGACTTAGCCGTCGTTTCTTTGGTTAACATGTGAAGTCTAAATTCATAATGTTTCGAAGATCGAAGGGTCATAAATGACAATTTATAATTGTCATAATCTATCCAGTTTAATTTATTATTTATTTAGTTTTAGTTATGATTTATCTAGATTTGATTTATAATTATTTTTATTATTGTTTTCTTTTTCAGCAAGTTTAGTCTAGGGTTAGAAGTCTATATAAACATTTGATTGTATTAGGGTTTGAGTGAGTTGAAGTTGAATATGAATTATTAAAAAGAAAGAGATTCTCGAGAAGTCTCGTTTTAGGGCACCCGTTTAGTGTTTATTGAATTTCCATTCATGTTTATTGTGTGATTTCTTCGATTCATAAACACCCCGTCATCACAAAACCTAGTGTATAGCTTTTAACTTATTAGTGAACAATAGCGTTATGCATGTGTTGTTTCGAGAGAAGGCTGGATACTCATATTCTGTAGAGAACGAGATGCCACATTTTGTAAAATTCCATGTAATAGTAGTGCTCCCGTAAAAGAAATGGCAGAAATTGTAGACTTTCATGCAATAATAAATCTGGTATAAATAATATTCCCTTGACTCTTACATCTCATAAGATATGCCTCAATGAGACTTGTAATCTTGTAAGTTGGAAAATGGTTGCCAAGCACTATTCACCACCTGTAAGTCCTTTCAAAAAATTAATATATGAGACAGGACTTATTGATTGAGGCCTTAAAGAATGCCAAAATTCAAGAAAAAGTCATGACATATTTAATTATTTGACAGAACAAGAAATAATGGGGCAATAGTCATCATGGCACAGGACTTGGGCTACACAACAGCCTATATAAGGTGCCAACAAGCAATGAGAAGAGCATTCCAATATAAAGAATAATTAGTACCATCTGTTCAGCTGAGATGACAAGCTTCAGAGCTTTGGTTGGAGTGGTATTCGTCTCAGCAATTGCGTTTCAATCATGCTTTGTCAAGGGAAACTTTTACAGTGACACATATTTTAATTGGGGTGGCAAGCATTCCTACATTTTCGGCAATGGTGATGATCTAAATCTCGTGTTGGATGAGTCTGCAGGTACATATATAATTTCCATACTAAAAGTCAAATTCAAATTCATTTGACTCCTAAAAGTCAAACATAAGTTATAACTTTGACATTAAGTAATGATCTATCTCTAATTACAGGATCTGGTGTTCAATCACACAAATCGTACCTTTTTGGAAGCATTGAACTGCTAATCAAGTTGGTTCCAGGGAACTCCGCAGGCACTGTCACAGCATATTACGTAAGTGCAATACCAAGAAAGATAAAAGGGATGATTACATATATTGAAAATGGATTGCTAACATTTTTATGCAAATTCATGCCAGTTGTCCTCTACTGGTGACTATCATGACGAGATCGATTTTGAGTTCTTAGGAAACTCGTCAGGAGAACCATACACCATGCACACAAACATCTTTACCAATGGCAAAGGAAACAGGGAGCAACAGTTTAAATTATGGTTTGACCCAACTGCCGATTTCCACAACTACACCATTCACTGGAACCCAACGGCAGTCGTGTAAGTTAAACTAAGATAAATATCAATGTATATATTGTTTACAGACTAACAGTTAGTTACTGAATAGTTAGATTAAGACGCCAAATGGTTTGTAATCACGTCGATAAATGTAGGTGGTACGTCGATAGTATACCTATCAGAGTCTACAGAAACTACAAAAGTGAAGGAATTGGGTTCCCAAACCAACAAGGAATGCAAGTTTACTCTAGTCTGTGGAATGCTGATAACTGGGCAACGAGAGGTGGTCAAGTCAAAATCGACTGGAGTTGTGCACCTTTCAGGGCTGGTTTGCGTAAATTTAACGCGAGAGCTTGTGAGTGGAAAGGGCCTATTAGCATTTATCAGTGTGCGTATCCTAACGAAGCTAACTGGTGGACCACCCCGGTGTACGACCAACTGAACTGGGACCAGCAAGGTAAACTTGAGTGGGTTAGAGATAACTACATGATCTATAACTACTGCACAGATTACGAGCGTTTCCATTGGCAGATGGCTCCTGAATGCTTTAAGCCACAATACTAAACGAAAGATGATAACCAATTTTATACTAGTTCGCACTTGAAATGCGATATTCATGATATATCTAAGTTTTTTCTTCTCCTTATTTTCATTATAATGTATGTTTAATCTTTCTGTGAGAGTATTTAATGATTCCATTACCATTTACTTTTTCGGTATATTACAGCAAAAACAAACAGCTTAATATTCTTCTTTAATCCAGCTGACAAAAAACGTTCATAAGTCAAATGACATCTGAAAGTAGCAAATTGTAACCAAGTCTCATAGACATATCATGATTCATGAGATGATCAAGCATGTATAACTGCTATTGCATCCTAATCCTATAGTAGTTTGAGCGGAACATCTTATAACAATATTTATACATTATACATTAAATACAAATGATTATGATTACTTGATTATCCGGTTGAGTTGGAATGAGAATTAAAATTTTGGTGAGAATTGAAGAATCAATCTGTCCTATTTATTTTCATCAAATCTCACTTTCTTTGACGTTTTTCAAAATAAATATCTCAAAAATGGCTAATAGAAAATTTATAATAATTACACCATAAAAAAGCTTTTTTTCTCTTCGATTATACATCTTACATGATATACGTTCGACGATTTTTTATTTTTATTTTTTAATGGCTCTTACAAATTGCATAATTTATTATCACATGTGATAGTATGTACTTGTGTAGTTGGTTGTAAGAGTCGTAGGTATCACGTGTGAGACTCTATAAGGTATCAAATAATATAGTTATTTTTAAAACCCACCCAAAAATGAAAAAGAAAATTCGTCGAAAGTATATATTATGTGAAATGTCTAATCGAAGAGGAAAAAACGCTAGTTTTTATGGTGCAACTTTTTAAATTTTATGACTAGCCACTTTTGAGATATTTAATTTTAAAAAATGTGGGGAAAGTTAGGGTTTTATTCAATGACTTTTGTACACCTAAATGGAGCTTTTTCTTTCATTATCACCAAAATTTGTTACACGTTACTCTAATTTGGGAATTGAATATAAAGTGCACATGTTTGAAATATATTACCAATTCTTACACAATTTAATTTAAATAAATATAAATAGCAAATATCATTAAACGATTGGTTGTATATGTTTGTTAGACTCCTCCCAACAGTTCTTCGGTTCGGCTAATGGTTTCCCAACAGTTCTTCGGTTCGGCTATTGGTTCCAACCAACATAATCGATGTCATTGGCTCGGGACAGTCGGTTGGCGTCGTTGGTTTCCATCGAAGGATATGTGACGGAGTGAGGGATGAGAAGTGTAGGCCCGAAGCTGTTTCAAATTATTTTATTTTGTTTTTAAAATTGTGAAAT
The DNA here is from genome assembly GCA_963422505.1 of Pseudognaphalium luteoalbum. Classification (NCBI taxonomy): domain Eukaryota; kingdom Viridiplantae; phylum Streptophyta; class Magnoliopsida; order Asterales; family Asteraceae; genus Pseudognaphalium; species Pseudognaphalium luteoalbum. The sequence continues at coordinate 57,094,774 of OY730192.1, forward strand.
ATATAATATGTTTATGTATTTTATATGGTTTGAAAATGATTATTGAACTCAACAAGGGAGACAAAAAGTTTGAATCAGGTTTTGTAGAAACTTGAAAATAATAGTGTAGGTTTACATTTGGAGAAGAAGACAAAATAATTTTGTAGGTTGACATTTAGACAAGATGACCTTATTTTTTGTTAAAAGTTTTGTAGATGCCCCCTTTGATTACGTTAAGAGTAACTATTTTAGCCCTTTAGTATTTTATAGTATATCATATTAGCCTTATCTTTTGATACTACCTTTGTCTCAATTTTATTGTTCGATTTTGACATTTTGAAATCTTTAGTTTTCAACTTTTACTTTAAATATTTTTGTTTGTCTTACATAATAATTGAAGCAAAATATATGAATGGATTGAGTTTTAAATGTATTTTCATCAAGGTCAAAGTTGTGAAAAAAAACTAAAGTTTCTAAATTTAATGACTGTATTTTGAATTTTAAATTTATGTTTTAAATATATAGAGTATAATAATGTGGGGGTCCAATATGTAACTGTTGACAGTATTGTGTTAGTTTTGTGTCATTTTTTAAAATAACTGACGTTGCACCGATGTGACAGAAACTGATTCGTTAATTTGTGTTACGTTTGAGAGCGGTGTTTTTGAACTCTAATCCAAATTAAATTATTTTTATTATTATTATTGTTATTTACAATTAAAATACAGTATTTTTTTATTTATATCTACGTATTACGTATTTTTTAATAATAAAGAAATAAAGAATAATACACACAAAATCCTGTCCATCTCTCCAATAATTCTTTCATCTCTATCCTTCAAAATTTCTTCAAAGACCACCTGCTTCCATTTTTCTCGTTTTCGCGTCGTCAATCTGCGCCTGTTTTTGTGTTAGGGTTTGATCCGTAATTTGTATGGATAGGATAGTCGGTGGAAAGTATAAGCTCGGCCGTAAGATCGGAAGTGGATCCTTCGGTGAAATTCATCTAGGTTTTACTTCTTAATTAACCTCTCTTTTATAAATCATCATTATTGAACTTGAACTTGAACTTGATTGAGTTAATGTTTCTGGTGCAGCGACGCATGTTGATACGTTTGAAATCGTTGCCGTTAAGATCGTAAGTGTTGAACATGATTAGTCTTCAGTTACTATGTTCATTTCTCGTTTTTGATTAGATAGATAATCTATTTCTATGATTGATGATAGTGAAATTGAAGTTGAAAATTAGCTGCAGTTCTAGGTAGGGTTTGGGATTTGAGGTTTAGAATCCGAAATGAAGCTGTTTTTTTACATCAGATTTTGAGCTAGTTTTAGGTTGAACTCTGGCAGCATATTAGTGTGTTCTGTTTCTGCAAATTATTTCTATATACGCACATACACACACGTGTCTGTTCTCCATTTTAGCGATTGTAAGATGTTCCTTTTGTTGACCTTACGGTTTTGGAGCGGTATTACTTAGCGGTTTGACATGCCGTTTTTTTAGTGTGACATGAACATCAGTTGTGATACTATTTTCTGATATTGCAGGAGAATAATAAGACCAAGCATCCACAACTTCTGTATGAAGCTAAGCTGTACAATATTCTTCAGGGAGGAAGTACGTATTATAATATGCTTACTTATCTATTGTTTCAATTTCAGTGATGCCTCCTATTTAAAATTGATATATATGATTTTTTTTTCACTTGTAGGTGGTATACCTGCCATTAAGTGGTCTGGTGTAGATGGTGAGGACAACATTTTAGTACTCGATTTACTGGGACCAAGTCTTGAGGACCTGTTTGTATATTGTGGGAGGAAATTTCAGTTGAAAACAGTCTTAATGTTGGCTGATCAAATGGTAAGTAACTACGCATCTACACCTTACTTGAATATTGCACCTCTACTATATTTATGTATCAGTTACCCACTCCTATTTCTCATTGAGTTTGGTGACCTCTCTTCCATTTGTGTTTGGAGAAAACTCTGTTGCTGCTGCAGTACTTCCTCCGATAATTCATACAGAACATTAAGTAGCTAATCAATATCTTTCTGCAGATAACGAGAATCGAGTATGTGCATTCTAAAGGGTTTTTACATCGTGATATAAAGCCTGATAATTTTCTAATGGGTCTTGGACGAAAAGCAAATCAGGTGATAATAAGAGCCTTGCCGTGCCTATTACTCTATTAGTGATGACTAAGCATTTTTCCACTATGTCATTATCATATTTGCTTGTAAACTTTCCTCATAGTACTTCACTTTCATTGTATTCGTCAGGTTTATATTATTGATTTTGGGCTTGCTAAAAGATATCGTGATGCAACAACCCATCGCCATATTCCGTACAGGTATATATCTAAAGCTAGCATATATAGACTAATTAAATCTGAATCCCTCTTACCTTTCCTGATTCTCAATCATCTTTTATTATTTGTGTACATATAGAGTGAGATTGATGTTGTTACACAATTCATCATCTTCCTTGGAATGAATTTTGATGATTTTCCTTTTTCTTTTGTTGAGTGTATACTTAATGTATATCGTAATGTGTCACGTCACATGCACAATGATTCTCATAAGTGAATTACGAACTTCTGTAGGGAGAATAAAAACTTAACTGGAACGGCACGTTACGCAAGCTGCAATACTCATCTTGGAATTGGTAAGAGTAGATTTACCAAACTCGGAGCTAATGGATAGCCCCCGGATTATATCTGATCTTGGGAAACTTGAAGTCATCTTGATGATCTTTTTGCAGAGCAAAGCCGACGTGACGATTTGGAGTCTCTTGGTTATGTACTTCTATATTTTTTAAGAGGAAGGTATACTTTTTGCTGTGATATGATATGTTGTATACTATCAAATAAGTTTTGTGGATGGTTTATAAATAGATATTTTTGTGTGTATGTATGTATTGTATATATAAGGGCCGTTTTACCCTTTTTTATGCATTGTATATGTATTATCATGTGTGACTCTAGCATTATTTTTATTGACTCACAGTTTTTGTCTAGTCTTCCATGGCAGGGTCTAAAAGCTGCCACAAAAAAACAGAAGTATGACAAAATATGTGAAAAGAAGTTATCAACTCCCATTGAGGTTTGACTTTATCTAATTGAGTTAAGATTTTCAGTAATCTCTTTGAATAGTGACGCTCAACTTCAATTCTTAAAGGTTCTTTGCAAGTCTCACCCTGTAGAATTCGCGTCATATTTCCATTACTGTCACTCATTGACATTTGATCAGCGGCCTGATTATGGATTTTTGAAACGTCTATTTCGAGAGTTGTTCACTCGTGAAGGTATCTGATGTGAATATTGATTTTCTTGTTTTTTTTTTATCATATGAGGGCATTTTAAGCATCTAGTCATTGTTATAATTTTTTCTTGGCATTTAGGTACTTCTATCTGTGATATCATGTGATTTTGAATGTATTTGTGTGTGGGCATGTGGCAATTATGAGTTTACCCTCAATCTCTCTCTCTAACACAGTTGAATGAAGAACACCAATGTTATATTTGTCATGCAGGATTTGAATTTGATTACATATTTGATTGGACTATCCTGAAGTATCAACAGTCACAAAAGAGTAAACCTCAGCCAAATGCATTGGTTAGTGTTCTTGCAATCTAGGTTCTTTTTCCTTGCATTGCCTGTATTTCATTGCGCTTTGCAATGTGTATTAATGTTCTCATTTGATTAAATAAACTCAATATCCATGTTTTACAGCCAGTTCATGGAGAAAGCAGCAGTGGAGGCATTCGGAAGGATATGGAAAAACATCAAGGTTAGAGATACTCTCGGTTTTCCTTGCATCGATTATCTGAACTTCGAAGATACCCGTGTTGTCAAGTAGTTCCTAATATATATGTCAAATCAAACATATTGGTTCTTTACATACTGAAGTTCATAAAGAGGAGCAACTAAGTTCTGTTTTCTTTTCAATGGCAGGAAGCAACAATGCTACTTATTCAGCTGAAGTAACTGACCGTATGAGGTCAAACACTGCTGCTACTCCTGGTGTCCGAATGCAATTTAAATCGCCAGTGAATAGAATGACTACAGACAATCCTCCCGAAAGAAATGTGAGTTATCTGCTTCTAGTTCGTTTACAAGGAACAAAGGAACTATACCTGTGGACGCGCGAACACACATACACAGTGTTTAGCTGTATATCTTTTGTTACATATATAAAATTCTTCCTGTGTTCAGAAGAAGTGTCAAATTTATATGTTTACACTTGATTAAATTTACAATTGATTATTCATTCGTTTATAGAGAGTTAAGGGTAAAGAAAACTGGGGTCATCTTAATGTTAAGTATTGGGACTCTTTTCCCTGGGCTTTTTTTGTTTTGTTAAGGGACTCTCTCTTTTCGTGGTGTATGTAAAGCTCTGCAGTTACATATGATATTGATAGTGAACGTTATTCTTGTACGCGTTACAATATTAGCTTTTGATTTTTTGTATATATGGAGACTGAATGCATGATGCTGATAATGCAGACCTTAGGCCAATCACAGATGCCACCATCTTCATCTACTCAGGGTGCTGCCGCAAAAAGATACCCCGCAAAACCTGCTTTGCCGTCAGACTCCACCAACCCTAATCATGCAGATAGCACAGCTCCTTCTAGCAGCTGGATTTCCTCCTTGCGACGTATCTCTTCAGCCAAGTGATATACCAGGTAATTCATATGAGTCACCTTTATACGTCTGACAGCTGTGGTCCATCAACTATTAAATGTGTTGATTTGCGATATTTTATACCTCTAATGGGCCAAATATAATATAGCTTTGAAGGAAATGAGTCAAATGTGCCGAAAGTTGTTCAAAGTGTACTTTTGATGTAGTAAACCTCCTAAATCATTTGTTATAAAAATACATTGTTATTGAATTTGTTTTATTTCTGTAATATATATGCCGCAGCAGCAACCTACCTGTTTTGGCTGTTCCCCAACCCTTCTGTCCCACCCATATTGCTAGCTCTACATCCTCCTCTCATTTACCACAGGTCGTTCTTACTTGCATTTCTGCCACTTTTTGTTGACTGCATAGCTTTTCATCTTTGTGTTTTCAGATAACTTATGATCAAGATAGCGGTGATGCACCAAGCTCCATCATGCCAGAAAATAACGTGATGCCAGCTTGTTTTTCATAGAATTCGGTTATAAACCAAAAGTGTGTATTTGTGAATTCGCATACCGTCAATTCAGCGCCTTTCTTGACAAGCTTTTATGCCTCAATGAAGGAGCAAGCATGCTATGAATGTAAATTGAATTATTCCTGATTCAGAAGCTATATATTAAGCCCAAGGTCATTGAGTACAGATCACAGTTTTCTTCCTTTGCAGGTGCATAAAAGTAACAACTAAAATCCGAATCAACTTGGGTTTTGGCTTCTTGTGTAACATAAATGTCCATTACGTTTTTTCGTTGGATTTAACGTTCGTACAATTTATGTGCAGATAGTTCGTATTTTTTTTGTTTAATTTTATTTATGGTTATATTCTTGTGTTGCAACATCTTGCTTTATACTTCTTATAAACCCCCCGCCCATGTGATTGGGGCATTTAGTTGCATTTCTGGTAGCTGGAATTATTTGATTGAAGCTCTTGCTGCTTCCTGAAGTGGCCAATTCGATTCAAGTAATAACTGTTCCCTATCATTTTATCTTTTCTTATTTATGTAGATCTAAGCGTCCCGTTACTTGTATGTCCAATTAATTAGTCTATATTATTTTTGGGGCCAATAATGGTGAGGAGAAACAGAGGAAATTGAATTAAAGTAATCGACCCTAGATGTTGATTGACTCATCTCCTCTTTATACCATGCACATTATTAATATCTATTTTTATGCCTAGACATTAATTGCTAGTGAAGTTTGCATTTCAGGTTTTATTTACATACTTAATGGTTATATCGTAGCAGAAACTTTTATGCATCATTGGTTTCCAAAGTAACACATTTATGCTTTTGATCTGCAGAATCTTCTATTGAAATGCGGTTGATAGGTTTGGACAAGTCAAAAGGGACACACTGAGTTTGTGGCTTGACCTTAACTCCTTAAGAGATGATGCCTTACATTTTCATTTCTTTTGATGCATAAATTGTCGATTATGGATTGATAATTACATAGCTTTTCACGAGTCCTTGCTTGGTCATTAGACTAGATGAAACTTGCAAGGCGGTTTACTTTTTGCTCCATGAATCCTTTAACCTCTAGCTCTAGAAATGGATGAATAGTCTTAGATAAACTTTTTCTGGTCCTTGCACAGCTTCATCTTGAAGTTTCGTGCTTGTTTCTTTATTTCTTTGGTGTGTGTGTGTCCGCGTGTGTGCGTTTAGTATTCCCTTGAAGTTGGGAACTGGTTCTTGGTTCGGTTCTGGGGAACTTCTGATCAAAACTGGTTCGATACAGTGATACGGGTTCTTTTAAAATTTTAAGAATTATTTAAGCATTTATATTTGACTGATTAAGCATATAGGATAGAAGTTTTTAAAGTTAAGATGTAAGTGCAATAAAGTTATACAATTGCAAGCAATTTGAATTCGTGTGTGACTACATGTAAGCCAAGTCAGTTTCTCAAATGAGCAAGGCAACACACATACGAAACAAAGAGCTTATTGCATGACGGTATGAGTTACATTGCCAATTAGAAAGAAGGTTTAATCTTTTTTTGTTCAGGATCGAAATCGCTGTTAGAATAGGCAAGTTATGTACAGATGCAATTGGTAAAAACAATGTTTACCTGATCATAGTTATTCTTGTAGTTTTGATCATTTCATGTTTCACTTGATGAACGTTGCCATTAACATGAATGCCTTTATCCTGGAATTGAAGACAGAAGTTACCTAGTGATGTACTTGTCAATAGCCTTGCACTCTGATCAACATATTCGACGGGGCACTTGATCCCATCAGTGTAGCTGAGTTAATCAGTCATCGTCATAATTGATCATTGTTAGTTTTATACAATAATCGAAAGAGGGCTATGGAGTGTTAAACATAAAAATTAGTTGTAATTGTTAGAAACTTGTAAATTGGTGATGAACGACCATTGAGCTGTTGTGTGTTGACGTTTAATTACCTTACTATGAATGTCACGACAACTTTGATGTAGTAGAAGTTAGCTTATGTCATAAAAAATTCATTCTGCTAGTAATGACATCATCAACCATTTATTCATTCTAGATTTTCATTTCGGTGTTGAACTAGGCCAAATTTGCATGGTTATCAAAATACGGCCCAACAATCAAAGCTCATAACTTCGCTATGAACCCTGTCAGTTTTCGGCCTTTCAGGATCGTCTAGGGCTGAAAATGCAATTTTAATCAACTACGTTTTCTATTTTGGACTTTATTGTTTGGACTTTGTTACCTTGATCCGTTTTGAATGAGCTTTGTTTTTACTTCCATCCCAATATTTGACCACTATTGGGATTATGGCTTATGCAGTTTTTGATTATTGAATAATATACAATTTCGTGAATACTTAATTGGATTTCAAATTTAATGAGTTCTTAATTCGTGTTTGATCTGTACGGCCATTCAATCATATCTCCTAGACGTTAAAATTACACCACACACAAAAAAAGATGAGAAAATGTAATGTAACTGTATTTGATGTATACGGGATCAAAAATTACTACGTTAATACTACCATAAAAGTTCATAACTATGGTTGTGCATAGTTGTTTAAGTTGCAACCTTTTTATGATTGGGGCTCATAAATACAACAAATTATTTGATTTAAACATCAATATTATGTTGTAGTACATTTGTACAGTAAGCTTTAAATCTGGTACAGAATGGTGAATGAAACAAATTTGATGTTGTATTTATCAACTCCTTTTCAAGATACTTGAGGATCAAACATTTGGATCTGTGTCCAATAAGATCACTATAAGTTGTTTAAGGTCAGATAATTTAAAATATAAGTTGTACTTGCCAGATTTGGAAGTTCAGTTATGATTTAGTTATTTATTGACTTATTGTACTTCCAAGGTTTTAATTGCCCTGAAATCTATTACTCTATATTTGGTTTCTGGTACTACATGATGAGATGTCTGAAACCATGCAACCAATATAATACAGGTAATCTGGTAAGGGCGGAATTAGTAGTATATCACATGGGTCCACCTTGACTTTCAAAACTTTTCAGAGAAGATTTAGATATTAAGTATGTGAACCATGTTGCAAAAGTTATATGACCTAGCTAGATGTTTTAGATGTTTTGGCCCACTATCAGCCCAAATAATTGCATGTTAGTCAATGAATAGCCCAATTTTTGAAAATTTCATAAACTCTCACTCTCCAATTTTCTCATTCTAGGTATCTCTAAAATATAAAATTGTTATTTGTTTATTGTGTAAATAAATTGAATTTGAATACATTTGTTGTGATGATTGTGTTATTGTTTACTGATGAAACCTTTGATTGGATACCCCAAAATTGATAATTGTTTATTTTATTTGAACTTTGCTTATCCACCTTAAAAATTTTTCCTTCTAGCTTTTAAGTTGGTGTTTTATTTTTTATTTTTCTTTCTTCTTTGGTTTCTATTTTAGAGGCCCTGTTGTACATATTCGTTTGCTCCCCTCTATTTTGAGTGGTTGAGCCTTAATTAAATTCTAGCTGGTCTAAATGTTTTTTGTTGTAATTTTGTTGTTGTTACAGTTAAAATGAAAAGATTTACACAACCTAGTATATCTTCAATTAATGCTCAAATAACAAATGTAAAAACAAAAAAAACAAAAAAACATTGAAGATAATGCAAAACATAAGTATATGAGTATGTTTTATGTTTCGTGTTAACGACTTGATCCGTTTATTTTGCCCGAACTAGTTTGTTTAACTAGTTCATGCAACCAACTTATTGAGTCAAGGCAAAATGAACCACATGACTTTATGCTCTAGATCCGCCATGTTAGTTTTAGAGCATGATAAACTCATTCAAGTGATTTAACGGATTTTGTTTTTATAACATTTTATTCATTTTATTATCTATTTTAAAATAAAGTTCACTCATTCTAATGTAAAATCCTTTCAAAAGCTTATTTAATGAAAAGCTACAAGCACAAATTTATATAATAAAAAGAAATTTGAACAAAAACCTAATTATGATCAACCCTTTGTAACAAAATTTTCAAAGCCTTTATAAATAATAATAATAATAATAATAATAATAATAATAATAATCTATAACAATAACAATATACTTAAAGCAAAATAACTTGGGGCAATCTCAACCCTTAATTGGGTTTTTTCTCATATTGATCCAACGATTTAGATTTAATCCTAATAGTTACATTTAACCTCAAAATCCCTAAAAATATTAAATAATTAATTATCAATTATTAAATATTAATAATAAAAATAATCCGCTTATCAAAAAATTAGGCGATATTTTTTGAATTCTTTTATTAATAAAATATTTATAAAGATTTCGGCTATATGTAAAAAAAAGATAATTAATTATTTTTCCATTTATAATAAAAAAATAGATCACGTGTTATATTTTTCCATTTTATAAAGATTACTACACTTAATTAGATTTATACCCTACGACTTATATTTTACAGTAGTACGTTTCACCAATTTTTCCATCCAAAACCCTAATCGAAGCTATCAACATAAAATCAAGGGAATAAACACGGATGGGGAAGAAGGATCTTTCTAACAAACAGGTACGTCCTTTATTTTCTTTGAAATTTTTGAACTTTTTTTTTTTTCAAATCAGAAAATAAAGGAGATGCAATTTAGTTTGACAAGAAAGTTTAAACTTGGTTTATATCTTCAAATAGATCTGCTCTTGGGTTGTATTCCATTAATATTATTTTAAAGAAGAAAAAGGCTATATGGGCTTTATCACTCAACGGAAGATTTAGAACGGGGTAATTTTATTTTTAATTTTGCTCTTTAAGTTTTATTATGATTTACGTGATATAATTCTTCTTTCACTTCATAAGGTATGGTCAACGAATTGATATTTCACGATCACTTTTTAACATGCTATTCATGGTTGATTTCCTTATGTAGGCTTGAAATCTGAACGTATCTTTCTTATTTTTGTAAGTTGGAATAAGTGAGGTTAAAACGAACATTGTGTTTATTTAATAGATACCAACATGATGGTTATGGCTACCGCTACTACAATTGGAAAACATGTGAATGGGTTGCAATAGACTATGAAATAGCTGTTTGTGCTTTCAAATTTATGTTGTATTCATTTTTGTTATATGGAGTATGGACAATGATGATTTTCAAATTAAAATTTATGCGGTGTGCACACGTTTTTATTTAAGCTTCTATCCATGCTATTTAAATTTATCAACAAATTATCGATACACAGTTCAACAGTTTTTCTTCTTTTACTTTATGAAAAGTACCAATTGAAATATTACCGATTTAGCATTTTATCTATTTCTATATGTGTCCATTCTTATATATATGGTTGTATTCAAATTTTGTTAATGTTGTTTTTGGGTTGTAGCAAAGAAGAATGTGATGAGAGGGAAATGTACAACTTGATTTTATAGGAAGAGGTGAATGGTACAAGAAAATAGCATGTTATAGATTTTAAAGACGTGAAAGATGTTTTGGGTACATCTTTTGCATTTTTTTGGTTTGCTAATGATGTCTTGATGATGGCTACGGTATGTAAAATACTTTAGTAGTAGTAAACTATTAATGGATGCTTTTAATTTAGTATGACATTGGGACTTACATAAGTTCCTTCTCAATCAGCCGGATCTATTGAATTCCTACCTCAAATTATGAGTTTTGTGATAACTTTATCAATCCTAAGGTATATACTTATATACTATTGTTACTTATCAACTAAGTACTCATTATTTTTATTGATTACTTACTTTGATAACGTCGCTTCATTTGCCAAAAATTGTTGAACTTGATTCTTATTTGAAGGGTGTTGACTGAAGGGCGTCTTCAAAAGAATGTCAGCTCTGAGTTAACTGACAATCATAGTGGCAAAGCTAATACTCAGGTAAATTGGTTGGATATAGTAATTTTTCTCATCTCTTATGCATATGTTATGTTGTGATAGTGATAATTTTTTCTTTTTCAGCTTACAAATGAGCCACACATGTCATATAGAATGGCTAATTTTGACTATATCCGTCTTTATGTCACAGTCAGTTTCATGGTTACATAATACATACAAGTCCATCTTACTTTCTTACTCTTGGAGTATAATTGTTTGTATATTAGTTGTGGCAAAGATTGAATTTTAAAGACTCGTGAGATTTTTGTATTACCACAACCATGGTTTTAGTGTTATGCTACAATAATTTTGTTTAGCTCATATCTATCATAGATACAATTGATGATTAGTTGGACTTTTCTTGCAGAGTACTATTTTCTTTGTAGCATGGCATTTTTAAAATTTGGGTGGGTGAATTGATGACATGCTATTTTAGTCAAATTTACTTGGTTTATTTTAAAGTCTTAAATTTGAACAGGACTAGCTTGGAGAATAAGTGAATAACCTTGAATTTATCATGGAGATGTCATTACTATTCAGGTACCTAACTTTTTGTCAGTCTCTTTGAAATATGTATTGTATGGGAATTGCATGCAGTGGACCATGTTTGACTTGACTTTAACGATGAAAGTTAAATTTGGTTTAAAAAACATATCTTATAAATTTGCACAAAATTTATTTTTCACTGGTTTATTTTCAATTAAAGGTAGTAATTTTGACCCATTTACTTGTGATTGTGTCAGTCCATATCATAGCAAAAAAGATTTCATTACAAATTTGGTTGTTGAATATGATGATTTAAGATATTTTCAAGACTAATGATGTTAATAGTGTCACATTATATGGTAAAGTATGAGGAAGAGGGACGATGTACTTCTCAAAACATCTGTACCATCGATAAGTGGTTAAGTTGTGAACACCAAGACATGATGAAGGTGGGCATGACAAGAGTAGTGTAGTTCAGCTATTCATATGCTTAATTAATTATATATTTTTGAATCCTATATCTTGGCCTCAACTTTTTTTATATGTTGCAGTCATGTTTAAGGAAAAATCTAAAAGTTTGTTCATGGTTTGTCATTCTTAAAAGTTTCAGTTCTATTTGGTTAGATGTGTACTTGGTAATGCTTTTTCTAGGCTTGAATTGGAATTGAAATATGTTTATAACATGTCTTTTACATTTTATATGCTTCTGCTTTAGTTTGAGAAATGCCATTGTTATTCACTTCTTTTAATACTTATTATTATATAAATGGTTCATAATTACATGTAAACTTTGAAGTTGTATCATTAAGTGGAGTTTTCTCCAATGGACTGAAGTTACCACCTTCATATTCCTTACTCCTTCCGTCCCACTTTTATTGTCCACTTTTGACTTTTGAAGTCTTTTTTTGACAACGTTGACTTTGAATATTTTTGTTTGTATTATATAATACTTGATGCAAAATATAGGAATATATATTCAAGGTCAAAGTTGTTAAAGAATGACTTAAAAAGTCAAAAGTGGACAATAAAAATGGGACGGAGAGAGTAATAAATTATATTTACTACTCAAATATTAATGAGCTGTTGATGAGCATATCATTTTGTTTGTTATGCTACAGGAAGAATTGATGATCATAATGTTCCCGACTTAGAAATTTGGACAGGTAATACACATTATCTCAAGATCTCAACATATGCTTCTTCATCCACTTTTTATTAATGAACAAAAGGATTATTAGATTTAACTTTCCGTGATTTATGTATTAAATATTTTAATTTTAAAGTAGCGTTTCCTACGTGGGTTAATCATTGTAATTTGGTTTTTGTTAACAATATAAAAATACTCACGATTAAATAGCTCTTAAAGAGCAACTCTTATTTGTATACAGTATACGTTTTCTTAAAGTTATATCACATCTCAATTGAATTAGTCCATTTGATATGAGATCTTTCTTCAAATTGTTCTAATTTAACTTTGATGATCTTTTCCCGAAATTAAAAAATACAACTAACAAAAAATGCTTATACTCTTATCTTCTCTTATCGCAGGTAATTGCTCTTCATATGTTTTTTGTGTGTGTTTGTAGCTTTAATTAAGGAATTGGTGCAGTTCGTTGGATCGAATTGGTCTAGGGTGTTATTGTGGTGTCATTGTTTGTTCCCCATACGTACAAAAGTCTATTGGCACATGGTTGTCTTTAGCCATTGTACCAATAAAAGATATATGTAGCAATCGAAGTAAGCTATTTTGGAATGTATCTATTAGAACTTTTAGCCTCCAACACTACCAATTGGTGTTATCTTAGTTTCAGATGATTATATATGTAGTTCATCAATTCCATTGTCACATGTCATACCCCTTTCTATGATGTTGTAAATGGTTGGTTATTGTTGTAAATGTCTTATATATATAATAATGATTTGGAAGTCCAATAAAAACTAATAACAATAATGAATTTTATTTTGCAAATCAGTTGGTGTTTGCATCCTAAATTATTAGCTGATCGCGGACAACGAATCAAAAATATATTTGTTTGCGACTACAATAATTGTTATTTTGAATTCTTATAACTTTAGTCATTTTCTTTTCTCTCATATAACATGTTTTATTCTTATAATTGCAAACATTGATGTGCTAGCCCGCGTTGTCGCGGATCCTTTATTTAGTAATAATAATAATAAAATATCAAAACTTATATATAGAACTTCACATTGGAGAGCCCTTATCATCGTATTGATAAATATATTTAGGATTTATTGTTTGAAAGTGAGTTATGTTTTAATCTCTTTTTACTTTCATAATTTTTATTATATGTTTTTAACTTGTAAATTTTACCTATTATACGTCGCTTTCCTTTGTTACCTATAACAAAAAAAGAAAATCATACATACAATAGACGAGATTTACAAGTTCAATTCCCATACAATAGTAAAAGAGACAAAATATAATACACTTTCAAACAATAAACTTATACTCTTGTATTAGATTAATAATATTCAATACTATTAAATAATCCACTTTCATGGAAAGTCCATTATGTAATTATGTTTGTTTTATGAAAAAAGAGATGTGTTTGATAGGATAGCATCAATAAATGTAAGACTTTTAAACGAGTCTTTTTGATAAATATCTCTAATGGTGCATTTAGAATGAGATTTTTTTTGAAGCGAATGTTTTTAATCTGATTGTAAAAAGAATTTTCTAAAGTTTTTTCTATTATTATTATTATTATTATTGTTAATTCTTTAGTATTAAAAACATGACAGAGTGTGAATAGATTTGGAAGAAAAAAGTTTTACAGTTTTAATAGTATCGTTTAACCAGTGTATACATAGGAGCCGTTTAAACCATTAAAATAAACACTTAATTAATAAGTTATATATTTTTACCACAAAACATTTTAAACATTAAGCATTAATTTAATAATGTTAATTAATAATTATGAATTAGTAAGAATTACAAATCATACAATTATGACAAAGAAATTTGTTAAGTTTTTTCTATTATTATTATTGTTGTTGTTAATTATTTAGTATTAAAAACATGACAGAGTGTGAATAGATTTAGAAGAAAAAAGGTTTTATAATTTTAATAGTATCGTGTAACGTCCCAAATTTTGTGAGTATAAAACTTTAAATATACTATTTTAACTATTTAAGTTAGAAGGACTAATTGTGTAATATATTTTATGTCGATAGGACTTGTGATATAAAAATGGAAGAGTTTGAGGGACTAACTATGTTCCTTGTGAATAGATGAGGGGTTAATGTGAAAATTAATATATTAAAACCAGTTCATGTACATTTTACAGTATCAAAATACAGAAATTAGAAACATCACGTACTGCACTTGTGTGTGTGTGTGTGTGTCGACTGGAGTGAACAAAAAAGGAAGAAAATCAATTAATCAAGCTAGGGTTTTGATTTCTTAAGGCTTCAAACTACTAATTAGTGTTCTTGAGGTATGATTAACACTCTATTCTTGTTTAATTGATGATTTGAGGTAACTAGGTTAAACCCTAAGTTCATGAAGTTGATGAATTACTGGTTTAATGATTTCATATATGTTTCAAACACTCTTTTGAATCATATGGAATGTGTAATTCATGATTTTGATGTTAAAGAAATTATGCCCTAATGTCTATGAGCAAATTAATACTTGTAAACTTTATGTATGATATTGTAAATGATAATTATATATAAATGGGTAGTGAATGGTGATATATATGGTTATACACTAAGAATTGGTGATCTTGGTGTAAGTAATGATATTGATTAACAAAAGTATTAAACTACCCATTTGTATGTAATTAGTTGATAAGTGAATGTGAAATTGATAAGTGTTTATGTGATTATATGAATTAGGTGATAAACGTGCTCAAGGTGTTACAAGTGATTATTTGTGTGGGCTATCGCGAGGTAAGTTAATGGATGATGCTATCTTTCTTCAAGTAATGCTTATTCCATTTACTTGGAAGGTCCGATAATGGATATGTCATTTACTTGATGAGTTATGATTATTTACCGGGGTGTAGGCCTGAAGATGTTAATTCTTGCGAGAATTAGCATATGATATTATGGATCCTTAATATACGTATGTTGTGAATTGATATTGATTATCATTGATATCCCATTACTTACTAAGCTCTATGCTTACTCGATTATGTTTATGCGTTTTTAGGTGAGTCAAGTGGGACCTAACGAGATCCAGGCAAGAGACCCGAGGGTTGCTAGTGGTGGAGCTTGTTTCGTTGTTGGTAACAAGCTAATCCTTGAATCATGCTCTTGATGTTGATATTCACTGTAACACCCTGTTTCTGGGCCTGGAAAATTGAATGATTATTTAAATAACGAGAAATAGTTATTTGGTTTATTTGTGAATAAATAAGTAAAAGAGTCACTGGTTTTATTGTGATTAATAAAATATTACTTGTTTTAAATTGTTGAACCTGAAAGTAAAATAAAATAATATTTTCGCAAATGATTTTCGGGTTCCAGACAATAGATTTAGGATGGGTATAAAATTATACCATTTAAATATGTGAGTCGGTTTGTAAACCGACTTTGCAACTCAGATATTCTCAAGTTTTTAACATTTTCTTCCCTTTTCAATTTGGAAACTTGCAAACTCAAATTAACACCATAACCAAATTTGATTCAAGCTAGTGCTTCTGTGATTTTGAATTCAAAACATCAGAACCATCATCATCTTGTCATCTTCATCACCATCTAGAAAAGAAAGTGAGTTTAATTTTGATTTATAGGAAATGGGTTTTGAATGATTGAATCAAATTAAAGTTTGTTATGTTGTTATTAGGTGATATATGATGTTAGTAGAAGTGTTAGAAATAATAGAAATCGAGTTTATTGAGTTTTGGTGAGTTTTGGTTCGAAAATCTCGTAAGAACAGCGAAACTCGCAGAACCCAGTTCGTCCTGCGAACTGAGTTCTTGTTGCGAAGCGAGTTGAGAGCTGCGAAGCGAACCGAACTCTTGCAAACTGAAATATTGCTTTGCGAGTTGAGTTTTGCTTTGCGAACCGAATTCTGCGAAGCGAGTTGAATTGCTTGCGAACTGAGATAATTAGCAATGTGAGTTGAAACTGCGGTGCGAACCGAGTTTCTGCGAACCGAATTGACCTTGCGAGTTGAGATAACTGCGAACCGAGTTTTTTTTACAACTTTTTATTTCGCAAATTTTGAAAGTGCGTAACGGACAGGTGACAATTTCACTAACTCGGATTTGATTGAAATTCGCATGGTCACTCGGAAACGGCGTAATGATCCCGGCTCTATTCTAAGAGTCTAGATAGTTTTTGGCCATTCGGGGTCATCTAGGGCCCGAAAATGGCATTTTTCAGTTTTTAAACGTCATTTCAGGATTTTCTGATTTCTTATCTGATTGAACTGTTGTTTGCCTAGACTTTAGGGATTACATGATTTGATAAATATGTTAACAAAATGGTTATGGGATGAGTTACTGATTTGTTATTAATTGTGTGAGTTCAGATACTGGAAATATCGGTGAGTGGTAACTGTATTCTTCTGTTCAATTCCGTTGTAACAAGTTTGGTACAACGGATGGACATTTTGGTAACTAGTTATAAACTGTTTAGTTTATTGGGTTATAGATATTGTTGATTGGTTATTTATATTCAGTATTGGCATGTTTATTGTACAATGTGTGATTCTTGGCCGTTGGCCATATTTGACTATGTGAGTTATTCATAGGTCAACACTGGTTGGGTTTGTTGCTATTGTTTGGCTGGCGGGGTTTCCGATACACATCGTTTATGGATGAACCCTAGTCAGTGAAGATAGCTTCAAACTATCGGTAAATCACTGTGATGGCATACCAGTGGTTTAAAGTGTTCTTGTGATGGCATACCAAGAACCGCCGATCCTCTTTGTTTGTGTTGGGTTATATTTATTTGTTGTATGAATTGTTATCTCTGGATTGAGCTGTCGGATACAGTTCCATTCACTTAGCTGTGAGCTAATCCCACTGTGTTTAACATTTTGCAGGTTTTTGGTAGGTATGGATCGGGATTATGAACGAGATGGAATGTTTGATTAAGACCGCGCACACTCTGATCTTTTTGGAAATTAGAACATGTTTTGTTAGTTATATAACACCCGACCTTTAGTAAATGGTTTGTAAATACTTATTTATAAGTGTGATGTTTTAAAATTTACTACATGTTAGTATATGTAATATCGGTAAATATGCATTGGGGACGCGCTTCCACTGTTTATAATATAATAAGGGTTTGTGAAACATGGGGTGTTATATTCACCCCTTTTTGTAAGAAAACATGATTTTGTCACACTATGTTGAAAGTCAAATCTGATGGAATAAGAGAGTCAAAATAGTCAATGAGTGTTCGTATGCTTATTGACAGATTTGGAATGATCTATGTTGAACAATTGTGGTAATTAATGTAATTACGAAGGTTTCATCTGAGTTTAGTGTTGTATGTTTACAATAAGATCCAATAGTGAAATTGGTTTAGTTTGACTTATAATGGTCAACGGAATGTACAATGGGCGTTGGAATATTGGTTATATGGGTTAAGACCCAAATGGGTCGTTAAAGTGTCCAAATGGGTCACTTATTGGTCTAACGGTTAAAATAAGCTATGGTCTGGGTATGATAAATGTTAATGTGGCTTTAGACTTCAAATGTGATGGTGGAAATGTGGTAAAAGTGTTAGAGTTTGATTGTGGGTGGTTTGAAAATTGATATGTTAAGTAAAGTAGTCAAAAACGACCATAAATTGGTCAAATGTTGAAAACGAGATAAAATGTGATTTTGAGAAAAGTGTCAATTGGGAAATGTTCATATAGTCATATTACGCGTGCATGTAAAATTTTAGGTCATAATTCATAATGAGTAAAAGGTATGCGTGTTTGAATTTGGTCAAAAAAAGTTGAGTTGTGCTGAGTTCCAATTTACACTAAGGAACGCGATCCTGACCACTTTTACGGATCGCGTTCGCAAGGCAAAAATGGTGACAGAAGGTTTATAACTAAGGAACGCGATCCCGCCCACTTTCCCGGATCGCGTTTGACAGTGAAAAATGAAATTTTAGGTCTTAAAATGTTTGTTTAAACTAGGAAATACTATTAAGGTTAAACTATACATATAGGGTAGTCACGGGACATTATTGAGTGCGTAAAAAGAAATGGTTCAAAAATTTCGAGGTGTTTTGTAACACCCCTCATTTTGCATCATTTAAATATAATAAATCCGAAAGCGTTAGTCCAATTTTCAATAATACCAAATTTACATTACAAATTCAACTTAATTTAAATCATAGTTTATCAATATGGATGTTATTTAAAAACCACAAAATAACATTAATTTGTATAATCAAATATCAGAGTAACGCCCAGATGTCAAACATTCCTTTCAGTCCAACTTCTTGCCAACCCGATAAAATCTATAACCTGCAAGAAGTGTTAATGTGGGGGTTAGCATAACGCTAAGTGAGTAGATAGTTAATCAACAGTCTAACTTAGCATAACAACTTTGTGTACAACAACTAATCTTACACATTTCAGTACACAATACAGCTTGTCAACAATGCAACAATTCAACAACATCACATCTCAACAATGAGGATCGGTGGTTCTTGAGAAACCCTTCTGCCGCGGTGGCTCTCAAAGAACACTTACCCAACCATATCCGTATGGCCATACGGACGAGACCGATAGCTAAATATTATCATCCACCAACACAGGAGATGTGTTAAATCTAGGATAATAATTAGCCCAACCAACAGTTCATCAACTCGTTGACCTCATTAACAACTGATGCCCGAAGGCCAAATATGTCACGTGATCACATATGCACATATTCAATTAGGTCAACATATCAGACTAAACAGTCTATCAACATTATTATTACTAACAACCATAATCATCATGATAAATTAGAACAGTAATAATAAGTTACTTGTTGTAACCAAACCTGTTACAACTAAACCACACTGAGGATTAAAGATCCACTCACTGAATACCTCAGTTGTCCACTCAGTAGTCTAATGTCACTGAGTCTTCTGTTTATCTGAAATTACAATTAAACAACATGAGTTAATAACTCCTTCATAATCATCAACTCATGTTTATATTACATGGTTCATAATCCAAATCTCAATGAGTTATCACTCTAATCATTATATCATATCAATATTTCTATTTTAAACTCATTATCAATATTCAACACATTTAGTAACTATAAACTTCATAGTTAACCAATCATAATCATTTATCAAGTTATGATTATTATGATCACAACTTCACTTTAATCACTTTACTTATCACAAATTAACATGATCGAACCATTATAAGATCATTAACTTCAAATATCACTAATTCATTCAAAACCCCTAACACAAGGTTTAATGAATACTTAGTCACACAAGTTCTAACTTTACTAGTTAATTATCAATCAAGTATGCTAAATTATAGTCCATACCGAATTTCTCATATAACTTATGAATATTATCATATTTTCTATAATTCTCAAGAACACTTTAATCAATTTATAACTTTTAACTTGAATAATGGTTATCATCATCATTAATCAACACTTATCAATGTATACATCATTATTCCAAGCTTTAAAACCATTATTCCTGAATAATCACTCAAACCCCTAACTTTCTTCATGAACAAATATCAAATTCTTCATTTCTATGCTAGGGCTTTACCTATAATCATGGTTTAACTATCAACTAACAACTATATCATCATTTCAAGCTTCAATTTCGCATCAATCATACTAATTTTATCTAATACACAAAAACCCAATTTCTAGGGTTTATATTAAATTCAAGAATTAACAATTACAACATGTTTATAATGATGATGGAATGATTAATACATGTTATTGAAGCTTAACTAACATCAATTTAATCATTTGAAACCCTAATTTCGGATTTAAGGTCAAGAACATCAAAACCCCAAATTCTAGGTTTTAGAAATCAAGAAATTAAGACTTACAACTTGATTAGGATGATCAAGGAAGCTTGAATTCGATTTCTGGAGCTTCAATTTGATGATTGTATGAATTGATTCAAAGTTTTCTTCATGTATGTATGTATGTCGTGTATATGTATGGCGTACGTATGTATGTAGATAAGAACTAATAAACCGACTCACTTCTGTGAGAGTGCAATATAATTGATTTAATTTCATTTCCCGTACTTATCATTGTCTGGAACTAAAAACCCATTTGCGGGGAAATATTATTTTATTTTACTGTCAACTGAATTAAATTAAAACAGTTAATAATTTATTAGTCACAATAAATTATTTGACTCTTTTATCCATTTATTTTCAATTACCAAATTTACAATATTTCCTAACATTTCAATTAACCATTTCAAGTCAGAAAATAATAGTAAAATACTGGACCCATAAAGTGGGTGTTACATGTTTCATATCGTTTAACCGGTGTATACTTAGGGATCGTTTAAACCATTAAAATAAACACTTGATTAATAAGTTATATATTTTAACACAAAACAATTTAAACATTAAGCATTAACTTAATAATGTTAATTAATAATTGTGAATTCATTAAGAATTACAAATCATACAATTATGACAAATAAGCTGTAATGAGTTCAACCATTTGAGGATGAAACTACCTATCTACCTTCATTCGCTTAATGATCTCAGATCAATTTTGTAACTTTAACTTTGCTGTGGAGTGTAATACATACATTTCAAGAGTTAAGTTCAAATGAGAATAGAGTTTTTAGTGAGAATAAGAGAACTAATAGGAATGTACTATGTGTCATAATACTCATTTTTCTCACGTTTTTAAAAATTAAATATCTCACAAATGGTAAGTTAAAAATTATAAAAAATGGACCATAATAATCAGTGTTTATTTCTCTTCGATTAGATATGTGACAAGGTACACTTTCGACGACTTTTTTGTTTTCGGATTTTACAAATTGTATAAAATTAGTACATGTGGTACTCGCTGGTACCACATGTGTTATTAGCCGATACCACATGTGTTACCCGTCAGTACCACATGCGTTACCCACCGATACCACATGTCTTACTCATTTTCAAAACCCACCAAAAAACGGAAAAAAAATATCGTCAAAAGTACACCTTGTCACATCTCTAATCGAAGAGAATTAAACACTGATTATTTTGGTGTAATTTTTGTGATTTTTAACTTACTGTTTGAAAGATATTTAATTTTTAAAAATGTGGGGGCAAATAAGTTTAGTGATGCATAACACAAATCTATTAGTTCCTCCGTTCTCACTCAAAAATACTATACTCGTTAAAAATTTAGTCTTCTAGGATACTTGCTCAAATTCTTACGCCAAACATAGTGAATTAAAACTTATTTTTGAAATGAGACAAAGAGTACCATAATCATTACAGATTTAGTCATTGTTTGAGCTTCATTTGAATTAAAATTGTTGATTATATTAATCCTTAATAAATAACTGTCATGAGCCAACTTTGAAAAGTCAACCCAAAAAATTTAATACCTACGCAACACTAAAAATAATCTAGAGTATCTATCATAGTTTCTACAAAATCTTATATATCTATGTAATTTCTAGAATAACCCTTAGAATATTGTCTAGAAATATGTGTTGACCTTGTATATATAAAGGTCATTCCCTGATTTGTAATCACATTTTAAGATATTGAGTTGGACAGTCATAAAAAACCCAAAGGTCAAAAAGAAAGAGCAAAAACAAAGGAGATGTCTTCATAGGCCATTGACTATCTATCTCCGGAGTCTTCCTCTCCGTCAACGGGGTTCTCTCTTTCTTGAACAAGCACGACGCTATCAGGACAAAATCCTAAGAAGAGAAAGAGGAGCGAACAGCCACTATAACATCGTTAAATGAGCTTATCCTCTACACTTCAAGTAAATGTTTTTCAACTTCTTTGTAATTATCCCCATTTCTTGTTTGCGAGGCTAAGAAATTTACCCAATGTCACTTTATAACATATTATTATCAATGATATCTTTATCAACTACCCTGTCTTAATTAACAATTGAGACCCTATTTTTACGAGGCCTTACTTAATGATTATTTTCTATCTATACAAAGTTATACTGATAGAAAGGGTTAAGTTTCTAGAATCTTGAGGTCCAACAAGATTGGTGGCATTGTGCTATGGTACATACTACACTTGTTGAGATCTCTTCTTGTTAGATATGAAAGGGCGAAAAAGTTTTTGTTATGTGTGATGCAATTTATACTCTCCTCTCACATCATCTTTTAAGTAAAAGCATCTCTAATGATGAAGTTGAAAAGAATTTTTCTTCAAAATATATTTTTTTATATGAATTTACCTTCAATGGTTAATATTTTTTTAAAAAACTTTTATATTAAAAATCGCTAAAAGTAAAAGAACAAAAATCTTAAATATAATATAAGAATCGGTCGATCGCCTAATTTTGTTATATTGACTAAAAAGTAAGATTTTGATGACTATCATAAAATATGATTTGAATATTAATTAAATTTTAATAACTATCTTAGAAATAAAAATTAGATAATCTTCAAAGCAAATGTATTATTATTTAAAACTCTATAATATTTGTTCCAAATTAGGAAGATGATAAATACACGTCTTTTCTACATTACTCACCTCTTTACCAAAATTGATAGTTAACGAGGTATTGTATGCCCCCGCGTTGTGACGGGATGAATATAATATTATTAAGTTATATTCGTTTGCTATATATAATTGTTAAAGAAATGATGATAATAATAGATTTTTATTACCAACTTTCGCATCGAGAAATAATTATATTTTGAATCATGTTCGATGCGTTTTAAAAAATTATAACCACTCTTTCATTGACATGATATAATCAACAATAATTTTTAAGATATTTTAATTATAATTCCATTTAAGTTTTTTTAAGGACCGTAAGTATTTAAGTGTTATTGAAATAGTAGTTTTGATTACATATATAATTTGATTAACTAATTTAATTTGTAAAATGTTAAACAAATGGTTAATAAAAAATATTACAAATCGAATTTTAGAGTTTTTAAAGAAGATATATTGAAATAAAGATTTACAAAATTAGAATTCATTATTATATAAATTAATAAAAGGTAGAGTAATTTTAGAATACACTAAAAGTAATCATAAATTAAGGAGAAAAAATTATTCTTTCTTGAATCTAGTTATTAAAAAAATAAATTAAAAAAGAGCTGCAACATGAATTTGAGGTAGGTCAATGAAAGATATTACTTCCTTCGTCTCAATTTTAATGTTCATTTTTTTTGTTACGTCTCTAAGTAATTGTTCACTTTCAATTTCAACAAATCAAAGAGCAGCTAAAGGGAGAAAAATAAAATTTTATTGGTTAGCACGATAATCAATACACTTTTCTTAAAATCATAATAACAACAAAAATAAACTAATAATATACAAAAATAAGCAATATAAAAACAATAAATAAATAAAGTTAAATAAACAAATTAATAATGTACAAAAATAAGTAGTATAAAAACAAAACCAAAAAAACCAACAAATAGATAAGGTTGATAAATAAATAATAATATAAAAAGTATAATAATAACAATTAAAAAAAGGTAAAACAAATATGCTAATCATGTGACTCGAACCCCTGATCATGAGAAACAAAACATATAGAGAAGGCCAACAAGCTAATAATACACATGTTAATATCTATTGTATGTTAAATATATATAAAATAAGATAATCTATATAAAACAAAAAAGTTACTATTCATAACAACTACTCAATTGATGTTAGGTAGT
Source organism: Pseudognaphalium luteoalbum (assembly GCA_963422505.1). Taxonomy (NCBI): domain Eukaryota; kingdom Viridiplantae; phylum Streptophyta; class Magnoliopsida; order Asterales; family Asteraceae; genus Pseudognaphalium; species Pseudognaphalium luteoalbum. The sequence continues at coordinate 57,119,034 of OY730192.1, forward strand.
AATTAATTGATTGCTAATATACTACATTCTTACCGTAAGTTTATCACTATGTCCACAAAAGCTTTAAATGGTTTATTAAATGCAAGGATGAGATTATCAAATTTGTAACATATTATATTAATTATATGCGGTTGGTACTATAACAGGAGGGCGAATGGAATATATTTATATTGACTTCACATGAACATTTTTTATTATCCAATACAGCAATACTAGTGATAATGTATGCAATGGTACATTATCTGAAGAGACAGTAGTGAAAGTGCCGCAGGCAATCTATGGCGCCCTTGAGCTCGGAAAAATCCTAGAAGCCGTTGATGTCCTTGGTGGTGATGGTACCATTCTCAAACTCACCTAAATTATACCCGAGTACGTCTCATCATATCATCTCATATTTTCAAAAAACCAACCGTACCTAAAACATTTGCCTATTAGATCGCTCCTAACGGGCCTCTTTCCAAGCGACGCCAATCGCACGCTCCTTCACTTTGCTCCGTCACTTTTGCTCTGTCGCCAAACCGACGCAACGTCAGTTTTTTTTCCTTCCCCTTTTCATTTTGTGTGTATAACTAAAGGTAAATTGATAAACGTGAGCCCAAAATTAAAAGTCACGGTGTCACTAATGGCAAGGGTTCATCAGTTTCAGTCAGTTTTGTAAAAAATGTTATGTGCCGCATACGTGGCGCAGACGTGACACGTTAGTTTCTGACTGGTCTTATGTTTACATACTGTTATAAAACGTACAGTAAACGAAAACAAAACATAACAAAGTAAGCGTAATAAGAGCCGGAGCTTGTGTTGAACACAATTCCCTTAAAACGAATTCGCGTCCGTTTCCCAGGGTACGGCGGCTCAGAGCAGCGTACTGCCTGAGTTGATTCACTTGCCTGAATCGTCGGTAAGGAGTATGAGTGCGTACGAGAGGGAGAGAAAAGAGAATGATTAAGATTATTAATTTCGGTGTCTTTCAATGAACACAATAACCCCCTTTATATAGGACTTATGAGATCATTGTAATTTAGAAACCAAAATCATTCCCCTATAATCATAAATAATTTTCGAATCTCTTCTAAAAACAAAACGAGATCAAATCAAAAAATTATTTGGTGTATATCTGTAATGATCTTGTGGATCATTTCCAAAACTGAAATGGAAACGGATCATGGGTCAAACCAGTGGGTCACGGTTCGGGTCCAAAAAGAACTAGGTTGCAGCAAAAACCGGCTTGCACTAGCATGGTTTTTTCGAGCTGCATTCGTGTCCGCAGGTCGTGCGAGCGCACAATGGAGCAGGAGCCCCGACCCGTTTTGCCCAAGGATTTGCACCCCCCCCCCCCCCTCGCGTAGGAGTTGGAGTGTGTAGTGGTTATAAGGTTATTGAACAAGCTTGGAACAAAACACTTATAAACACTTCAAATGTTTTTCCCATCTCCTATGTGGGATCAAACCAAAACCCATTAAATTCTTGTTTCATACACCTCACTTTAAGATTCGATATCTCATTCATCTCTCATTTATTTTGGACATGTAATACGTTATTACGAAGCTCTTATCAAGAGTTATATAACAATACAACATATTACATATAATTACTATATTTACATATAGATAATTATGTCCAAAGTTTGGGAAAAAATGCATATTTTAACCCAATTTTCCAACAATCCCCCACATGAATGGAGATCGATAGAATAACACACATACTCATACTGAAATTTCAACAGTTAAGTCTTGCATAGGATAGGTAGGTGTTACCCTTTGAACCTTCCCTTGTGAAATGTACTTAGTCTCCTAGTTGTCAGTAGACGGTGATTCTTTGAACTGATCTGCTGTTTGTGTAGACGACAATACATGTTCACACATGACTCTTCCTGACAATGTCAACTCCTCATAGTCGTGTCCTTTATGGTCCTGAACACTAGCCTGGTTCTGCAAGAGCTCTAAGGAAATGCGCCCCCCACATTTCCCTTCGAAGCGACCCTACTTCTCTCTCACATAGGTGATTTTCGAAATCATTAAAAGCATTAAGCTTAACCTAACTATCACTGTTACTATAAGAATGGACTAGGAAGTTTAATAAACTCCCCTTTAACGGGTTTAGCTAATAAATTAACTCCCCCCACAGTGACCTCCCTTCGTTCATACAATTAGGTTGTCCTCTTGAACCTAGATCTTGGGATCTCCAGTCAACTAGGTGAGGTTTTCCTTTGTACAAACTTATTCATTCAAGGGCTTTAGTCCCATTCCTCTTGACGACCTGTAAACTACCTCTCTGCTTAAGCCTTTAGTTGGTGGATCCGCAATATTATCATTTGACTTCACATAGTCAATTGTGATAATTCCAGTTGAGAGTAGTTGTCGTATAGTGTTATGTCTACGTCGAATATGCCGAGACTTACCATTATACATTATGCTATGAGCTCTACCAATTGCCGATTGGCTATCACAATGTATACTAATGGCCGTTACCGGCTTAGGCTACCTAGGTATATCCTCGGTAAATTGACGTAACCACTCTGCCTCTTCCCCACATTTGTCCAAAGCGATAAACTCAAATTCCATCGTGGATCTAGCTATAACCGTTTGTTTGGACGATTTCCAAGATACAGCTGCACCTCCTAGTGTGAAAACATACCCACTAGTTGCTCTTGAATCTTTTATGTCAGAGATCCAATTTGCATCGGTGTATCCTTCGATTACAGCTGGATATCTTTTATAATGTAGTCCATATTCACGAGTGTATCTCAAATATCTTAGTAATCTTGTTATACTTTTCCAATGTTCAGTACTTGGATTACTAGTATATCTACTCAGCCTGCTTACTGCATATGCTATGTCAGGCCTTGTACAACTCATCAAATACATGAGACTACCAATGATTCTTGAATATTCGACCTGGGAAACACTTTGACCTCTATTCTTAGAGAGGTGTTGACTTATATCAATTGGAGTTCTAGCTACACTAGAATCACCCGAATTGAACTTATCAAGAATCTTATCCACATAGATTGTTTGGTGTAACATAAGACCATCTTTGGTCCTTGTGATCTTGATACCGAGAATCACATCCGCCAAACCCATATTTTTCATGTCAAACCTTGCTTTCAACATATCCTTTGTTGATCTTATCATCTTATCATCACTACCTATGATTAGCATATCATCTACGTAGAGACATAAGATGACGTATCCATTAGGTGTGTCTTTCACGTAGACACACTTATCACATTCATTGATTTTAAAACCATTATCTATCATGACATGATCAAACTTTTGATGCCATTGCTTTGGAGCTTGCTTTAAACCATACAATGATTTAACAAGCTTGCAAACTTTCTTCTCTTGTCCTTTAGCAACAAAACCCTCTGGTTGTTCCATGTAAATCTCCTCCTCTAAATCCCCGTTTAGAAAGGCCGTTTTTACATCCATTTGGTGAACTTCCAAATTCCTAATGGAGGCTATAGCAAGTACCATTCTTATGGAAGTTATCCGGGTCACCGACGAGTAGGTATCGAAATAATCTAGACCTTCTCGTTGCCTATAACCCTTGATCACCAATCTTGCTTTGTATTAATCAATTGATCCATCCGTATTCAACTTTTTCTTAAAGATCTATCGGTGACCTAATGGTTTGCAACCCGGAGGAAGATCCACTAGCTCCCATGTATGGTTTTGTAAAATAGAATCTATTTCACTTTTGATTGCTTCTTTCCATTGGGGTCCTTCAGAAGAAGTAACGGCTTCTCGATAGGTTTTGGGTTCACTTTCTACCATGAAAGAAACAAAATCAGGACCAAACAATTTCTCAACCCTTGCCCTTTTACTTCTTCTAGGTTCAACATCCTCTTCCTCGGATTGTTCTTGTCTAACTTGACTATCTAGTCCTTCATCATGATTAACCTCATTAGATTGTTCATCATAATTAACCATATTTGGTTCTTCATCATGATTAACCACATTAGGTTGTTCATATGAAGTTAGACAAGGAAATGTGTTTTCAAAGAATGAAGCATTCCTTGATTCCATAATCGTATTCTTGTGTATATCAGGAATCTTAGATTCATGCACAAGAAATCGATAGGCACTACTATGGTGAGCATATCCAGTGAATATGCAATCCACAGTCTTTGGTCCAATCTTTACCGCTTTAGGTGGTGGAACAACCACCTTGGCTAAACACCCCCACACTTTTAAGTATTTGTAGGAAGGTTTCCTTCCCGTCCATAGTTCATATGGGGTTTCATCCTTCTTTTTCCGAGGTATCTTATTTAAAAGATAATTAGCCGAGAGTATAGCTTCTCCCCACATGTTCTGACCTAATCCAAAACTTATTAACATGGCATTCATCATTTCTTTCAAGGTGCGGTTCTTTCTCTCGGCGATACTGTTTTGTTGAGGTGAGTAAGGAGCAGTAAATTCATGTCTAATACCATATTGCTCACACAATTCAGCAAATGGTGACACATATTCACCCCCTCTATCACTTCTAACTACCTTGATTTTCTTATTAAGTTGATTCTCAACTTCATTCTTGTATAACACGAATTTATCGATTGCTTCATCTTTACTTTTAAGTAAATATACATAACAATATTTCGTGCTATCATCAATAAATGTGATGAAATACTTGTTGCCACCTCTTGTTAGAGTTAATTTTAAATCACAAATATCCGTGTGAATTATATCAAGTGGTTCGGTTTTTCTTTCAACCAATTGGAATGATGATCTTGTAAGTTTGGATTCAACACATGTTTTACATTTGTAATTTGAGTCAATATGAAACGTTGGTATGCAATTCAATTTAATCAAACGACGAATCGAATTAAAATAAACATGACCAAGACAACCATGCCACATATTAGAAGAAGACTCAAGCATATAAGTAGAACTAGTAGTAGTCTTATTCATTTCACGCTTGATAACCATTACATTAAGTTTAAACATACCATTTAGGGCATACCCCTTACCAACATAAATACCATTTTTGGTCAACACGACCTTATCAGACTCAAATACAAGCCTAAAACCAAACTTATTAAGCAACCACCCGGACACGAGATTCTTGCGAATTTCGGGCACATACAACACATTATTCAATGTGAGCTCTTTCTCGGAGGTCATCTTGAAAATCACTTTTCCTTCACCCTTGATTTCAGCGGTAGCCGAGTTTCCCATGAAGAGCTTTTCACCATTCTCAACTTCCTTGAATGTGTGGAAGAGACTCTTATCAGAAGAAACATGACGTGTAGCCCCGGTATCAACCCACCACCCTTTGGAATCAGTATCCACAAGGTTCACTTCCGAAAGCATCATACTAAGATCGGAAACCATAGCAACAAGTCCCATCACATCATCATCCACCATGTTAGCTTGACGTGAAGAGTCACGTTTTGGCATCTTACAATCAGCAGCCCTATGACCCGGTTGGTCACAATTGTAACAAGTCCCTTGGAATTTCTTTTTCACAATTCCACCTTTAGGCCCAAGGTTCGATGCCTTCCCTTTGACCTTGTTATTAACCTTTCCATTACCTTTGCCCTTACCTTTGTTACGGTTCTTAGAAGATTGATCATACTCAACAACATTAGCTTTAGCAGAATTGCCCGAATAGCTATTCTTTTGGGCCATTTTGTTATCCTCCTCAATACTATAAAATACATGACACAGAGATTACGCAGTTACGCTCATATATTCTGTTTCTTTTTTTCTTTCACCGGATCATTTTATAGTTCGCACCAATCAGATGCTTAGAAATAGTAACTCTATATGATTAGGCACATCGTGACATTGAGCATGTATCCATATTTTTTACTTTTAACAAATATAAAATTGTCAATTACAATACGTAACATGATTGCTGATACGTTATTGATGATATATGTAGGGTTAGGATTCAAGTATTTCAAATAAAAGTTTACGAAGGTCAATAATGAGAATAAGATCAAAGAAACAGAAGTTGTGGAAGGGGGATATCTTGATATTGGATTTAGTTTATATAGGGTAAGGTTTGAGATCAAAGAGAATCCTAAAGATGAAGCGGGATCATCGTGTTTTGTAAAATTGTACAATAGAATACGAAGTTAAGAAAGAGTTTGCTGCCAATGCGTCTTTTGTCCATACCAAGCCTCTTGTTAGTCTAATGAGTGTTGCGAACGAGCATTTTCTAAATTCTAAGTAATACAAGAAATGGAAATTATGATCTTTTTCATGGTCAGTGTGATTGTTAAGAATGAATTATTCCAGTTACACTCGTTTGTTGATTACCAATGTTTCAAGTCGATCATATGAATGAACTGATCATTCTATAGTTTCAATTCGGTTGTTAGTAAATTACTTTCGGTGATTTAGTTGGTGATCTTGTACATCATTAATCAGGTCCTATGCAAGAAGTTAACATTATCTCATAAATCACTCTTTTTGCTAATCTGTTTTTCTAGAAAGAAAATTACTAAGTAATACTCACTAATACATATATTTTTAGCCGCCCTCTACCCGATTTGTAGGTTTTAATTTTGGGTAAGGTAATTAGGGTTAATCTAATCTAAGAGAAAAGTTGAAAAAAAAAATGGTAAAAAAAAGGAGAATTGAGAAACCAATAGGATTTTTCCATTTCAAATACCAATTTCCACTTTTTTTTCAAAGCTAAATATCTTACAAACCGTATGTCTACAAATTATAAAAATTACATATTCGGAATCAGCGTCTTTTTCTCTTCGATTCTAGATCTAACAACATATACTTTCGACGAAGTTTTTTTTCCTATTTTTTGGGGGTTTTAGAAACTTTTAATGTGAAATCACATGTGATTTAACACTTAAAAATAATCACACCCGCTTATGTTTCCGATTAAACTGTAAATTCAAATCATTGATGATGTAAAGAGATTAAGACATGAAAAACTAAGGTGTAATCACATGCGATTGAATATCAAACTATCAATCACATGTGTTTAAAGAGTAATAAAATACGGATTTTCAAATCATTGACTAAGAATTATACAATCAAGTAAAAATCAAGTTGAAATCATACATGAATTATCATATATCGATAAATTTCTCATCAAATATTAAATTTTAAATAAAAATCATATGTAATTATATGCAAAATCATATGTGATTATATAACAAATCAATTATGATTAAGTGTACAAATAACAATTACATGTGATTTTTAATGAAAACTATTGCAATTTTTAATTTTTTATTTATAACTATTAATGTAGGTGAATATTAAGTTATAGGGTGAGGTTCAAATGAGACTAAAAATTTGTGTGAGACTAAGGGAACCAATGATATCATGCTACATGTACAAAGAGAATGTTTCATACTACAAAACCCATTTACCTCAAACATCAATTATCTCACAAACGACAAATCAAAAAATCATGAAACTTGCACCATGATTTTCAGCGTTTTATCCTCTTCAATTTGCCGTCCCTCAAGACATACTTCCGACGATTTTTTTTTTCATTTTTTTGGTGGGTTTCATATGTTTGCTAACACATGTGTTAGAGTGTTGTGTTTAGGGTTTGGGGTTTAGGGGTTAGGGTTTAGGGTTTGGGTTTTGGAGTTTCTTCTTGAAACCCCAAAACCCTAACCCTAACCCCTAAACCCCAAACCTTAAACGCTTTATAAAACTCTAAACCCTAAATCATACTAAACCCTAAACCCTTATAAACCCTAAACCCTACTAAAACATAAAATCTAAACCCTAAACCATGAACCCTGCTAAATCATAACCCTAAACTCTAACCCTAAACTCTAACCCTAAACCCTAACCATAACCGTAAATCAAATGTACAATCAATCACTAACACATATGTTACTAATTTATAAAACCCATCAAAAAACCGAAATTTTTTTTTATCGAAAGTATGCCTTGAGGGACGGCAAATCGAAGAGGATAAAACGCTGAAGATTATGGTGCAAGTTTCATGATTTTTCGATTTGTCGTTTGTGAGATAATTGATGTTTGGGGTAAATGAGTTTTGTAGTATGGAACATTCTCTTTGTACATGTGACATGATATCATTGGTTCCCTTAGTCTCACTCAAAAATCATGGACTCATTTGAACCTTACTCTTAAGTTATAATCACGTGTAAAGTAGCAAATACCATGAATAAATAATCATGAACAAATTTTAATTTTTTATCATAAATCATATGTGATTATATTGTGAAATCCGGTAAAAAAGCGAAGAAAAAAATTCGTCGAAAGTATATCTTATGACATCTCTAATCGAAGAGAAAAACGCGTTGGTGCCGAATATGTAATTTTTATAATTTATGGACTTACGGTTTATGAGATAATCAACCAAGGGTGTAGAAAAAAGAAGTGAGTTTTGTAAAGAAATGGAAGAATCATATTTGTTCCTCATTCTCTACTTTTTTAGCATTCTTAAAAGAACTCACATCTCTAATCTAATACTAATAAATAATGAAGATCATATCAAATAAAAAATTATTTGTTTCTATTCTAAAATATTTATGTAACATGTAGTAAGGATTAGAATTTCAAATATTTGTTAAATATCATTAAGCATCACGATTAGTGTGACCCACGTCTCCTATTCGTTTAGGGCGGGCAGTGTGCATATTGAGGAGAAGGGTGAGCGGACGATCTCAACCGTTGATTTTCGTGATCAACCGCTCATATTCGTTATATATTTTACGCAAAATGTAGTGTACACATAAAATGTTGTGTTGCAAACAAAAGCCATTGAATACAAAAATCAACTACTACTGAAATCAAACTTTACTTATTCTTCAAATGTATATGTCAATAATAAAGCCCAAACTTCGTGATAGACCAAATCACAACGGTCACTAACAACTATATCAATTTCTCTAAGAGACTACACTCTAAATGTTAAAATTTTAAAGTTGGTATGCCCCCATTAAGTTCACTTGAGGGTGATCATCCTCAAATATCTCTGCATTGACTTGTTAGTTTTTATTCTTTCGTATCGTATTGAGGTTTTCTCAATCATCCCAGGTTGGATATCATATGAACGTGTTATGAGGAACTCAAAGAAACATTGTGTGTGACCTTGGGCATTTAAGTTTCTTTTATTGGTAATCGAGATATCAACACCACACTCTCACTATTCTTCAAATGTCAAGAGTACGTACAAGAAAACATTAAAAACACCATCTACTCCTGAAAAGCTAATAAGTACCATTCCGGCCATATAGAAGTTAAGCACAATTAAGCATTAACCAATTGAAGGCGTCAAAAGGAAGGGTAAATAAATAAAACAAAAAATTATCAATGTTAACTTTAAAAAAACCAACAATACTTGGTCTATCACCTCCAAGCAATACGAGAACTTGTTTCAAATTTGGTCCATCCCCAAACTGATCGAGTTCGTTCTAAGAATTTAAACAAACGAAAGTCTTACCTTGTTTAACAAATTGTAGATTTTATTTGTGCCATCATTTTCAAACACTATATTTCAATGGGCAGATAAGTTGACCACCTAAAAAGAAGATTATCACGTTCTCATTAAGTTATGTATGTACCTGTTAGATAATTAATTATACAAGTTACTTTAATTTCTTAATATTGTCAATGTCTGAAGGGACATGAATGATCCCATCTACTTTACCCGTTTATAGTTTGATAATTTGATGTATATAAGAATGATTCTGTACCAAGAACCAAGTGTTATAGATTACGTATATCGGTATATATATGTCTTCTCCTAAACGTATACCATACGGAGTATTAATTTTGTTATGCAAATGCCACTTGTTTTTGATAATTTTGTTGCTAATTGTAGCATGCAATATCACTTCACGTTTTGCAAGAATGATTTGAGACCAAATGGTCTGATAAGGTAATCAATTTGTCAGGTAGTGAAGTTCCATGTCGCATCCCCATATTTTTCTGGCTTGCCTTAGTCGTTAGTTAGGTAATGTAGTTGCGTCATCCTAGTGGTCTGGTGATCAATCAAACTTCAAACGGTCGTAATTTGTAAACCGTTATAAGTTCCGAGATGTGCTAAATGTGGATGAAAATGTCATAACGAGATAAAAGTGTTGGCAATTTAACGGGTTGTTCAAATAGATATATTTAAACATAATCAAAGTTAATAAGTTTTTTTGAGAGCTTGGTTAAATCAAGATGTATAAAAAAAATATTGTTAATGACAATCCTAAGAGCTGTTAATAAGGTGCATAAAGTGGTTGTACTTTAATTGATATTTATGGTGGGTCAACTTAAATTAAGTGATCAGAGAGTTTATTATGGTATAAGTACAAGTATCAATACGTGTTTCAAATCCTTATTGACAGCTCGTTAACTCGTTATCATTTTCCATAAAAATAACACGTAGTATAACATTAACATTACCATCATTTATTGTTATCCTTTAAATAAAAATTTCTGGAAATGCGACAACATTTGCATTTTACATTCTTTACTAACAAGCCCTTATAATTGCCGTATACAGACGGGTTTTTAACGTACTACTATATATTATAATTAGTCGAATTTAACAATTACTTAAAATTATAGAGAGATCGAGACAAATAAAGCGTTAGGAATCTTTCAAAACGTATACTTCTTATCTATAAAGTGCAACCCTGGATGTGCATTTCATTAACCAACTTCAAAAATGTTTAGAACATTATCAGAAGAAGCAGAAGTGAAGGTCCACGTAAGCAAAGCTTGGGCAATCTACGGAACCCTCGAGCTCGGAAAGCTCGTCGCTGGAAAAGTCTTCAAAGCGGTAGAAGTCGTTAAGGGTGATGGTGGCACTGGTACCATTCTCAAACTCACCTTAAAGCCCGGTAAGAAAAAGTCTTTCATTAATTGTTACTCGTTAGTGAGTCTTAAGTAACAAACTGCAAATTGATATTTAGACAGAAAATGCTGGCCTAAAAATTTATCTAATGTTGAGTGTCAATCCTATCTATCAAGTACTATCTTAGAAAGTAATGATAAATCCACCAAGAATTTTGATGAATCCGTCATGATTGTGCATTACTGGTTTGTATAGTACAAGCTTTGAATACACAAAGATGGTGGATTAATCAAAATGTTTTATGTAAATATCACCAACCCTATCTTAAATGGTTGCCTTACATCAATTTTTGTACCCAATTTTTAAGCCTAAATATCATATCTGTAGATAAATTAGCGAATCCTACAATGTAACATGTGCAGGGTTAGGGTTCAAATATTTTACGAAGGTTAATAACAAGAATAAGGTTAAGGAGACCGAACTCGTGAAAGGGGCATTTCTTGATATTGGATTTAATTATTACAGGGTCAAGGTAGAGGTTAAAGAGAACCCAAACGATGAAACAGGGCCATCGTGTCAGGTGAAGTTAAGTATTGAATGTGAAGTAAAGGACGAGTTTGTTTCTAATGCTGCTCTTGTTACTACTGAGCCTCTTGTTGGCATAATGAGCGTTGTGAACGATCATCTTCTGAGATCTACTTAACAAAGAAATGTTTAGTATTTTATTCACGTTTGCTTGTCTGCTAGTAAAAAATAAATACAAATAACTATCTGTTAATGTTTCAACTGTGATGAGTTAACTAATTTCTACTGGTACTTCATAACCTCGGAGATGGTACCAAGTCTCAAAATGCCATGACCACCAATTCAAAGTCTGAGATGTTATGGCGCAAGTACTAAATAGTGATAATTAGGCAGCAGCACTTTAACAGAAATATAACTGTAGAACCATTAATATTTTTTTCGTTAGCATCAAGCTGAGTCCATCAAAATTCCATGTTCTAATGTGTATTAAGAAAGTAACATAGAAATGCGTACACAACACTAAAAACGAAATAGAAAAAAGTAAACACTACACAAGCAGAACTGCATTGATGCACCCATCATTCTCAGGGTTGTTCGTCACCTGAGCATATTTCCCTACATCCAATGAATACCATACCAATTAAGCCAGCAAACGCATCACAACATTGGAATTAAAGCATAATTATTAACTAATAATCTTACCCCATACTACTTTTCCAGCAGGTGTCACAAGACCTAGTTCGCTAACATTCACCTGAAATTCAAATTAATGAGAGTTGAACAAAACTAATCCAATATACAACTACCCAAATTAATAGGAAGTTAGCGAGAAAACCGGGAATATACCTCAATGATAGTTCCCTTGGTGACAACACCGAGAGATGTATACATTGGACCATTGGGGTTTTTCTTAACCCCAATCATCTCAAGATTGAAGGTGCACTTGAGTTCGGGGTGTGTCACATGGGCTTTGGTAAACCTTAACCCAGTTGGACGAATAAACCGCTCATATTTTGGAGGTTTCCTTGTAAAACCCTGACCCACAAATGTAACTTTAGTGATCATTCTTTTCCATTGCTTGGCTGCAAAAGAACACAACCGATCAACATCATTTCTACACAAACTGGCAAATGTTAAAAGGGCCTTTTTTCAAGAGCATATACTGACGGTTTTTGTGATTGTGTTTTAAAAGTGAATGTCGGATTATTACCTTTTCAAGTTGCAAATGATCAGTTTATAGTACATAGTGTTGTAAAACAATTTCAAATTATGAAATCATTTAAAAATAAAATACAGTTAAGGGCAACGGAAATAATAATTTCCGAACAGTAACTGCTTATTATCACCACTATATAGAGCAGAACATTTAGAAACTATTTCTGGCAGCCTGCTTTGTTACCACTAGCTATCCAATTTTTTAATTAAAGTAGCGTTTAGGTACAAGAGCACTTTCGAGACACAGCGCCAAAAAACCCGCTAACAAAGCCTATAAAAAAATATAAAGGCATCCGGGGATACTCACTTTTCCTTTTACCAGTTCTGATCACTTTGAACATCTCATCTTCATTTACTGGTCTCACCTGAACAATTCAGGAACCATTCATGGTCATTACAAACATCAAATTGTATAGATGATCTAACATATAGATATAAATGTTTCCTTACCTTGGGAAGAGGCACATCCCACTTGCCAGCTTTCTCCTTCCTTTTTTGTTTTACTGTGTTGCTAAGAACCTACATACAAATATGAATATTTACAGGTATTAATCAGTGTAAATATAAGTGAAATAAATTTCAAGTAGCACATCATCAGGATCATTTAGAGCCACAAACCTTTGCACGGGTAGTAGCGTCACGATCAAGAAGATAGGCCGGTACAGCACCTTCTTGAACGTCATCATCCACCTTCCTTCTGCTTGATGATTCTTCATGCATAGCCAACCTATTAACACGCATCACAAAAGCTTAGTCAGACTAGTTTCAAGAAAAGAAGACAGAGAAAAAAAAGGTACAATCCGAAACAGAAATACTAACGTTTTCTTCATTTGAGCCTTCTCTGCATATCGTTTCTTAGCAAACATCTTACCCTTGATTCCTAAAGCCTGCAACAAACACAAATAACGGAATATATATATATTCAACATTCCACCTTACAGTAGCATCTAGGTATGTAGGACTGAAATGGCCTAAAATAACATAAAAAAACAGGGAGATGATACAAGACAAAATAAAAATGTAAAGAATAATGAAAGTAGGGCGTACACTCTGGGCAATTTTGGAACGCTTGTGAACTTCACGAGCTTCCTTCTTCCTCTTTCTCTCGAAGTGATCATGACGATAGCCACTTCGCTTCCTATGAAGCTCTATGTAATCTCCTTGAGGCTTTTATATCGGAAAAAAGACCACCAATTAGAATCATATACTACGTGATAGCTTACAATAGATGCTAGACTATAATACAGCAATACCATATACTCAAAGAGTCGAAGCTTACATTCTTGATACTTATTCATAAGACTTTTACAGATAAAAATGAAATATATGACTAAAAACGTCATCGAATCCCAAAAGCTGAGAAACACAAAGCTATATATGTTGAATGGGAAACTGTATTAAAACTTACCATGCTTGATGTTGACGAAGCGGATTCAGAGAACTGTTTTTAAGTGATTAACGTAGTGTCTGAAATCTGAAAGCATAACCAGCAATAATCAAGGTTGTAAAAAGCGCTAGGCGGAAAGTACTCGGCCGTGACCTTCTGAGGAGTACTCGGATTTTTTTACCTTTAAATAATATATTTCAAAAGTATAGGTGCAAAAATATGAAATAGAACCATAAACATAATCATAATTCGTAAGTGTAAACATAATTGTAAACACAAGTGTAAACTAAATTCATTCTTCGTTCTCGTCTATGTCTTGGTCTTGTCCGTATTCAATCATAATCAATGTCAAACGTATTCAAACATAATCACGAAGTCATCAACACTTATCAGAATCATCAATTCAATCATAATCAAACATTCAGTAACATACAATCAGAAAGTTGAATTAGAAATTCACAATATCGTAATCAAAATATCAGCAAAGTATTGGATACGAAATCAAAATTATAAGAACACTCGTGGTGAAATCGAACTAGTACATGTAAATCGAAATCAGAATCATATATTGTTTTGTTCTAATCATTAAAAGAAGAGAAAAAAAGGAAGAAATTAGAAGAGAGTTTGAGAAATCTGATACGTACCAGGTGAATCGCGTTTGAGATTGTTGGAACCTTGGTGGTGGTGAGCAATGAGAACAGCGGCCCAATTTTGTGTATATGGAGACAAAGTCGCAAAACCCTAATTTTAAAAATACGTTGACTATAGTTGACTTTGACCATGATGACCACTTTTTTTTTTACAATAATCGACCGATTAATCCCGATTAATCCGATTTTGATCAAGTTTGACCGATTAATCCCGCTTTTTTGGGATGACCAACGTTGACCGCTTTTTTGGACTGCTCAGAACCAAGTTGAGGCGCTTTTTTGGACCGCTCAGGACCAAGTTGAGGCGCCACCACCCCGCCCCCGATTACTCCCCGAGTACTCGGTAACCCAAGCCGCTTTTTACAACACTGGCAATAATGCTTCGTTAGTTGTCTGGTATAAATATCACAATATTCATAATTCTATATCTAAAACAATGTTTCTGCTTCAAAACAATATTCACGACATAACATAACATAACATAGAAAAAAATTCAGCCGAAAAAAATTTCATCAACACAAATTTATGATAAAAGACAAACAATATCAATAATTTTGTTACCGGAAAAAATTAAATGCTATAAATTATTATAAAACAATACTTACGCTCAAAAAGCATTCACATCACAACAAAAAACACATTGTTACAACAATACCCTATCAATAAGTATAATTTTTGCCATAAATGAGATGCTAACTAAACCCTAGTACCACAAGGTTCAAAATCTATTATCCATATAGGCATGTACATGTGAATGCAGTTTCTAGGCCAAAATGGTTCGTCGGTGATTCCACAACTGCCTTTCAAAAAATACTTAACGATTATTGACAATTTAACCGCTTTAAATATCAAAAGGTGTATTGAACAATCACAATGCTACTACTAGTAACGAATTTATCTTTAATATCTTGAATCGATAATGAATAAAACTTTAATTAGCTATTATACACGTTCAGAAAAAAAACCATAAACCCTAACACAAATTATACATACGAATTATATATATATATACACGAATACATGTCTACACGTTCAAGAAGAAAAAACTGATGAGCTGTATGGAAAAACTTACCAATTTCAAACTAAATAAAGGATAACAATAACATATGTGTACATATATATGATATTTGAAAAATTATCGGTTAACAAGCGTACGGAATAGCGTTGAAGATAGAACTAGAGATAAAGTAGTGTTGTGGTGCTGTGACTAATTTGACAGAACGGCGGCAAGAGGGTTAAACCAGTGGAAGGGGTTTTGAGGCGGTGACAATACCAGTACTAATTTAGGGCGAAGTCACTCCAGGTTTTTATTTTTGGGTCTTTCTATATTACTCCGTATATTGATTTATTTTGAAAGGGAAAAAAGAAAAGAAAAGAAAACTTGTTTGGATATCGGGTTATGTATAGGCCAATGGGCCAGGCCTCTTTTACATTGTTATCGCAAAGTAATACTAAAACTAGGAAAAATTTATAGATGTGATTAGTCGTAGAGAATTTATCACAATGTTTCATTTTCAATTTTCTAAAGAAAAGTATTCTCTAGAAAAATGATGAAAATTTTAAAAACGCGTTCAAATATTGGAAAAGTGGATTTTGAAAAACTAGCTATATCTTGGAAAATTTAGAAAAGTGTGGAGGAAGTTCCACAAGTGAAAATTTTGGAAAAGTAGGGAAACTATTTTTCCACCTCCAAGTTATATTTTGGAAAAGTGAATTTTCCATTTTCTTGGAAAGTTTTCTCTCAAAATAAATCATTTTGAACGCGTTTTTCATTTTTTTGGAAAAATTTCTAAAAAAACTCTTTGTTTTTTCCACAACTAAACACCCCCTAATTTTTTGCTTAAAGTAATACTAAGACTAGAGAAAATTTAAGTTACTGCCTATATGGCACATGTTAAGGACAATTAATAAAAATTAAATTTTATAAATAACAAAAATCTTTAATCTTTAACTATATATAAAATATGTCTACTTCACTAATTAATCTTAAATTCCAACAACCCTTTTAAATATAAGAAAATACTTTGAATGATTTGCCTTAGTTATCTATGCGGGATAACTTATATATTCCCTTTTTCAATACCAAATGTCATGACATGATCCCACATTGGTTTGTAAACAAAATACTTAAAGCTTTCCTTCTCTATATAAACATCATACATCTGAAAATATTTGTAAAGTGTTGAATCTTTTATGCTACTTCGATATCATAAACTTATATTATCGACACCAACTTGACATTATCTTGAATCAAAAAATCTTCTACCGCATAGCGCGGGTATACCGCTAGTTGTATTTTGTCGCACCCCCAAATTCGTACAACGGAATTGATTCGGGTCGGGACGCAACTAATCAAGTATCAACGCACAAAGATAAAGCAAACGATATCTATATGCAACGTTTGTAAAATAGTTTCAAAATATTACATCATTATCCAAATGTAAACATAAGCTCCGAGTTCTCGAGTAAATTCCTAGAGATTCTAGTATATAACGAATAATGAAAAAAGTAATGTGAGAAAATCTCCAAAGTGCGTATGCATGCGACTCGAGCTATCGTTCTTATTGGGCATCCCTACTTATGTTGTGTACCTGAGAATACATTGCTAAAAGGTCAACACAATGGTTGATGAGTTCATAATTTGTAAGTTAAAGCATAGTTATGGACGACAAGATTTAAATGAGTTTTGCAACCAATCAAAATAAGTAAACTACTGTCATGAGCACATAGTCCAAAGCATAACCGATGGTGAGGAATGTATAATCAAATACAACCCCGTGCCTCCGCATGTGCCTAATCCAGAACACCTGTTAGGATCAAATACTAATGCATGCGTTTGACCAGTTATGGCTTCTAACCCGGACGGGGATGGTCAATCCCAAATAGATCTATTTATTAATACTCACGCTAAATCCATACTAACGAAACTATGTAATAAGAGGACTTTCAGTGGATTAGTAAAAGCAACTCATGCAAAGCCATTGTAAAGTAAAGCACTTATGTCCATGCGTAAAAACAGTAAAGTAGGGTTTCTCATCCTAGAGAAAACAGTAAAAGAGGGCTATGAAACTCACCTGAGTTTAGCAAGCATTAGTATAAATAAACGAGTAGCCCCAATCATCTCAAGATTGAAGGTGCACTTGAGTTCGGGATGTGTCACATGGGCTTTGGTAAACCTTAACCTAGTTGGACGAATAAACCGCTCATATTTTGGAGGTTTCCTTGTAAAACCCTGACCCACAAATGTAACTTTAGTGATCATTCTTTTCCATTGCTTGGCTGCAAAAGAACACAACCGATCAACATCATTTCTACACAAACTGGCAAATGTTAAAAGGGCCTTTTTTCAAGAGCATATACTGACGGTTTTTGTGATTGTGTTTTAAAAGTGAATGTCGGATTATTACCTTTTCAAGTTGCAAATGGTCAGTTTATAGTACATAGTGTTGTAAAACAATTTCAAATTATGAAATCATTTAAAAATAAAATACAGTTAAGGGCAACGGAAATAATAATTTCCGAACACTAACTGCTTATTATCACCACTATATAGAGCAGAACATTTAGAAACTATTTCTGGCAGCCTGCTTTGTTACCACTAGTTATCCAAATTTTTACTTAAAGTAGCGTTTAGGTACAAGAGCACTTTCGAGATACAGCGCCAAAAAACCCGCTAACAAAGCCTATAAAAAAATATAAAGGCATCCGGGGATACTCACTTTTTCTTTTACCAGTTCTGATCACTTTGAACATCTCATCTTCATTTACTGGTCTCACCTGAACAATTCAGGAACCATTCATGGTCATTATAAACATCAAATTGTATAGATGATCTAACATATAGATATAAATGTTTCCTTACCTTGGGAAGAGGCACATCCCACTTGCCAGCTTTCTCCTTCCTTTTTTGTTTTACTGTGTTGCTAAGAACCTACATACAAATATGAATATTTACAGGTATTAATCATCGTAAATATAAGTGAAATAAATTTCATGTAGCACATCATCAGGATCATTTAAAGCCACAAACCTTTGCACGGGTAGTAGCGTCACGATCAAGAAGATAGGCCGGTACAACACCTTCTTGAACGTCATCATCCACCTTCCTTCTGCTTGATGGTTTTTGTGATCATTCTTTTCCATTGCTTGGCTGCAAAAGAACACAACCGATCAACATCATTTCTACACAAACCGGCAAAGTGTTTAATGGCCTTTTTTAAAGAGCATGCCGATGGTTTTTGTCATTGTGATTTATAAGTGGATGTCGAATTATTACCATTTTAAGTTACAAATGATCAGTTTATAGGACATTATTGTAAAACAATCAGATTATGACATCATTTAAGAGTAAAATCCAGTCAAGGGCATCCGAAATTAATTTCCGAACACTCAAACTGATTATTATCACCACTATATGGAGCAGAATAATCCAATTTTTAACTAGCGTAGCGTTTAGGTATCACAAGAGTACTATCAAAACACAATGCCAAAAAACCCGCTAACAAAGCCTATCAGAAATATAAAGGCATCCGAGATACTCACTTATCCTTTAATCTCATCATTAGCGACTGGTCTCACCTGAATATTTCAAGAACCATTCATGATCATCATAAACATCATATTGTATAGATGATCTAACATATAGATATAATGTTTCCTTACCTTTGGAAGAGGCACATCCCACTTGGCAGCTTTTTCCTTCCTTTTTGTTTTACTGTGTTGCTAAGAACCTACATACAAATATGAATATTTACATGTGAAAAATTACTCTATTTATGTAGCGGTGTAGCCTATCAACAGTATCATTTAGAGCAACAAACCTTTGCACAGGTAGTAGCGTCACGATCAAGAAGATAGGCTGGTACAACACCTTCTTGAACGTCATCTTCCACCTTCCTTCTGCTTGATGATTCTTCATGCATAGCTAACCTATTAACATGCATCACAAAAGCTTAGTCGAATTAGTTTCAAAAAAAGAACACAGAAATATAAAAGGTACAATCTGAAACGGAAATACTAAGGTTTTCTTCATTTGAGCCTTCTCTGCATATTGTTTCTTAGCAAACATCTTACCCTTGATACCTAAAGCCTGCAACAACCGCAAATAATGAAATTTATATATTCAGCATTCCACCTTACAGTAGCAACTTGAGTATATAGGACTGAAACGGCCTAATATAACATAAATGGGAGATGATACAAGATAAAATTAAAATTACAGAATAATAAAAAAGGGTCGTACACTTTGGGCAATTTTAAAACGCTTATGAACTTCACGAGCTTCCTTCTTCCTCTTTCTCTCGAAGTGATCATGACGATACCCATTTCTTTTCCTATGAATGAGATGTAATCTCCTTGAGGCTTTTACATCCGATAAATGACCACCAATTAGAATCATATACTACGTAATAACTTAACAATAGATGCTAGATTATAATACAGAAATACCATATACTCAAAACTTACATTTTTTATACTTATTCGGATGAGTTTTATGGATAAAATGAAACTATGACTAAAAACGTCATATGAATCCCAAAAGCTAAGAAACGCGAAGCTATATAAGTTGAATGAGAAACTATATTAAAACTAACCATGATTGATGTTGATGAAGCTGATTCAGAGAGTTGTTTTTAAGTGATTAACGCAGTGTCTTAAATCTGAAAGTCTAACCAGTAATAATGCTTCATTAAATATCCGAATATTCATAATTCTATATTTAAAACAATGTTTCTGCTCCAAAACAATATCCACAGCATAACAAAATATAGATATTTCAACAGAAAAAATATTCATATGCACAGCGAAAACACAAGTTTATAATAAAACCCGAACAACATCAACAATTTCATTATTGACAAAACTTAAATGCTACAAATTATAAAATCATAAGTACGCCCAAAAAACATTCCTAGCACAACAAAAAACACATTGTTATAACAATACCGGAATACCCTATCAATAAGTTTAATTCTTACCATAAATGAGATGCTAAGTTGCTAACTAATCCTAGCATTACAAACTTCAAACTTTATCATCCATATAGGTGTGTACATGTAAATGCAAATGCAATTTCTAACTTAACGATTATTGACAGTATCGCCTCATCAAATATCAAAAGTTGTATTGAACAATCACAAAGTTACTACTAATAATGAATTTATCTTTATTACCATGAATTAATGATGAATTTACCTTTAATCAGCTTGATTTAATATATATTAATTCGATAATTCAATCATATCATATAAAAACCATAAACCCTAGCAAAAAATTATAAATAGACCGACTATATATATGTATACATGTATAGAATTTCAGAAGAAAAATAAGAAAAAGAAGAAAGTGGTGAGCTGTATGAATTGATTTACCACTTCCAAATTACATAGAGTATAACAATATATGAAATTTGAGAAATTATTGGTTAACAAACGTACGGAATAGCTCTGATGATAGAGCTAGAGATACAGCAACGTAGGGTTGCGGTGCGATGAATAATTTGATGGAACAGCGACAAGAGGGTTAAATCGGTGGAAGGGGGTTTGAGGCGGTGACAATATGAGTAACGATTTAGGGCTTAGGTGAAGCCACTCCAATTTTTTATTTTTGGGTTTCTTTTGATGTCTTTGAATTGAAAAAACATTCTTGTTGGATATTGGGTATAGGCTAATGGACTGGGCCTCACTCTCAAAGAAATAAATGAATTTGGTGTCAATAAGATATTTTAGATTGTTATGGTTATTGTAAAAGACTCCTACTTGTAATATTGTTTTTGTGGCCATTATAAAATGATCAATCTCTCTATAAAATATTAAAATGGACAAATTGGTTGCGAGTACTCGATCAGACTTCTTTAAACTCATACGAAAAACTGATCAATTCCAACTCATACTAAGAAAGTAAGAATTGAATCAATTTTCAACTTAAAAATGCATATAAATTAAGTGATCAACTCACCCGTCTTACCACTTCGTCTGTATAGGATTGACATGCAAATACCTGGTTTGTTAGTATCTTCTTGTCGTATATAACCTACCACCATAAACTCCTATCATTAGGACGATGGCACAAACTCCTCCAACCATAATCTTGAACACATTTATCATATACTTTCAAATGTTCATCTTTTTGTAGAAATCAAACGTCTAAAAGAATCAAATAAATGAATTTAGGAGAAACATAAAAACGATGAAAATCCAACAATAAGTTCCATTTGACAAAAAAAACACACACACAATAATTAATAAGTTACAAAACACTGTTTTTTAAAAATTAAAGCATTCAACTTCAAGTTTGTTTTGATTGTACTCATCTTTAAGGTTTTAAATATAAGTGGCAAAATGAATGGGTCGGGTCACGGGTCTAGATGAGATTGGGTCCGGGTCTATATGGGTCATTTAGAAGGATGAGTCTAAACGGGTCCGGGTCAAATGGGTCTCAGGTCGGGTTAACCCATCGGTCTTTCGCCAAACTTTTTTTTGTTTGAGTGAAAAATGAAATGAGGTGTAAAAAAAATTATCCGCTAGATCCGTCTAGACCCATTGGTTGATTGTTACACAATTGAATGATATATTAAAAAACCCATTTAGACCCATCCAAAAAATGGGGAGGAGACCCAACAAACCCATCCCCTCCTAAATATTGATTAGTCCCGATTCAATAGAATAAATTCTTAACAATAACAAGATTTGAATTATTATTGTGAAGTTACGGAATCACACCCAATAATACTAAAAAGATCAAGAATCAATCAACAATAAAGTAAACTTGTGTAACACGTATTAAATCCAAAGCTTCAATTTTATTAATGTAAATAAGATGAAAACACTTAATCGAATTAGGGTTTACACCTTGAAGCTGTGCAATTAATTCGATTAATCACCTAATCTAGGTTATAAGGATCTCTATTTATAACACATAGAGTCATGTACAATTGTGACACCCGTCAAATTAGGACTATTATTAGTGCCTAATCATGGTGTAGTTATATGTGTTTAGTTTACATTAGGCTAAATATGCGGTTATTTGTATGTTTATACACACACACACGCGTATACGATTTGTTTAAATCGTACAAAGTTCGGGTCGGATAAATATCCGACAACACAAATACAGACGTTGGTGAAACTATTATTAAATAATACGAAATTATTTGTTAACATTACTATTTACTTTATATTATTTTGATAATATAACACATGTATTACGTTTTGTTTAAAACGTAAGCAAATGTGAGAAAACGCGTGAATCGAACTCGAAACCAAAAAGAAACCCGTAAAATATTTTGGTGACTTAAAATAAGTGTTTTAAAAATACTTGGTCATCCCGAATATCAATTACATATCAAAAACAAAGACGTGAAAATCAAACTTAAATAAGTAACTTAAAAACAAACGATTACCGTTTAACCGAACGACAAACGTAACCCGATTTGAAGAGCGAGTTGTGGGACCAACCCATGAATGGGCCAGGCCCATATTCAGCCCAACTCAGGACAGAAATGGCCCATGAAGGCCAGTCCAACTCAGGATAGAAACACCCATCACCACAGCCTTCTAACACCTTATCCAAGGACCACCACCAAGCACCACCATAATCGAGCATCACCATATACGTTTTTAGCAAGGAAGGATCAAGAAACACCCAAATCGAAACTACTGCAGCACATCCTTCATGTTCTTACTCTAACTCGACCTTTCTTTGTAAGTATCTCTTAGATTTTCGTTTAATCTCCTTGGATTACGTACTTATACATGATAGAACTTCATCTCCGCTCGTTATTGTCCAAGATTCATAATTAAAACCGAAAAACAAAACTAGTAACCACTGGATAAAAGCTTTAACCACAGGACAATATTTTAGATCGGCCATAACGAGACCATTTCTTAATAAAATCTTACGTTTCTTAACTCAAAACTAAATTTTAAGAAGTCTACTTTTCAAAAATGTAAGTCTCACGAATTATGGAGGTCATTTGCTATTTTAAATAATTCAAATAAACGTACATAGCAGATTGTGATTTCTCGTAAAATACACAATGAAAGCTGATGAAACAAATTGGAAAAGTTAGATAATTTAGTTATCTTTAAATCCCCTACTCGCACGTTTCATGAAAATGTGTAGAACTCAAGTCATGGGTTAAACACCGAGCACATGTCGATTTAAAAAGCTGTTGGACACGTCCATAAACTTTAATTAGTTGAACCACTTAGAATCGACTAAAGATTGTATAAAAATATGTTTTGTAAAGCTAAAACATAGGGGAATAACTAATAATTTTCTTGGATTGTATTTCGATAATTTGTGTGATTAAATAGCGAGGCCAAAGTCCTGTAATTTCGGAAAAACATAAACATATTGGGTGTTTTTGTATTCGGTTTAAATACAACACTTGTGGGTCACCAAAGGTCACGAAACTCATTTTCTATAAGTATTATAACATGATAATAGTTGTGTAAAAGTTTCGGGTCAAACCGAACATATTTGACCAAAGTCTCAAAGTTAAAAACCACCTCAACCCGATTTTGCGACACAATTTGCGACACAATTTGCGACACAACACTTCTGTCGCAACTTCTTGCGACAACAAACTTCATCTTGTGACTTAACCTTTCTATCACAACTTATTGCGACATAACCTTTCTTTCGCAATTCTCATAATACTTAAAAATATTTAACTACCAAGTATCGGACTCGCGTAACAACCAAACAATATACGACAACACTCATACACACAAGTATATATACTTTACAAGTATACGAGAGTACAAACATAATAATAATAACTCTAGAAATTATTATTACAAACCGTCACCAACGGACTGCACACATTTTCTAAACAAACGATAAACTATTTGGACATAACTAGTTGAGTGGACAACTAGCATGGATTGTCTTTTGAGACATCCACTTATAAACAACCTTATGTGCTTAGGACATTAGAAGGTTACGGGTTCGGAAAACCTATTGATTGATATTGCTTTCGGATTTCACGTTTATTAAGTTAAACGCTTATTTGCAAAGACTCATGTGAGTCTTACAACCCTATTTTTTCGTGAACACAAGTATTCGGTTAGTTAGTTCGGTTACTCAGTTATTACATGAGTTGTTTTATAATCCGGTAAAAGTCCTCATCACACATGGTTCGTTAACTATAAGGCGCGAGTACTAAAGAATAGATCTATTATGGAAGTGACGTCCCCGTCCGGGTTGCTAGTTACAACCACGTCAAACGGGCACTTTAGTATTTGTCTAAAAGGTGTTTCGGATTAAACACCTCCGGGAGGCACAAAACGGGTTAGGCTTTGAACCGTGGGCTAATGTCATGGTAAATCGGAAACATTAAATTTTTTATTTATATACTCGGTTATAAATTATCGGATAAGTCTTGTGTATCACAACATGCTTACTTTAAACCTATAAGATTCACCAACCTTTTTTGTTGACCTTTTAGTGTTGTTCTCAGGTGCTTAGCAACAGTAAGGTTGCCTGCAGGATATGCTAGCTAGATCGAGTCGCATGCATTATACACATATGTAGATTTTCTACATTATCTTTTGTAATACAGTTATGTATTGAATCTTCAAGATTCTATATCATGCGAACTCGTAATGATGTAAACTTGTAACTTAACAACGTAATTACTTTTGGAATATTTACAAAACGTCTCATATAGAGTCATTTGCTTTACCTTTGTGCTTGATTACTTATTTAGTCGCGCCCAATGATTGCTTCCGCTAAACAGTGATTTTTGGGAGTGCGACAACAATCGCCTATTATTATGGAATAATTTCCATAACCGACTCAAATTTATCACAAAATCATAAACAGTTGTAACTACCAAAGTAAAGCTAACAGTTTAAACTGTATAACAATCAGTGGTAACTGTTTCATTCATGATATAAGACTAAGTACAAAATACACAATCAGTGTTAACTGCTACAATTATAACTAACAGTTATAATTACATAAGCAGTTCTAATTATTACATAAACCGTCTTAACTACTTACAAAAACATAACTACCAGTTGTAACTTTCTTCAAGCAGTTGTAACTCATTGTCTTCTCTTCAGTTTATTCTAGCAGTTAGAACTTTGTGAAGACAGTTGTAACACTTTACACTAGCAGTTTTAATACCTTGTACTTCTCAGTCTTTTCGCCAGCAACAATTGCAACCCGTATCAGTTTTGACTTAACAATCTCCCCCTAAACTTAATGTGTTCTTCTCAGCATTCTGAGCAGCTTCACTATTCAATGATGCAAATAATCCAGCATGTTTCAAGCTCCTTAACAAACTGATATTCATATCATACTCTTTATCAGTTAACATCCACATGAAAGTAGCATCATCCATTACCACCTGATGGACACCTAGTTTAGCATGATATATCCATTGTTTGACCTTCTTGAATGTATAAAAATCAAATATAAACTCTTTACGCTCAAACATCATCTTTAACCAGTCCCAAATAGTCTTTTCAATGATACTAGCACATAATTTTGAGTTTAACTTCTTTTCAATCCCTATCTCATACATTCGAACCACACCTGATCTACTCATTCTTTTCACACAGTCTTTGAAAGATCTCCACCATGAAGCACTGCCATCAGCTCTGACAACTTTAATCTTCTCAATTTTCACTGGAACAGTATACTTTTCAACTGTCCAATCTATAATTCGATATAATTCCTCACTAACTACCTCTGCTTCAACAGGTTCCAAAATAATAATACTTTTTAATTCATCAACATTCTTTTCCAAATCAGGAATTTCATCATATTCCTTATGTTTCTTATCTTTCTCTTCCTTCATTCTCATCTCTCTCTCATCTTTCTCTTTTTGTTCTTTTTCTTTCTTTTCTTTATCTTTCTTTTTCTGCTCATCAACTGACACAAACACATCCTTTTCTAACATCCTTTGAAGACTTTCAATTGTCATTCTCCTCAGTCTATGTACTGGAAGTGTACCCTTAAGCTTTACAATCAAACCTTCCTTATCTGTGCTTTACTTAGGGGTTTGGAAGCTCTTTTCAACCTTGCTTCCTCAACCTTTTTCTTTTTACACCTGACTGACTAAGAACTCAATATCATCTTTCTAACATCCTTTGAAGACTTTCAGTTGTCATTCTCCTCAGTCTATGTACTGGAAGTGTACCCTTAAGCTTTACAATCAAATCCTTCTTTATCTGTGCTTTACTTAGGGGTTTGGAAGCTCTTTTCAACCTTGCTTCCTCTGCCTTTTTCTTTTTCACATGACTGACTAAGAACTCAATATCATCTTCTTTTTGTTCTTCCAGGTTATCCTCATCCCATTTAGCTACTTGTTCTTTTGTCATAAGAACCCATTCACTAGGTGTAACTTCAACCCTTATCAATCCTTTATTCAGTGTAGCAGCATCCAACTTTGCTTGTAACCTTTGTGCATACTCCTCATCATGAGCAATAGCAGCAGATGGTACTGACTTTGCCTTTTTCTTCTTGGGTTCCTCCACCAGCTTTCCTTTTCCTTTATCTTTAGGATCAATCTTTTTTAGATTTGTTCTTGAATTTACTGGAGTTGTTGTAGGTTCTCTGATTGTGAAACCAGGCAAAGAAGGTTGTGTTGATGTTTCTTTGTAGTATCAACCCTTTTTCCTGTTCCAATAACCTTTGCAGTTTTAACAGGTACTAATTTCTTTCTACTGATATACTTTTTTATCAAACTTTGTTATTTCAGAAGAATCACCAGTCTTTTCTCCTTCATTCTCTACCTCCAGCTTATTTACTTCCTCACCATCATCATCCAACCTTAACTCCTCTGTTTTTCCATCCACATTCATCTCCACAGTTTATCAACCATATGCACACTTGCAGTCTTTTCACCTTCATCTAACTCCTTTGTATGCACAGACACCTCATCATTATCTTGTTGAACCTCAGGTGTAGGTGGAGAATGAACAAATTCATCATCATCATCAACAGGCCTCTCCATTTCATTTTCCTCCTCCACATACGCATCACTATCCTTTTCTTTTGACTTCACCTTATCATTATCATTACCAACATCACCAACATCATCACCAACATTTGTCTAGACTGTCTCCCCCTTTTTAAAAGCATTTTCTTCATCAGACAGCTCTTGGATAATATATTTCTTGCCCTCTTTCAGGCACTTGATCACCAATTTTTGCAGATCATTCACTTGCTTCTGCAAAAAATTATCAATCAATGCATCCTTTTCTTTATTCTTCTCCTCTCCTTTACAAACTTATCCAAAAAATAATCAAGCATTCTAGTCAATTCCAAGTTACTTCTAGCCTCAACACCTTCAGCATGTGACTCCTTTAGTGAATCATTGACAATGTTAAACTCTGACTCATGCCAAGCATGATCATCAAAGTCCCCTTGGTTCTCGGTACTAGGGACCATCAAGAGCATATACATGAATAGAATCACTTATTGGTGTTGCATTTGGTTAGGTCTTATTGATGGTACTTCTGTCTTGCTCTACCAGTGGGTTAGAAAAAGTAGAAGCAACCCTTCTAGAATGGTCACCCCTCCTCATGGACCATCTGATGTGGTGAAGTATGTGACCGAGGCATTTGAGCAGCAGGAGCCACAGATGCTTGTTGTTTAGCCTTTTTGGCTTTTGTGGAGGTTGGTTTGGAGATCCCCTGTTGTCTCTTTTTACCCCAACTACTGTGGGTTAAGAATTTGTAGGTATTTCCAATCTTTCAGTAACTGGTTCAGCTGCAGTTGGTGGTACTTCAGTTGTGGTGGAAGGTGCAGGAAGCATTGCATCAAATAATACCGTGACCCTCCCTGAAAATTTAGTATCTCTCTTCATATTAACAAAAACTTTTGGTTTTAGAGAGAGAATACCAATGATTTTGTCCTGTGCAGGCAAATTTTAATTTTGTTCATTTAAAAATAGTTGCACAAAATGTGGGTGCATCAAAATTTTCAATTTTGGTTGCTCAATATTTCTAAGCGTACCAGAAAAAATCAAGTTTGAAAAATTAAACCTTTGACCAGTAGCAAGACACACAATTGCATAAGCAATGTTGCTGCTAAACTGCTTAAAAGAAGACCTTTTGGATGAGAGGCAGTGTAAAATAGTATGAATAAAAAATCTCCATTGACGAGAAAAGAGAGGTCTTTGAAAAGTAAATATATCATATGCACCCTCATAACCCATTAAATGTAAATTTTTGTACAAAACACAATTGTTTAAAGTGGTTATACCAGCTCATCATCAAGATGCAAAAAGGCTCGAACAGTAGCCTCGGTAATTACAACCCTAGTGTCTACCATCTTCGACACTATACGCTTTACTGTTGGAAATAGTGTCCAATGTCATAACTAATTGGTAAGACTATTGCTAAAAATAGAATCCTTTTCTGGGTTGCCCTCGATGAACAATAAGATAAACAATACGAGAGAAATAATATTAATCAAAATTAATATTAAAATTAGTTTATTAATTTATTAAGTGAAAATTTAATTAGAAACTAAAAGATTATAGTTAATTAATTAGTTTGTTAATTTATCAATAGTTGATAAGTTAACTAGAAGCTAAAAGTAATTAACATAATAAATATAAAAGTTTATTAATTGAATATGAATTAGAAGCTGAACATTCTAGAAGCAAGTTCTAACCGGTGATTGGAGGGTTCAACCGGCAGTTGGAGGTTAAGGTTAATATAGCGGTGTACGCGTGTTTAACTTGGAGAATGATTAATCCCAACCACCGGCTGAAGGCATCAACCGGCGGTTGGAGGTTGAATTCAGATGTCCCAGATCGGCCAGGAATTAAACCACAAGGCATCCCCTCCCCTATAAACAGAGGCCACCCCTAAGCTTTCAGAGTATCCCAGATCCGAATTTAATTTGGTTTTTTTTTTATCTATTTCTCATTCCTAATCCTTGTAAGAGTCTTTCGACTTAGAGTCGGGACCTTAGGATATGAAATTTCTATTAGTTCACGGGTGTGAAGCATTAGAGGTATTCTAGTTTGGGTACTTGCCATCCAAAGCATGAAAGTTCAAGCAATGTGGTCTGCGCACGTGAGAAATTGGTTTTCTCAAAGGTTAGTATTTTTCATGTATCCATTTATTTTGTTATTGTTAATAGCTTTATTAAGTAACGGTCCTTTAGAGTTTTATTTCCTAATTGCTCTAGATTAATTATTATTTTCTGCTGCATATATTAGTCTGGTTAGGGAATAGAAAACCCAATAGTGGTATCAGAGTCATAGCTTAATAATGTTAGAAATACAAAATATAGATAAATTATATTATTTGGAAATAAAACTGTCTTTTATTCTGTCCAAATAATTAAATTAAGTATATATGTATAATAGATTTATATATATACAGTTAATTTATTTACTAAACAGACCTTCATATTTTAATGGTTTAAAATATATGCTCAAATTTTAAAATATTTTAAAATAGAACCCTAAACCATAGATGTTAAAGAGAGACCCTATATATAATATGATTTATATATGTATAATTTAAGTCTAAATACATCGTCACTCAATTGATAAATCGGCTCACCCATAGTGAACAACTATAAGAGGGGTAAAAGGCGGGCGCTTTGCTTCCCTAAAGAAGTAGGTTTTTAATAAGCTTCACGCTGACCTGCTTCTCCACTTCTTTGTACGTTCAATGGAGCTACCGAGGACTTTTGATAGGATGATGTCAAGAATAAAAGTAGACTTAAAATAGTAAAATAAAAATCCCGTTTTAGCTGTAGAAAAATGTGAAAGTATGCTAACCCATAAAAACCGCAAATCTCTCGTATGGACTGTTAATGGGGCGTGTGTGATTAACCGGCACATTAATGTGAGAACATAATGAGAGGTGATGTGGGACTCGCGATTCTCGAGCGTACTCAAGCCGAGACCACACGAGGTTTGCATCGTTAGTTCACACATCTTGTTCATGATCCTCGGCATCCCAGTCATGAATTGTAGATGAGCATAACCGAGATTAACATGTCATTGATAGATATCAACGAATCTCAAAGATTAAGGATTTTCATAAAAATGAAATAGACAAAAAATATTTTGTTATATGATTACGGCGACCCTTTTCATAAAACTGATAATATAGATCCTAGCCTTAATTTGAAATTGGGTAATAAATTAAGGAACATTCAAACTAACTAAAATAGTTTTTATAATACCTGTTGAAAATGGTAATAATTCTCCCGTTCCAATTCCACAAACAAACCGAACTTCTCACCACTCTCAGTTCTTGGAATGGATAAGCTTACCGATTCAAGGTGTATGGACTAGAAATGAAACCTTAGGTTCACTCAAAGGAATGAGAACAAGGAGTATGTTCTTTATGAGTTGTAGAACCCCAGGGTTCGAGAGCAAGGAGTATGTTCTCGACGAGAGTAAGGAGTATATTCTCGATAAGAAAATTCCCACAATTGGTACTGATTCAACCCAATAAGAGATTGAAGCTTACCGGAAATATTATGATGTTTGATACTAAGTTTTGGCCAACATAATTTTGTCCGGTCAGCCAACTTCTACAAACAGTTTGTAATCTCATGTCAAATAGTTTTGAATGAAAGAGAGAGACCTCAATAATGAAACTCCCAAAATTGCTAAGCAAGGGATCAATAAGATTGATGTGCCCTCTAGCTCAACAGCTCGTATGTTGACAATTGGAAGAGATATGGAATAGCTACGAATGGAAAGTTCATTTGTAGGGCTAAGAGAAAGATTGAATCTGAAATTGCACCTGCAAATGACCCAAAGGAAACAGTGTGTTTTACTGCAACACAAAGGGGCACTAGAAGCGTTGCTGCCAAAATATCTGAAGGACCATAAAGACATTTAGGTCGAAAAGGATTCAGATATATAAATGAACAAAATCCACAATACTACGACTTAAAATCCGTAGTTCATGAATATAGGGTATGATACTCACATTTGCACTATATTGCAAGACTTAAAGGAAAGTAGAAGTTTGAAGCATGGAGAGCTCAACTTAGTCATGGGAGAAAAAGAATGTCACGCCCAATAGAAAGTTTGACTAAATATTTGAATATCATAAAGTTCACCCGAGTTTAACTCTCTTCCACAACACACTTTTTCTCGATTTAATCACAAATAAGTTATTCCATTGACAAGTATATAAATTGTGTTATTGGTTTATAATTATATTGGTCTAAGTTACCTTTTTTTTGGTATTGCTTTAATGTTTAAATATTATAAGTACTAATACTCTCCTCGTCCCACAATAATTATCACCTAATCAAAAACACGTAATTTAATAAAAAAATAATCATTACTGCTTTTTATTTTTTACTTTTTTTTTTTAGAAAAAAAAAGTTTTCCCCTTAACCAATTAATCACCGTTTCTTTAAAAATTTGCAATAATAATTTCAATTAAGGGTAATATTGTAGTCACAATCAAACTTCTCTATCTATTCTTTAGAGTGGACACTTAATTTGAGACGTCCGTAAAAGAAAAGATGAACTATTACCTTCATCCCAAAAATACAGTACACGAATTTCATAAATTTTGCAATTAATATGTATTTGAAGGAATCAAAAGTTACAATTGTAATTGTAACTCTTAATTAAAAGATGCATTTCATTCGAGGTTCCAATGAAATGTTAAACTCAACACCAAATTCTTTAATTAAATATATTACTCCTCCCGTCTCAAATTGTTTGTCACCAAGTTGAAAACACACATATTAAGAAAATCACATTAAATGTAGTTTTGACGTTAGTATTATGACAACTTTAACCTTCAATCATTAATTAAATTATTTTCTTGAAATATGTGTAGTTTTAAAGTTAAGGGTAATATAAGAAATCTAATCATTAATGAATATTTAATTTTAAAAGTGGACAATAATTTTAGGACAAATATAAATAGTAAGGTGGACAAATACTTTGAGACGGAGGAAGTATTTGGTTTATGGATTTACTCTCCGATCAAAAAGTTTATGCAACTAACAAATGTAAACTTTGTGTAAATATATCATTGCTTTATTACAAATGATGAATAATAATGTGAGCAATAAATGATGTGACGGTTGGATGTCAATTATTTTAGAGTATATGGAATGTTTGGTTTGGGTTTGTGACAACCTACACATGGATTACTTTATCATGGATAAAATTTTGGAAAGATAGGACCATACCATATCTATCACATACATACCCAAGCTCACACATTATTGATGCAACCAAACATTTCCTAACGATACAATCATGGATGGATCCACATTATCAGTCCTATTGACATTGTTGTCCAATTTGGCAATTTCGTAACATCTAGAGTATATTATTTGAATGGTTTTTAGAATTGTTTAGTGGTCGTTTCTATCTTTTCAAGATTATGAGGAAAGTCCATTTTTTTAAAGTTTTATCCACAAACTAAACAACGTTATTTTAAACGTCAACCTTCACAATATGAATAAAGGGATATCATTTGTAGAGTTAATTGTACTTTTACATATGAAGTTGATCCGTCAAGCATAAAATAAAGTTGTAAATTATATATTTTTGATCACTTAATTTCTTAAAATGTACAACGTTGATATTTATATTTAACCAATGACATGTATTGTTAATAGCACACTAGTACAACATATTTTCTTAGAAAATAACACATACAACATTTTCTTGTATCTAGTTACAAAGAGTGGCGGACCATACCATATGACCTTTAAATGATGATCGATTTACATTACAAACTTGAAAAATGAAGATCTCGATTATCCTAACTCAAATAAACTGAAACCTTGATTAACCCTGAGTAATACTTCTATATGGATAAAAATCATAAACAATATAACTTCCGTCTCTGTCAAATTGTTCATTTTGATTGTACACATAATTTTAAGAATCTTCATTATCTAAAATTTTCACAAATTAAATGTCATATCTACTCACTAAATTTTTTTTTGTAATTTGTTATATGAAATTGGACTTTTATTTTAGACATCCAAAATAATTTTTAACACACTTAAATAGAATGTGACCGAGGGAGTAAATCATTCAAGATTGTCTTGTATCTAGCTACATATATAATTTAAGTAATAGTATTATTACGTGTAAATCATATAACCTCATGTCCCACTTAATCACACGAACAACTAATCCGGTCAAGACATAATCTAATTAAAGTATCTTAACTAACAATTTAATGATGAAACCACTACATTAAAAGAAAGCTAGCAATGAAAGATACTTTAATTACTACACCTATAATTATATTATTATTAGTGTGATCACTTGAAGGGCGGCGCGTGATGATAAGAAGCGCGTGGCCCAAATTGGGAAGTGCAAGTGTGTGTGTGTATCTCTACTTGGATATCTAAAAAGCTGAGAACACAGTCTCTCCACACCATCACATGCATCACCATCACATCCATCCTTCAATTCCCATTCATACATTCTATCATATTCATACTCCTATTTCTCCATTAACATTAAACAACAACTAACAAACAAACAAGCAAACCCCATTTCAAATTTCCCATCTTTCTTCAAAACCCAGCTGGATTCAATTGTCAGCTTCTCCTTTTTTATCTTCAGTTACAGGTACACATGTTTCTTTTACAAATCCATTGTATGTATAGATCATAACTGTATCTATCTATCTATCAACATTTTTTAGGTTTTGGGTTTTTGGTTTTATCGACTATAATTGGTAATTTGATTAGTAGGTTAGGCTTTTTTTATTTGGGGGTTTGGTTAAAGTTTTGATTTTGTTAGGATTTAGTTAAAGATTATGACATGGGTTTTGTAAAGATTCTATTTTGATTGATTGTATTGCTTTTTTATTTATTTGTTTAATTGTGTGTTTGTACTGTAGAGAAATAATTGCTCATCAAGTGAAGAACTTTGAAGTTGGGGAAACTGTTTCTGCCTTTCCATCTATCATGAGTGTTAAAAGTCGAGTTTTCGAATACGGGTCTGTGGTGGGTACTTGTGTGCAGTAAGTGATGGGTTGTGTGTATTCAATTGATTGTAACTGTATTGGAGATATATGTGCACCTAGAGATGCTAAACACAAAGAAACTGATCATGTAAATTCATCTGAAATTGGTGTCTTTTCACCTAATAAAGACGATGATGGTGACACGAATCAGAATCCGGAAGTCGGTATAACTAGGTTACGAAGGGTTTCGTCTCAGTTTCTACCTCCTGATGGTTCTAGGGTTGTCGTCGTTCCAAATGGAAATTATAGACTGCAATACTCGTATCTGTCACAAAGAGGATACTACCCAGATGCACTTGATAAAGCCAATCAAGACAGTTTTTGTATTCACACGCCGTTTGGGACGAATCCCAGTGACCATTTCTTTGGGGTGTTCGATGGGCATGGTGAATATGGAGCTCAATGTTCGCAGTTTGTGAAGCACAAGTTATGTGAGAATCTGCTTAGAAACAGCCGGTTTCATATTGACCCTGTTGAGGCATGCCATTCTGCTTTTATGACTACGAATTCTCAGTTACATGCTGACGTTAATGTAGATGATAGTATGAGCGGTACAACTGCGATTACCATATTGGTTCGTGGGAAGACACTTTATGTTGCTAATTCTGGCGATTCGCGAGCTGTGGTTGCAGAAAGAAGAGGGACGGATATTGTGGCGGTTGATTTGTCTATAGATCAAACTCCATTTAGAGATGATGAACTTGAGAGAGTGAAAATTTGTGGTGCGAGAGTTCTTACTTTAGATCAGATTGAAGGTCTGAAAAATCCAGATGTGCAGTGTTGGGGCACTGAAGAAGGTGATGATGGTGATCCTCCGAGGTTGTGGGTCCCAAATGGGATGTACCCGGGTACCGCTTTTACTAGAAGTATTGGTGATTCAATTGCTGAGACAATTGGTGTTGTTGCAAATCCAGAAATTGTTGCATTGGAGCTCAGACCAGAGCATTTGTTTTTTGTGATTGCTAGTGATGGGGTCTTTGAGTTTCTTTCTAGTCAGGCAGTGGTTGACATGGTAAGGTATCCTGTTTATATATAATTTATTAAATTATACACATACACACAAATGTAAATATCAATAGCTCAATTCGATGAAATGATCCAAAATAATGATATGGTGAAAAAGCAGTATGTTTCCATGATCTAGGGATGTCTGCATTTAATGAGGATCTAACAATATGGATTAACATATGAGACTACTTACATGTGCTATGTGTATATGGTAGTATACATGTCATAATAACTAAATGAAATAGAATGGTCTACAGATAGTAACATTTGAAGTTTATTTGACATGTGTGAAAATGTAAATTTCTTGTAGGGCTGCATCTTCCAACTTAAAAAGTGTATTTCAAAAAGAAAATAGTCATATATCTTAGAGATTATGTGGGTTGACTACCTTGATTCAAAAGTATATCAGTACGGATTTCACTTAAATTTTGCTTCGTATACAAATTGCTAGTTCTCCAAAAATGATGGCTGAATATATCAGAATTTATTGTAGGGTTTGTGAGAGATCTTCATTATTGTGACGTTAAGCTCCATTGTGTGAATGTCACTTTGATTACATTCGACCAATCGTAATCTGCACAGAGATCTCCAGTTGGTTCTTGGATAATTTGTTGATGATAAATTATGTTGCTTACGAATAAGCTGTTGGTAATTCCATTAGGGTTGTAAAGGCACGGTTACTATAGCAACACTTTTTGTATGTGATTAGGATTAGTGTTGACACAGAGAGCCAGGGCTATGAGATCTCAAAAGCTATTCTAGGAAGGGGTGTATTCTCATAATATAAAGTTATATAATATACTATAGAATGACGTAATTAGGTCTAATAAATAACAATTTCTATAAAAAATGATTAAGTATATCAAATTTTTGTTAAATTCATCTATCTAACACTTTATATCCTGCTATAGGTTTTAAACTATAATGATCCCCGTGATGCTTGTGCTGCCATTGTAGCTGAATCTTATCGGCTTTGGTTACAATTCGAGACTCGAACAGATGATATTACTGTGATAGTGGTGCAGATAAGTGGATTGACTGGTGTAAGCTATATCGTTAAAATTAAGCATGTCAATCTGATCACTCTTTACTTCTTTACATTTGTTTTTGGCTGCGTTTTTGAGACTGTGATTTATATTTTTTTAAAATATCAGGCTACAGTTGGTCATTCAGCCATTTCAGGCAGTGCTTTAAGACCCCCGATACCGCAAGTTGTAGAAATGTCAGGATCAGAGTCCCCTACAACAATGAGCTGGAATGCTAAAAACCAGCGAGTAAGGACTGATATATCAAAGACACGTCTCCGAGCAATTGAAAATTCTTTAGAGAACGGCCAACTGTGGGTCCCTCCGTCTCCAGGCCATAGAAAAACTTGGGAAGAAGAAGTAAACTTTCATCATTTATAATTTTGCAATTAGCAGAACTTTTAAATTTATATGCTGGTTTTGATTTTGTTGATTTTTGTTGTTAACAGGCTCACATTGAACGGGCTCTGCATGATCATTTTCTTTTCAGAAAGCTTACCGACTCACAGTGTCATGTTTTGTTGGACTGCATGCAAAGAGTTGAAGTTCAAGCAGGGGATACTGTGGTGCAACAGGTAACTGATATCATTATTGCTGTAGTGGGAACTTACATGCATGCTATGCATATAAAATGAAGCCATAATAAGCAGTGTAGTCATTACTATACGTGGATCAGTAATTAGACGGTTGCACTAGCCAGTCAATCGTTGATTGTGAATAACTAAACAAAATAGCTTTTGTTACCATATCTGGTAAATATATATATACAAAGACGGTGATTAGAACATAAGATATTCTAGGTCAACCTGTCACGTACAAAAAGTTACCCATTTTGACCATTTATCAGTCCCACTCTTCCCACTTTGACACCTCTAGGATTAATCATGGAGATAGATCATTGTTTACCACAATTTGTCTAATGTTTAATTTGTCAAATGGAGAAGCAAGTTTGATGGTCTCATATCTTGCAGGGTGGAGAGGGTGATTGTTTTTATGTGGTTGGAAGTGGTGAATTTGAGGTCTTTGCAACTCAGGTGATGCTTTTTTTGGATTCATTTCTGGATACACTTATTTAGAAATCAAGTGTATTTATGTTTTCTGATTTCAAGAAAGATCTGGTATAAACTCTAACAAGATTATCGTCAACAGGAAGAGACAAATGGAGCAGTTGCAAGGATCTTACAACGCTATACAGCTGATAAGCTATCGTCCTTTGGTGAGCTGGCACTAATGTAAGACATCTTTACTCTCTTGTAGCTTTATCAGTA
This sequence comes from Pseudognaphalium luteoalbum, assembly GCA_963422505.1. Classification (NCBI taxonomy): domain Eukaryota; kingdom Viridiplantae; phylum Streptophyta; class Magnoliopsida; order Asterales; family Asteraceae; genus Pseudognaphalium; species Pseudognaphalium luteoalbum. The sequence continues at coordinate 57,156,819 of OY730192.1, forward strand.
ACAGGTTCCCCTTTTATGGTGTTTTAGACTATACTTTGCCTACATCGGCTTCGATTCTTGTCAATAGTACCTTTTCAGTTTCAAGTACCTTTTCAGTTCAAGTCACTATTGAATGTGGTCTAGCTTCTATGTTTACGAGTGTTTCCCATTTTTAATATGAATTCTTTATGCTCCATTATAGGTACAATAAGCCGCTACAAGCTTCTGTTCGTGCTGTGACGAATGGAACCCTGTGGGCCCTAAGAAGAGAAGATTTTCGAGGAATTCTTACATCTGAGTTTTCAAATTTATCATCATTGAAGTTACTCCGCTCCGTTGATCTTCTCTCACGGTTGACAATCTTACAACTCAGTCTCATTGCTGATACTCTTTCTGAAGTTTCCTTCTCCAACGGACAAACTATAGTTGATAAGGTGAAACCTGCTAACATAAAAAACTAGAGGTGGCATTTTTGACCCATTTCCCTATGAATGGGTCATCCAGGTTAATCTCTAATGGGTCAATTTAAGAAGATTGCCAAAAAGGGGAACATTTCAGAAGTTCCCCAAGGTGAATTTAATGCATAAAACATCCAATATCATATTAATCCAACATTTTGATTATTGTTAAAATATATTTAACCTTTTCGATGATTTTTAAGACGCTAATTAAAAATAATTTTAAATTGATACGGACAAGTGTTTCGGATCTACTCATTTTAACCCACAACATATTATCTCTTTGACCTGTAACTAACCTGTCTGACCCATACTTTATGCCCCCACTACAAATCCATTTGCTGGCATTCTTACTGAACCTTACATATAAGCATGTGTATATGCAGGGTAATGGTCTTTCAGGACTATATATGATCCAGAAGGGAAAAGTGAGGATTACTTTTGACTCATATATTAGTAGTGAAAATGCGACTAGCCTCATGTCTGATAGTCAAAAACTGGATGATGATGATGATATGCACAGTGGTACAGAGCTTTCAATGGAGAAGAGTGAGGGGAGTTACTTTGGTGAATGGACACTCCTTGGTGAATGCATCGATTCTTTACATGTCGTTGCTCTAGGGGATGTGGTATGTGCCGTTTTATCCAAGGAAAAGTTTGAATCGGTTATTGGTCCATTGCCAAAGATCTTACAAGATGAGTACAGGTACCATAGTGCACAAGTTTTCAACTTACATAGTTACATACAATTCAAGGTGGCAAAATGAGCTGATGAGCAAGTTGGGTAATGGGTCCTAATGGGTGAATTTTGTATCGGTTCCAAACTGGTTGGGCCACCCAAAACACTTCTTGCCCAAAATGTTTTATGCCAAGAAGATACTTCTAAGCTCTAACAATATGGAAGTGAAACAGATTTGTTTGTTTGTAACTGTGTGAAGTATCCATATATTTTTAATTCATATTTTAATATATGTTTTTTTTGGCAAGAAGATGCTTCAAAGTTCTGATGCTTCCTTTATATATTTTATGTAGGTCAAGAGAACCTTCCAGTGATTTTCCACGGGAGCCTGTCAGAAGTATTGATACATCTTCGCTCTCAAAAGTTCAGCTTTCTGATTTGGTATGAAAGTTGCATGTGTTTTTTGTTTTGTTATTGTTCATTCTTGAGAGCAGGGGGGGTGGTTTAATGTATGTAATTGTTTAGGAATGGAAAACATGTTTGTATTCTACGGATTGCTGCGAGATTGGGCTTGTACAACCAAAAGATTCAGGTTTGTGCTTTTATCATCTTTATTCCAAAGTAAGAGATGAAGTTGACTTTTGAGGTCAAAGAATGGGGTACGTTGTATGGGTTAAGTACTTAATGGCATAACATATAATCAACTATGGTCCAATAGCTATTACAAGTAACCATCCCTCTCCATTCCAAAAGTATGTCTTTAACTTCGGAAAACATCAATAAAAACCCTCAAATATTCAAATTTTAATTATTATATTGAGGTAATCTGTACAGTTTACCATGTCAAAATGACAATTTAAGAGTTGACTTGTCAGTAAGATAGTAACTTTGATCACGTTGATATTTACCCTTAACTTTCGTGGTGTTTCCCTATTCTGCTGTGAAGTTGAGGTGATATGCTGAAATTGGGATACCTGTTGACAAGGTTGACTAGAAAACTTCTGTAGTTTTTCTGGGCAAACAATTTTGGATACCTTCTAGTCTCCCCTTAAATTATAGGTCTAGGACTAATACAAAAAGTTAACTAAAGCCTACATTAGACTAATAGACTTTGTGAGTTCTATTAGATTCTCTAACAATATTCGATTGGAATTTTAGAAAACTGATTTGATCTTCAAAGGTCAGCAGATAGCTCCACATAAGAGAAAACCTAATGGTGTGTTTAGTTGCTGAAAATTTATCTAATTTTCCATCTTCATTATTCTAGAAACTGAGACGTGTTTTTATCTCTAACAAGCTAGTGAAAGTTTTGAAACATGTTCAAATATTTTCGTTCCAGTTTAGAAAACATTAGGTTGCGTTTAGTTGTGGAAAATTCTTCATAATGATCCATCTCCAATTTTCTAAGAAATGAAAAGAGTTTTTGTTTTCAAGAAAAGTATTGAAAATTTAGAAAATGTGTTCAAAAGTAGTGTATTTTCCATTTTGGAAAAATGATGTTAGGAGAAAGCATTTGGAAAATTTTAGAAAAAGGGAGGGAGATGTATAAAGGAAAAAGGTGGAAAACTTGAAAAATGAGTTTTCCAACTTCAAGTTATATCATGGAAAAATGAGTTTTCCAATTTCTTGGAAAACTTTTCCGGAAAATACCCATTTTGAACGCGTTTTCTAATTTTCCACTTTTCTTAGAGAAATTTTGTTGGAAAAGTGGTACACTTTTCTTCTACTAAACGCACCCTTAGTTTTCCATCTAATTTTCCATCTTCATTATTCTAGAAACTGAGACGTGTTTTTATCTCTAACAAGCTAGTGAAAGTTTTGAAAACGTGTTCAAATTTTTTCGTTCCAGTTTAGAAAACATTAGTTTTCCATCTCTACAAAAGGAAACAGGTGAGAACTATTTAATGGAGTTTTTCAAAAGTGTAGTATAAAATAGAAAAGTGGGCTTTCCAATTTCCATTTCAATTAGAAAATTTATGGAAATATATGAACTCGTTTTCCATATTTCAGCGTTTCCATGAATTATTTTCCTGGAAAACACCTCCACTTTTCTGCAAATAAACACAACCTCAAAATTCCATTCTACATTTTGTGGGTTTGGTCTTGGGCTTTAAATGGGCTGAATATGCTACCTCTACATAGGACCCACAAATTTAAAAAGTGTGAAATTGTGCTAAACGAACAGGATTTTACTATTTTAGCATCTTATCAATGACATTATACATAAAACGTCTTATCTTTGCGTTGAGCATTATTGTACGATACTAACATACATTTATCATTGTCTTGTTTTCCATCAATCAGAACATTTGTTTAGCTTGAAAAGATTTTCAAAACAAAAGATCAAGAAACTTGGGAAGGAAGAACAGGTCCTTAAGGAGAAGAAACTAATTAAAGACATACGTGTATTGCCTGGTGTGCCACAAGTTGTATGCACCTGTGCTGATCAAACGCATGCCGGCATACTGTTAAACACTCTCATCTCGTGTCCGATAGCTTCAATACTTCATTCTCCACTTGATGAGCCATCTGCTCGTTTCTGTGCTGCCTCTGTAGTAGTAGCCTTGGAAGAATTGCACAAGGTCAGATACAGCCCCACAAATTTTGGTTTAGATTTTTCAATATGATTTTATTTATATCATTTTTAGACAACACACACATTTAATATTTTGTAATTTTTCTTTTTAAAATCAATTTTGTTTGATTCAGGATGGCATTCTCTACAGAGGTGTGTCACCGGAAGTTCTAATGTTTTCTCAAACAGGACATGTCCAGGTATGCTTCTCGTTAATAGACCTGTTTCAAGATCGCTTACATAATTCAGGAGGTGACAAACTGGGCGAGTTGGTTAAAAGTGTCAATTTGGTTGAGTTTTGGTAGCGGTCAGGTCGTGTTGGGTTGACTCAACACTTTTTGTCCAAAAAGATTAGATTTTTTACAGTGTGTCCTACATGCTTACAAAAATTAAATTATTTCAGTAGTCGTCTTTTCTTTAAATAAAACACTTTTAGGATGTTTTATATATTAAATAACAATTTCGGTTTGACCCATTTTACCCGTTAAAGATGAAGGATAACCCGAATTGGTCTTTTCATAAGAATGCAGAAATTGCCACCTTAATAATTTAGTGAATATTATTTATAGTCATCCATTTCTGTTTCTGTCTTGTATTGTAGCTAGTCGATTTCAGATTTGGAAAGAAGTTATCGAGTGAGAGAACGTTTACTATATGTGGAATGGTAGACTCTTTAGCTCCAGAAATAGTCCAAGGGAAAGGCCATGGTTTTGCTGCTGACTGGTAATTATTCTGCTGATGCATACCCTAGCTGAATATTTTTATCTAACATATTGGGGTTTCCAAATGCGCGGTTATGGAAAATGTTTAAATCACATGATTTTTCTAGTATGGGCCGGTCAGGTAGCTGACCCACAACCACTGTTCTCTTCATTCAGAGATATTTAATGTTAAAATATGATTAGAACACGATGATATTAGAATTCCGATAGTAACCCTTCTTTAACGAAGTGATAAATGTTGGGGAATTAGGGTGTGATGATAATCTAATATAATCTTTGAATCGTGTAATCACTTTCTCAATAAAGTATTTCAACCTTTTACTGTCTGGGTTCACGAAATCTTTAATGGGTTCACGAAATCTTGGCAGAGAATTCAAAGCAAAACCAGAGAGAATGGTGGGTTTTTTGTGTGTTCAAATGAGGACCAAACCTTCTATTTTGTCCAGAATTATTCCGGCGGTTAATTTCGGTTGGCAGGAACCAACAGTCGTGTCGTTTCATGAACAATCACAACATTTCGCTGATTTCTACACATCTGTTTGTTTAGGCGGGAAAAACGGGTACAAGGGATCCGGATTTAATATAATCAATATATATTCAATACGGGTCTGGGCGTTGCCCCTAGACCCCCGCAAGAGGCGCTGCCCCTTGCCCCGCAAATGGTCGCAACCCCCTTGACCCCTGCTATTTAGTGGCGGTGTCCAAGTTAGTTTAAACTAGTGTGTACTCCACACTTACCGACTCGTTTTACAACTTAACATGGAATACTCTTTGGTCCAGAGCAAATCCTAATTGCACTAAAATCACCAACAATAAAGAAGGTTGCAAGCATTTTTTCTTTGATGGTGAAGAGTCACGCACCCGATATACACCCATGTCACAAGTGAGACTAGAACGCACAACGTCTTGGTTGATGGGGGCAGTGAAACCACTAGGCCAAAGGCCCATTGGTTCGAGTGACCTGTTTTTAATTTAGTTAAATTTCTTAGCCTATCCCAGTTGACCTGGTAGAGATGAAACATTACCCGAAATATATGGATCGAAATGCATGTGCTATATTATGAGGTTTATTTGTTTACTGAGTTAGGCTTTGTAAGCAAACCTCACTTCTATTAGAATTTTTCCAAAGACATTCATTCTTATGAACAATGATGTTCTGTCGGACATATTGGGGTTTATTGTTTCGTTATGTATTAAACTTTACACTTTTTACTATTGTATGTGTTGAACTTTGAAAACTTCTATTGTATGTATTAAACTTGAAAATATGGTCTATTGTATGTATTATTTCCTTTTTGGGTAAAGCCCAAATAGGAAAGTTTCCTTTTTTGGCCTTTCCCAAAAAGGAAATAATACATACAATAGACAATATTTACAAGTTCACTACATACAATAGAACAAATGAAGGTACGTCGCATACAATAGTAAAAAGTGTAAAGTTAAATACATAACGAAACAATAAACCCCAGGAATAAATGCCTTACAAAGTCTTGTAACTCATTTGTGATACATTGTCGTCCTTTCCTTTTTGTAGTTTTTGTGGGTCTCATTTTATTCCTCCTAAATGAATTCCAACATGTAAAAGTGTCTGTATGATGATAAAAATGATACATAAATTGCAGGTGGGCGTTGGGAGTGTTTATCTACTTTATGTTGCAAAGTGAAATGCCATTTGGTTCCTGGAGAGAAAATGAACTTGATACCTTTGCAAAGATTGCCAAAGGACAATTTACTCTTCCCGAAACATTCAGTCCCGAAGTTGTTGATCTCATTACAAAGGTATGCGTATTCCCTCTGTTGTCAAAGAGTAATAGTTCGCTTGTCTTTGAAACTTGAAAACTAATATTTTGACACCTTCTTTGACCTCACAAGTCAACTGTATCCTGCTGAGTTGCTGGTTAGAAACTGGTCAACAAGATCTTGATAACTTAGTCATCAATTGGTATGGGTTCGTACAAGTTTCAAGATTGACCAACTACTTTAACCCCAAAAATCAACAGTATCTCTTTTATCTCCAAATGACTATCGAAACCTATATTGTTCATAAATGAGTACATGACATAGGTTCTTAAGAGTTTTCACGATTTAACAAACATTATTACCTATAGGTATCTCTTTTCTCACAATTAAAGTACAAGGTTTAGATTCTTGGTCATATAATTCCTTAGTTATTAACTAAATAGAAACAGCCAATCTAACAACGTTGTTCTTTTTGGACCCCAAGTTGCTAGAAGTGGATGAAAATGAACGACTTGGAAGCAAAGGCGTTGACTCTGTAAAAAGTCATAAGTGGTTTGATGGTGTCAACTGGGAAAGTGTAAAAAATGGTAGCTGCACAGTTCCACAGGAAATTCTGACCCGTATAGATCAATATCTTGAAACTCGACCCACCGACTCCTCAGAACCAGTAGTTTTGACTAGTGAAGACATTGGCGATCTTAACACACCAGAATGGCTCGATGACTGGTAGAAAGCACAGTCACGACCATATGTGTACTATTTGCTTCAAGCTCCATGGTGGCCATCATCGTCTTCTTCGCATAAATCTTGCATAAATGTTCTTGAAGACAGACTATACAGAGGTGTACTGATATTCGATTCTTTTTTGAACTTCTGTAAATATAGGCGTATAATTTGTGTATGCATCAGAGCTTTTGAATCAAGTTTCTTTCTGAAAATATATTTTTCAAGATTAATGTATAATATGGAATTTGTTCATCTTTTTGTATATACTTAAGTTCTAGCATTTCAAAATTGGGGTGGGAATGGATTTATGATTAATAATCTTCAAATATGGTTATATTGCAACTATCATACTAATAACTCGCCAGTTTTCTTAGAAAACAATTCGATAATGATTCACAATTGCAAATATTTATAATTAAACCCATGGTACCAGGAACCGTTGTAAAAACCCATGGTAGATCTGTAGACATACCATTTCCTCCAAATTTTAATCCTGTGTCTATACCCAACGTTAATGTTATTGTTGGATGTTCAGGCTTCGATGCATTTATTGGCATCAATCACATTTTCTGTAAGATTATGAGAACTTTACAGAAATCTATGAATACTCAGAGGAAATTAAGCAGTTACCCATGTATATCAAGTTTGGAACTAGATGCAACGAAATTTAGGAGATCATAGTGCAATCGGAGTTTAGGATTATCATTCAATTAGCTAAATGAATCTGCTACAAGAAATATGTAGTTAATAACACTGTTGTACAAAGAACAACAGAATCCCAAGCTTACAGATTTTCCCGCTCATTTCTCCTTGGTTGAAAGAACCCCTATCCGATATACAAAAGGAAGAGATCCCCTTAGAGTTCAGGGAATGAACTTAAAGAGCTTTCTCATATAGTAGTATTCAATCTATTTTAGAGTTTCGATTGTGATCCTCTCTATCACGTTGAAGTTAACATTACTACATGAGAGCCAAATGTTCTGTCACACAGAAAAAGTAAAATATTTTTCGGGAACCTAAGTTTACGTTTGCCTTAAATTACAGGACTCGTTATTTTTCTAGATTACTTTGTTAGGGAATATGATCTCTTATGTTAGTTTTAACCTGAGAGCATCCCGATCTTCTTGACTTTACCTTGTACAAATTGATTGTCTCGATCGGTAAACATGTTGGGCCCGTGAGGAAGTGAAGATTAATTATATGGGCTAGGGTTTTTTGTTTGGCTTGGTGCATAAGTTATAAGTATCCTATAAATATAAACCCTATGTTATTGTAATCCTGGAGCCGTAAAAAGTAATAAAGAAGAAAACTCTCTGGTTTGGCCCTGTGGACTAAACCAATCTCCAAGTTGGAGATTGGACATAACTACGTTAGATCCTTGTGTCGTATTGTTCGATTCTTTATTATGTTGTTTTGTTTAATTGCTAGTTCGCAATTATTTATCCGTTTATTATTTGTGGGTGTAACGCAATTACACGAGCGTTTGTTGGGTTTGTTTTTTTGCTAACAATAGGTGTTGTTAGTTGGATGTTTCCGCTGCAAATTCCTAACAACTGGTATCAGAGCTCTAGGTTGAGCGATTGGGAACAATGGCGGATGAAAGCATGATCAAGATGGTTTGTTGATGATTAGGGTTTTTGTTGAGTCACTGGTCGCTGATCTCAACTCATTAGTCGCTGATATAAGGTCACTGATACTCTCTCTGAAAGACTTCTTGGAAATGATCGTAGTTGAAGCTGCTGTTGCAAAAGTTTTAGTCTCTGATCCTATCTCTCCAGCTAGAAGATGAAGAACCTATCAAGATAAAAGACACAACTTTGTGTGTCGCTGATACTCATCTACCAGCGAGAGTCTCCAAGTCTTCTTAAGTTATTTCTTCTGCTGAATAAAAGAAGTCACTCAAGTACTGTAGCTCAAGTTACTCTTCAAGAGCACGTTAGTTCGCAGTGAGTAAGGAGAGTCTCTATTACTTCAGTGACTGCAACATTAAATGTTGCATTAATAAGGAGTTGACATATTCGACGTTATTACGGCGCCACACGTGCTCCTCGTAACTTGGTCCATCATAGAAAGTAACGTGGCAGCAAGTGATTGGTTTCAAGGTAAAAGGTGATCTTTCCCCATACCAGAATGTTGGAACAATGATATGTCACATCATTTGTTCCTAACCAATCAAGCAGCGACGCGTGTTTTTCTTTATCCAAATTTCAAGGGACTCGATGTCTATAAATAGCGTAATATGTTGTACTTCATTTGTGTCGATCGTTCGTATTGTCGCTTGTTTGTCAGTGACTAGTTTGTCTAAAATACGATCATCACCAGCGAGTGAACAGTAGCGTGTTTGTCCACTACTTGTTTATCTCAGTCTGTAATAGCTGTATTGTTTGATTTAGATTAGCCTTGGCTAATCTATTCCGCAATCAACAATTGATAGATTTTATGAATAATAGAATTTATCTTTCAGCCAGATGTGCCTCAATGATTGATCTACTTGTTAAGTTTTATGCATTAGTTTAATTGCTTGTTATCATAATATAATTAAAACTTGTCTAACCAGTTAACACATTTGAAAAGGAAAAAGTTTTAATTGTATTCAACCCCTATCTACAATTAAACAACTGTTAGCGATTCATACTCACTAACTAAATAGTGATTAGGGACTCACAATTGGTATCAGAGCAGAGTTGGTTTAAACATAATTAAACCAGATCTGCAATGGAATCGGTTAAATACAGTTGTGTTGAATTCGAGTACCAGAAGGGAAATGGCTCCACTACTAAACCACCAGCTTTTGATCCATCTAGAATTGAAACCTGGATGTCCAGGATGATGATGTTCTTAGATCTTGTCGATGACCGCTTTTGCTCAATAATTATTGATGGTCCATACACCCCAACTACTATTGTTCCTGCAATTGCAGCTACTGCAACCACTCCTGCTATACCTGAAATGGCTATGCCTAAAAGGGAGGAACAATGGTCAGATGAGGATAAGCGTATGGTAAGGCTGGATAAACAAGCTAAAATTTACATAAGCATGACACTTCCTGATGAAGTGTTTGAGTCTATTAGATTGTGCACAACAGCGAAACATATGTGGGATACTCTTAGAAACATCTATATTGGAACTCCTGACATAATTCGCTGTAGAGAAGTAAATCTAACTCGTCAATATGAGTTGTTTGCTATGGAACCCAATGAGTCACTGGCCTCTACCTACACTAGATATCAAGCTTTAATTAATAAAATGGAAAAGGCTAATATAGGAAAGGACCAGAGATTCATTGTTGAAAAGTTTCTAGAGTTACTGCCTAGGAAAATTTGGGGAACCATTGCAACATGCATAAGACAAAGAAATGATTATAATTTTCTCAATCTAACTCAAGTTTATGGAATTTTACTAAATTGGGAACAATCTGAGAAGCTAGCTGATCAAAGTGAGCACATTCGTGCTGCACTAGGAGGACAAAAGATTTCGAATGCCCTTGTAGCTGAGCTTGATGAAGTTGATCAAAAGCAGAAAGCAAAGCTCACTAAGTTGAGCTCAAAGTCGCTGATTGCAGAAGAAGAAGGTAGTGTCGCTGAAGACCAGTCAGAAGTAGGCTATGATGAAGGACTAGAGAAGTTGGAAAGAGATATGGCCATGATGGTTGCAAACTTCAGGAAGAACAGCAGATTCAACAGATCTGCTGGTGCATCATCAAATGATGATTCTAAACCAAAAGGTGAGTGCTACAAATGTGGAAAGCCTGACCATTTTGCAGCTGAATGCCGGTCCAAAGCTGTCAACTCTTTCACTGATCAAAAATCCAGATTCAGAAATGACAAGTACAACAAGTACAAAACAAAGTACAAGAAGCTGAAGGAAATGTCCAAGTCAAAGAGAAGGAATAAAGGATTTATTGCTGAAGAAGGATCTATCAGCGACTCTGACTCAACTTCATCATCTGATGAGGAAGAAGCTATGATCTGTTTAGACAAAGATTACTACCTGATGGCTGACGATGCTGCTTTCCATGAAGACATCAAAGAAGTAGCTCAGAAATGTTCAGCATCTGTTTGGGATCTCTACAAGGTACATTGTTTTAAGTCAGCATCAGCGACTGAAAAAGATTTAATCTTTGAGACTTTGATAGTTGACTTATCAAATGCTCATGACATTCAGAAAAGACAAGAATGTATGATAAGTGACTTAACATCTAAACTTCAACTTCAAGAAGAAAATTTGTTAAAAATAAAAAATCTTACACTTGATCTTGATGCACAAATACATGCAAATCAAATATGCATTCAAGAAAAAGTAAAGTTTGAAACTAAATTTTCACAACTCAATGAAGTGATGAAGTCATGGTGTAGATCTGCATTAAAAGTGAATCAGTGCATTAGCAATCAAATCCCAAAACAAGTTAAAACTATTTTGGGAGGTGATTATGAAACTGCTGCTGCTCTCGCTGATGCAACCAAAGTTGATCAAATATTCAATCCTGATGAAACTTTCTCAGAATTTGTCTTTGAACCAATGTCAGTTTTCAATGAGCCTAAACCAAACTACTTTGTGAGAAGTTCACTGGTTACTAATAGTTATAATATTGCTGCAAGTATTGATGAACTAAAGAAATTAGAAATTAATGAATCAACAACTTGCACAACTCTTATCAAAACTATCGCTGATGATCAAGAATCTATCAGCGACCTCACTTCTGACACTCCAGTCACTGATGATCTTATCATCAGTGACTTGAAGTCAAAGAAGCAGAATGAGGTAGTAAGTCTGAGAACTTCTAAGTCTTCATCAGGTCTGAACAATAAGTCAAAGAAATCTAAATCCACAAATAAAAAATGCTACAAATGTGGAAGTAGACAGCATGTGTCATCAGATTGTTCATCATCACAAGTTTCATTCAACCAACCATCATTAGTGTGTTAGCATTTGGCATCTGAATGTTTAGCTACATCATCTTCAAAATCACAAATAATCAGTGAGCATTCAGATACTATTGATGCAAACCAGTAGAAGCCTGAACCAAAGCCTGGCCACCATGAACCCATCTTAGGATGGGTTCATCAATTGAACTAATTGTTTGTGTATGATGCAGGGCATTCTTAGAGAGACTATTTGGTATCTGGACAGTGGTTGTTCCAGACATATGACCGGATGTAAGTCCCTGCTCAGTGACTAACAGGATGAAAAAGGTCCTGATGTAGTGTTTGGTGATAACAAGGTTGGAAAGACAAAGGGTTATGGTGTCCTATCAAATGGGAATGTGATGTTTAAGCGAGTAGCTTATGTTGAAGGGTTAAAGCACAACTTGCTCAGCATCAGTCAGTTCTGTGATGCCAAGAATAAAGTGCTATTTGATCGTGAAGCTGGAGTTGTTTACAACAAGAATGGTAGTGCTGTCCTGGCTGCTCAAAGAAAAGGCAATACTTATGTAGTCAACATGGACTCAGCAAAATCAGGGACATGCTTTTATTCCAAAACCGTTTCAGAAGAAAAATGGTTATGGCATAAGCGACTCTCTCATCTGAACTTCAAGGCTATCAGCAAGCTCAGCAAGTATGGCTTAGTCAATGGTCTGCCAAAGTTATCCTACGAGAAAGACAAACTATGTTCAGCTTGTGAGAAGGGAAAGCATCACAACTCTTCATTCAAAAGTAAACAAACATCTTCAGTAACTGAATGTCTTCATCTGCTTCATATGGATCTATTTGGTCCAGTGAGTTCTCCCAGCCTTGGTGGTAAAAGGTATTGCTTGGTAATTGTGGATGAATACTCCAGATATACTTGGGTATTCTTCCTCAAAGCCAAAAATGAAGCAGCACAGGAAATCATATCTTTTATCAAAAAGATGGAGAACTTAAATGATTGTTCAGTGAAACACTTGAGAAGTGATAATGGCACTGAATTTCGAAATGTTGATCTGGAAAGCTTCTGTGATTCCAAAGGCATTTCTCAAAATTTCTCTGCTCCTAGAACACCTCAACAAAATGGTGTTGCTGAGAGAAGAAATAGAACTCTGATTGAATTAGCTCAGTCAATGCTCATAGATGCTGGTCTTAAGACCTACTTCTGGGCTGAAGCAGTGAGCACTGCCTGCTATACTCAGAATAGGTCCCTGATTGTCAAAAGACATGATAAGACAGCCTATGAAATGTTAAGGGGGAGAAAATCTGACATAAGTTTTCTTCATGTTTTTGGCAGCACATGCTATGTCTTGAACAAAAGAGATCACTTAGGAAAGTTTGATCCAAAAGCTGATGAAGGAATATTTGTTGGTTATTCAACCATTTCAAAAGCTTTCAGAGTTTACAATAAAAGGAGAGAGTGCATTGAAGAATCTATGGATGTTACATTTGATGAATCTTATGATGAATCACTCACTGTTCCAAAAGACTATGAAGATCTCATGTTTAATACAATCAGTGATGACAAGCATGAAGTTCATTCATCAGACTCTGAAAAGGAAGATAATGTTGCTGATATCAATCTTGGATCTACATCAACAGTGAATACATTAGCAACATCATCTCACTCTTCTCAATCTCCATCAACATCATCTCATCATCAGAGTCAAGATATTCAAAATGATGACTCTCACAACTCTAATCCTGACTCATCAGTTACACCATCAACAAGTACACAAGCTACTGATGCACCTCAACGTATGACAAAGTGGACAAAACACATTGATAATCAACTGATTATTGGTAATCCACTTTCAAGGGTTTAGACCAGATCAGCTACTGCTAATTTCTGTCTATTTGTTAGCTTTGTCTCAATGATGGAGCCCAAAAAGATTGATGAAGCACTCACTGATCATCACTGGGTAGCTGCCATGCAAGATGAGCTATCTCAATTTGAAAGAAACAAGGTCTGGAAACTTGTTCCTCAGGTAGCTGGAAAGTCAGTGATTGGAACAAGGTGGGTGTTCAGAAACAAAATGGACGCTGATGGTGTGGTAATAAGGAACAAGGCCAGATTGGTTGCACAAGGTTACTGTCAACAAGAAGGAATTGACTACGATGAAACCTTTGCACCAGTTGCTAGACTTGAAGCAATCAGGTTGTTCTTAGCATATGCAGCTCACAAGAAATTCAAGGTATACCAAATGGATGTAAAAAGTGCCTTCTTGAATGGAAAGCTGCAGGAGGAAGTGTATGTTAAGCAACCACCCGGATTCACTTATCCCAAGCATCCAGGTTATGTCTATAAGCTGGAAAATGATTTATATGGACTAAAACAAGCTCCTAGAGCTTGGTATGACACTCTCTCTACTTTCTTAACTAAATGTGGGTATGTCAGAGGCAAAATTGACAGTACCCTATTTATCAAAAGAGATAAGAGAGATGTCATATTGGTCCAAATTTATGTTGATGATATTTTATTTGGGTCTACTAACAATGACTTGTGCAAGGAATTCTCTGACCTCATGACTAAAAGTTATGAAATGAGCATGATGGGTGAACTAACATTTTTCCTTGGTCTGCAAATAAAGCAAACCAAGACTGGTATTTTTATAAATCAAGGAAAGTATGTTAAAGATTTATTAAAGAAATTTGAATTCACTAACTGCTCATCCCTTGCTACACCAATGTCATCTGCAGTAAAATTACATGCTGACTCTGATGGTAAATCTGTAAACATCACTGCTTATAGAGGAATGATCGGGTTACTGTTGTATTTAACTGCCAGTACACCAGACATTATGTTTGATACATGTCTATGTGCTAAGTATCAAGCTGATCCAAAGGAATCTCACTTGCTCGTTGTCAAAAGAATATTTAGATATCTGAAGGGTACACCAAATCTTGGTCTCTGGTACCCATCTGGTTCAGATTTCTCGCTGAAGGGATATTCAGATTCTGATCATGCTGGATGCAAGATGGACAAAAAGAGTACCTCTGGTAGCTGTCAGTTTCTTGGAGAAAATCTTGTAAGCTGGTCAAGCAAGAAACAAAATTCAGTCTCAACTTCTACTGCTGAGGCTGAATATGTCGCTGCTGGAGCTTGCACTGCTCAAATTCTGTGGATGAGGAATCAGCTCGCTGACTATGGTTTTGACTTTGGCAATGTTCCAATTTATTGTGACAGTCAAAGTGCTATTGCCATAGCAAATAATCCTGTGATGCACTCGAGGACAAAGCACATTGATGTCAGATGTCACTTCATCAGGGACCACGTCATGAAAGGTGATATTGAACTGCATTTCATTCCAACTGACTACCAACTCGCTGATATCTTTACAAAACCTTTAGATGAGAAAAGATTCACTTTTCTCATCAGCGAGTTGGGGATGCTGAACTTAAATGATTAAATATATATGTTCAAAAATTGTCTCGCTGATCTTCTGTAATTTTTTTTTTTCATAAACTAAGCTCGTATTATATCTCACATTTCATCTAGCTGATTGAGTTAGTATTCTAAGTTGTAACTTACGCAGCGAAATCAAATGTGAAGCATAATACTTATCTTACTTTATGATCTACCTTATGTATTTAATTTTTCTTTGCTTGTTTTTATCTTTTATTTCATTTAATATGACATTTATATCGACATATATTTCGATACATTAAATACATTATGTATTCAATGTGTAACGATTTATATTCCTTAAAAAGTGTTTTATTAATATCCGTAAAAGTTACCTTTCTCTCTAACAAGGTACACTTTTACGGCGCGTCATTTCCATCGTATTTAATGCCGCCCCATTAAACCATCATTGCCCTATTTGTCTACCTCTCACCACCACCATTGACCACGCATCTTAAATTTCAACCACACGATTCATATTCCTTCAAACCTATTTAAACAGCGAGTCGACGTTTCATTTCACTTTTTACGCTTACTTGATTTTCAAAACTTTATCTTTTTCTCCAAAATTCTCCCATTTTCTTAAAAACCCTAAAACAATTAAGCGTAAACTGTTTCATGGCTCGATTAAAGTTTTTCAACAACTCTTACACACCGACCACAGAGATTAAAGCTCTTCGAGCCTCTGCGGTCAGTGAGACACTAATAGTCTCAGTTCCCAAATCTAACTATTTGGGAAATGTTTCTTGTGTGAAACCTGAGTATGCGGAGGTGATAAAATTTTTAAACTACCATTTCATCCTCCCTGCTCTAACATTATCACCTGGAGATATGAACCCTGAATGGCTCAGTGAGTTCTGGTTTACCTGCACTCACTCTGTTGTCAATGGTGTCTCACAACTCCAGGGTTTCATCGATAATGGAACCCAACCAATCTTCATCACCACCAACACCATCCGTGCAGTTTTAAAACTCCCTGCACATGATACTTACGAACCACTCCCTGAGAGTGACGTTACCAAGGGAGGCATAGTCGATCTCACTGGGATCGAGTGTAAATTCACTCTTGATGGGAGTGGTGCTCGTAAGTATTCCACTGTGTACAAATCCCATATGGATGGTGTTTGGAATGCCATTTTTACAAACTTTATTCAATCCTTGGACACAAAAACTGGGAGCTTTGATCAATTTAGCTCCCTGAAAGCCCAGATCAGCTGGTCACTAATCAACTTTTTACAAGTTGATTATGCAAGTGTGATCTTTTCTGAGCTGGTCAACCGTGTCGCTGAGCCTTCTAGGGCTAAATATGTGCCATATCCTAGGTTTCTGTCACTGATCTTTCGAGATCAGTTTGAGGCCTATGATAAGGTATCTTTTGTAGGCTTTGCGCCAACCCTAGTAGGATCTCAAATCTTTTCAAAACCAGCGACTGCGGTTTTGCCAAATTTTATGAAACATCAGGAGATACTTGCACCCCAGCCTGTAACCATGGTACCATCGTCCGATCCTGCTACACCATCGCCCACGTCACTGATCCCACCCCCAGTGACTACTAGTGGTCAACCACCAGTCAAGAAACCACCTACTGCTCCCAAGAAAAAATCCAAATTAGGGTCCCTGACATTAAAGGATCAGGGACATAGCCAAAAGAAGGGTGAAGCAGTGACTGAACGTTCAGCTCCTGCGGGCACCCTTAATAAACCCAAACCTTCCACTGCTTCGCTGGACTCCCGAAAGTCAAGTGATTCTAAAAAGGGTAACCAATAGACATCTGCAGTGGCTCAAACCATTGTTAGCAGTGATTCGGGTGCATCCCACACCCTTCTATCGAGTCAACCCATCAGCCACTTGTCATCCTCCCGAAAGGATGACATTTTAGAAAAAGGGCTAGTGACATCAGTGGGTGATAACACACTCATTGCTGATGTCACACCACTGGCTACAGACCCGGGCCAACCTCTCTCTATCACTGCACCGGCCGTCAATGTCTCACCACTGTCACATGGTGAGATACAGGTCGCTTCTTCTGTTTCCAATGAACCACCAGCTAGAACACAAGCTGATGGTGAGGAAGCCACAACCATGGACACCTCAGATGACACTTTACCTGCTCCACCAACTCACCAAACCAACATCACCACCTCACCCATCAGGGAGATTTCCCCCACTTCCTTCTCCAGTCGACCTACATCACCACCACACCAATCAACTCACACTTCACCACCACCTCATACCTCCACCTCCAATCAACTACTGATGGAGTACATTGTCACATCCCAAACCCAGATTAAGATGCTTACTGAAGACCGTGAGGCACTTATTGGCACTGTCTCCACACTCACCAAAGCTGTCACCTCTCTCACTGACGTCTACATCTCCTTTGAACCATGGAGCTCCTCAGTCAGTGAGAAGGTGCAAACCCTAACCACTACCCTCAGTGAGCTTGCCTCCACCTCTATCATTCATGACACAGCCATTACCTAGCTAACCACCAGCCAACAAGCCTTAACTACATCTGTATCCAACTACCTCCAACACACTGACAAAATTGTTAAGGTGCTTTCACAGTTGGTTTCTCACCTAGCTTCTACAAGAGCTGAGGTCACTGCCCTAAGAGAAGAGAATGCTGAATATTTTCAAGAGATCAACAGGGCAGTGGATTAGTTTGTGCAGACCAGTCAGGGGGAGAGTGAAGATGAAGAAGAAATTACTATTGCTGACCCTGACATGCCTATTGCTATGACTGATCCGCTTACAAACAAAGCTCATAAGGAAATAGTGCTGAAGGGATATGTTCTTCGCCCAATCCCTGAGAATCCTGACTTGGAAGCCCTTGCAGTTGCTGAGCTATCATGGTTGGATATGGATGTAACTGATGGTGATGAAGTTGCTGAGGTTGATAGGTTTCCTGAGTTCTGTGCTGAAGAACTCAGAAATTATAATTTATTGATAAATCAATGGGCTGTGGATGATGAAGCCAAGGTGGAGGGCACCTCAGTGAGTTTTGAACTTGCTCGCTGGGAGTGGATGAACAGAGAAATAAATGATGATGAGGAAGATGATACCATCATGCATGATGCTGATGATGATGATAATAATGATGATGATGGTCAGGGAGGTGGTCATGGAAATGGTCAGGGAGAAAGCTCAGATGATGAAGATGGAGATAATGATACAAACATGGAGGATCAGCAACCCATATCTCTCATCTTAAAAAGAAAAAGGACCAGTGACACCTCTCCTGCATCTGAACCTCAATCAAAGAAAACCACTCCAGCAGCAACTACACCAGCAACAACCACTCCAACTCAAACCCCAACTACCACCACTACTTTACCAATCCTCCCTGCTCCTCCTTCCATTACATCCTCAGCTGACTCTTCTCCTATCGCTATTTTGTCCACTGACTCAACCTCAGAAAGTCTCTCTCCTAAAATGATACTGAAATTAAGACTTGAGGATGAGTTAAGAGAGGAAGAAAGAAAAAGACTTCTGAAAGAGCAATCAGATGCTGATAGAGCCTACCAGTTGCAATTAAGCGCTGAAGATGCCAAAGAAAGGGCTAGATTGCTTAAACTAAAGAAAGATCAAGAAGAGACTGATGCAATGATTGCTAAGGCACTTGCTGAAGAAGAAGATAGTGAGTTAGAGCAAAGAAAGAAATCAGCCAGCAAAAGTGCAATAAGGATAGGGGGAGTGAGCAAGCCTTCAGTGGACAGAAAATGGGATGAGATAGACAGAAAAAGATTTGCAGCTCGAATGACAGGGAGATCAAATCCTGCACCTATTACTAAGGTTAGTTTAAAGAAGTCAAAGAATCAATCTCAACCTCAGCTCCTAATCTACAGAGGTACAGACACTCAGGCTATGCTACTTGATCAAGTATGTAAGCTGCACAGAGAGGAATGGAATGAAATCAGGCTTGCTATCAGCCACTCTACAAGTGCAGCTAAAGCTGATGTTCTGAAGGAGATAGATTGACTTTTTCAAAAGATGGTGTCACTGCAACTTCTCAGGCCAGAAGATATTGTCATACATGGTGAGAGATTGTTCAGTCATCAAACCCAAGGTATAGGTTAGGCACCAGCAATGTCTATCGAATCCCCAACACTTCAAGGTTAAATCTGTCTATCCCTGTTGGTGTGCCTAGAATTGAAGGACATGAGGTCACTGAGGGGGAGAAGGGTCTGGTATATAGAGATTTAAATGGTGTTCTAAGGTTTCAGAGAGAAGCTGAGCTTGAGAAGGTTGATCAGAATCAACTCATTCACCTAATCAGGTCAGCAAGCATACTTCCAAAGAACTCAAAGATCAGAAAATCTATTCTCGATGAAGCCTTGGCAAGAAAAGTCAGATACCTGCCCTCTCAAGAAAAATATGAGCTTGAAGCTGAACTTGGAACTGTGAAGGAGGAGGAAAAGTGGAGAGATAAGTAGTATAGACTACCTTGTAATAGATAGCATTTGTAAATCTTTATATATATATAATGCTCTCTTTTGATATTTCCTTGTTAGAAAAGATTACAAGTGTAAGTCTCTGAACGACCAAAACAACTATCAGACAACTGAAACCTCTCTGCAACAAATGTTACTCAAGAATTTTCATAGAGCTTCAATCACAATCATTTAGGGGGAGATTGTTGAGTCACTGGTCGCTGATCTCAACTCATTAGTCGCTGATATAAGGTCACTGATACTCTCTCTGAAAGACTTCTTGGAAATGATCGTAGTTGAAGCTGCTGTTGCAAAAGTTTTAGTCTCTGATCCTATCTCTCCAGCTAGAAGATGAAGAGCCTATCAAGATAAAAGACTCAACTTTGTGTGTCGCTGATACTCATCTACCAGCGAGAGTCTCCAAGTCTTCTTAAGTTATTTCTTCTGCTGAATAAAAGAAGTCACTCAAGTACTGTAGCTCAAGTTACTCTTCAAGAGCACGTTAGTTCGCAGTGAGTAAGGAGAGTCTCTATTACTTCAGTGACTGCAGCATTAAATGTTGCATTAATAAGGAGTTGACATATTCGACGTTATTACGGCGCCACGCGTGCTCCTCGTAACTTGGTCCATCATAGAAAGTAACGTGGCAGCAAGTGATTGGTTTCAAGGTAAAAGGTGATCTTTCCCCATACCAGAATGTTGGAACAATGATATGTCACATCATTTGTTCCTAACCAATCAAGCAGCAACATGTGTTTATACCAGAATGTTGGAACAATGATATGTCACATCATTTGTTCCTAACCAATCAAGCAGCGACGCGTGTTTTTCTTTATCCAGATTTCAAGGGACTTGATGTCTATAAATAGCGTAATATGTTGTACTTCATTTGTGTCGATCGTTCGTATTGTCGCTTGTTTGTCAGTGACTAGTTTGTCTAAAATACGATCATCACCAGCGAGTGAACAGTAGCATGTTTGTCCACTACTTGTTTATCTCAGTCTGTAATAGCTGTATTGTTTGATTTAGATTAGCCTTGGCTAATCTATTCCGCAATCAAAAATTGATAGATTTTATGAATAATAGAATTTATCTTTCAGCCAGATGTGCCTCAGTGATTGATCTGCTTGTTAAGTTTTATGCATTAGTTTAATTGCTTGTTATCATAATATAATTAAAACTTGTCTAACCAGTTAACACATTTGAAAAGGAAAAACTTTTAATTGTATTCAACCCCCCCTTCTATAATTAAACAACTGTTAGCGATTCATAATCACTAACTAAATAGTGATTAGGGACTCACAGTTTTATTAGAAGATGGAGAACTAGGGTTATTGTGGTCAAATACTCATAGTGGATCTGGATTCGGTTGAAGATAATCATCAGAGGGAACAATTGGAACGACATGGTTTTAGGATTTGTTTGCAACATGTGATCGAGACTGATAGACTCGTTTTTGTGTTTGATCGCGACGAACTCGATGAGTTGGTTTTCTGGATTGAACTGATTAGAGTTTTTTCTGGTGGTTGTGACGTGACGGTACGGTAGGAGGTCGGTTGCATTATGACGGTGATTGTTCGCGGTGGTAATGGAGTTGGTGATCGGTGTTCGATTAGTGGTTTGTTGCGGAGAGAGTTTTGGAATCCTAGATTTTGGATGCGGGTTCTTTATTTTTTGCGATTCCGTGCAAAAGAATAAGTGAACGTTATCAAACTTAGGGGTTTGATATTGCGAGTGTAAGGACGTGATGTCTCGGGAATTCATTGACACAGACTGGGTTATGCAAAGATGTGAGGTTTGTTACAATGCTCAAGAGGATGGTTTCTCAATTTGGGTAGATGTGTAATAAACGGTACCATATCCGTTTGATAATCGACGGTGGGAGTTATCGAGAGAGTTTGGTTATTGCTCGCGGGGGTTAAAACGGGAGACCATGTTTCTTTAGTCGAGTATTCCATGGTATGGAATGAGTAGGTAGGTTAGAGCTTCTACACTTGGAGATATTGGTTGATGAAGATGTCGAATAGAACACGTTTGGCTGGGCTCGGGTATCAGTTGATGAGTTTGGTTCAACGGTTGAGCGGATCTTCTGGAGGAATCAATTAAGAATTTTTGAGTGGGTTAGAGGCGGATAATCTTGTAAGTCCTATTGAGCTTTCGAATACTGTTGAGAGTGTTGGGAACTCCAGGAGTTTGGAACCGAGGGAAGTGTCGACGCTAATGAGAGTTTGGCAACTAGTGGGAGTCTTGAGACGGTTGTGCGTGTGATGGATCTCGAGTTTCTACAGGTTTAGTGTGAAAATTCCGGCAACACTAGAACATTCGGACCTTCGTTGTTACTCTCCAATAGCAAAGTAATTTGCGACTGACCGGGTGTTATGAACCAGAGTCTTCTCAGAGAGCCGTGGTTGTTATTTTAATTCGTACAGTGGGAGCGGGCTGAGTTGGAGAAGATGTGTTCATAGAAATCGTACGTACATTTTTAGGTTAGTGTACCAGCGGGAAAGCGAAAGTAGGTGATGTAGGTTTCAAGGTTGTGAATGCGTTCTCACTGATAAACCTTGATGATAATCTACGTGTTAGTTCTATCGGCGATTTTCTGATTGCTGGGAAGGAAAATCGGATGGATGAAATTTCTGTACGGGTGGTCGTTGACATGTCGGTGGCAGGATCAGACGTGACTGTAATCGACGAATTGAAGAGATGTGTGTCTCTTGAAAGAATCCTGTGGTTGGAGTTTCGCACGCTTCAACGAATCTTCTTAGGCCTAGAAGATGATGGTGGTGGTTAGAGAGTGGTCCCAGTTTCATAATGTGAGTGTTCTGGTAGCTTTGTGTCGAAAGTCTTCCGACTCTGTGTGGTCGAGCGGCGTGTCCCGAATGGTATTTTGGCGGTGTGAAGTTTGAACAGGTGACATTTGTGAAGGGATGAGTTTGCGAAGAATTACTGGTTTTGGGGTTTGATTAATCTTCAAGTGGGAGATTGTTGAGCCCGTGAGGAAGTGAAGATTAATTATATGGGCTAGGGTTTTTTGTTTGGCTTGGTGCATAAGTTATAAGTATCCTATAAATATAAACTCTATGTTATTGTAATCCTGAAGCCGTAAAAAGTAATAAAGAAGAAAACTCTCTGGTTTGGCCCCGTGGACTAAACCAATCTCCAAGTTGGAGATTGGACATAACCACGTTAAATCCTTGTGTCGTATTGTTCGATTCTTTATTATGTTGCTTTGTTTAATTGCTAGTTCACAATTATTTATCCGTTTATTGTTTGTGGGTGTAACGCAATTACACGAGCGTTTGTTGGGTTTGTTTTTTGCTAACAATAGGTGTTGTTAGTTGGATGTTTCCGTTGCAAATTCCTAACAAAACACATATGCTTTGAAAGGTCATTGGCCAATTTTTTGGGATTTTTGGCTAGACATGTTCATGAAAAAAAAAACTATATAATTGGAACAATTTGGTAAAATATCACAAATGCAGTATAAAACAATGTAGAAGAATACATCAGAGTTATAACTTAACATAATTGCATCATCAACATTGCAGCACAGGCTGAAGACCCAAAGTACTTTTTTATCATCTTTAATAGCTCCATAACTGCGAAAACAAGGTAGCTGAAAATCACAAGGCTTGGAGCACATTTCCAATGCGAATTGGATTCGGAAGAACTAAACATATAATTTGATAATATAAGGATAAAAAACCAGTTCTTTTCTAGAAAGTTTTTATTTGAATTATTCAAAATTGATCTTGAGGTTGTTCTGTAAAAAAACCCAAACTGTAAACTTAAAATAGATTGCTATAAGTCTTCATCTCAAAGTAAGTGTACTCAAAATGACATACTGCAAAACACAAAGGATGAACATGAAATCATTGATGATTGTGATAGTATATTTTACCCCATTACTGTTTTGCACCCATGTGACACGAACCTCGTTAGCAAAGCCAGGTTGCCAGGAGAAATGCGGTAAGCTAACTATTCCTTATCCGTATGGCATTGGGACAAACTGTTACAGTCACAAATCCTTTGAAGTCCTGTGTGATGGATCTGTGGAAGACATTGCTCCTCTACGGTTTGTAAACAATCATGGATTCCCCATTTTAGAAATTTCAACAGAGTCGGTACGTGTAGTTGCAAAGGAACCTTTCACATCTAATATATCTGTGAAGGCAGCTTTCAAATCTAATGTATCTTGGTACACATTATATAGTAGATCAGTTCAGCTGGACCGATTTTTCAGATATTCACATGATCAAAATGTCTATGTTGCAGTTGGATGTAACTGTCAAGTTTATTTTCAAGTTTTTAATACCAGCTTCGAATTGGCGTTAGAATGCACTTCTCTTTGTTTTGGAAATATTCCCCCAAAAAATAGTTCGGACATTTGTACCGGTAAAAATGGATGCTGCCAAAGTAGCGTCCCAGTAGGAACAAGAGCATTTAGAATTAGCAAAAGAAGTTCTGAGGCACTCGAAATGTGCAGTGGTGCATTGATTACTGAAAAGAACAACGTCAGATCCATCTTGTCCAATAGGGAAATTATACGCAACTCGTCAGTGGCCTTGAATTGGGTTATCGCTCTGCACACATGCCGGGAAGCTAAAAAAAGATGGGACAGTTTATGTGGCCAGAACAGTCATTGCATCGACTCCAGCATGGGCATAGGATATAATTGTCGCTGCATGGAAGGTTACGAAGGTAACCCTTACCTTCCCAGTGGATGCCAAGGTAATATCCAAATAAGACCTCAACATCAAATTACAAGCTTCTCTAACCTAACATTATGTTGAACTAAGATCATAAATCGATCTTGTAATCATGTCTAGAATGAAATTATACTCTGCTGAATCACCATGTTCCTAAAATCTACCCATAAAATAGTACAGTGGCATTGTTTGTTGCATTCTAATGTATTCCTAATAAACTAACTAAACTATATTGTTGGATCCTCATATTAGATATTAACAAATGTCAAGAAGACAGAAGCTGTACATCTGGAAGGCACCATAAATTTAATATCTCAGGTAAATGGTCATTACCATTTGTGTGATATAACAATCAGCTTAATTGCCTCAGCTAAACTCGGTGCATATACAGGAAACATTTTAACGGCATTTGGACTTTCAGCTTTTAGTGCTTTTGGGTATTTGGTGTACATAGAATATACAAGAAGAAAGAACAATACAGTGAGAAAGAAGTTCTTTAAAAGGAATGGTGGAAACCTATTAAAGCAGCAAATCTCGGCTGACAATTCATGTGTTAGGAAAATAAAAATTTACGATGCAGAGGAGATGGAAAGGGCAACCGATGGCTTTAGTAGACACCGATTCCTCGGAAAGGGAGGACAGGGTACAGTGTACAAAGGTCTGTTACTGGATGGAACTGTAGTCGCCATAAAGAAGTCAAACATAATAGATGAAGATGAGGTAGTGCGATTTGTTAATGAAGTTCTAATTCTTGCACAAATACACCATAGGAATATTGTTAAGTTGATAGGTTGTTGTTTAGAATATGAAGTTCCCCTATTAGTCTATGAGTATTTATCTAATGGTACCCTCTCACAACATCTTCATGACGGGTTTGACGTTTCCAAATTTTTATGGAAAGATCGTGTACGAATTGCTAGGGAGGTTGCAGAAGCACTAGCCTATCTGCACTCGTATGCATCCCCAACGATATTTCACAGGGATATTAAGCCGGGAAATATCTTACTGGATGAGAACTACAATGCAGTAGTGTCGGATTTTGGACTTTCGAGGTCAGTACCTCTTAGCAGAACACATGTGACTACACAAATTGAAGGTACATTTGGATACTTAGATCCAGAGTATTTCCAGTCAGGAAAACTTACTGCGAAAAGTGATGTGTATGCCTTTGGTGTGATCCTCGCTGAGCTCTTATCAAGACAAAAAGCAATTTCTTTAACAAACACTGGTGAAGGCCTGGTTCCACGATTCCAGTACTTGATAAAAAATAACCTTGTGATTTCTATATTAGATATGCAAATAGTTCAAGAAGCTCGGATGGATGATGTTCTTCTACTCGCTAAACTTGCTAACAGATGCATGAAAAAGAATGCAAAGAAACGACCAAGCATGAAAGAGGTGGTGGCACATTGCAACCAATTAAAAGTAATATAACTTTAATTTCCTCAAAAATGCATTACAGACGACGAATGCACTTCATTGGAGTGCATACTTCTATGAAAAGTAAGAAGTTGCAATGAAATGAAAGATACAATAGGGACATATGTTTGTTCAAAAATATTATTAGCTGAAGCAGCAATGTGTTAAAACAATCTTGCTTAATTTGCCTCATAAGCCATTTTAACTTGCAACTTGAAAAGGCAATTTAACTATTAGCTTATGCAGCAGTGTGTTGAAACAATTTGACAAAAAAGTTATTCAAAGACGGTATAGGCGATGTAAAAAAATACATCATAGTTATAAATTTACACAGTTGCCTCAAAACTATGGGGGTGTTTTAAGGGATTTAACTTTTTTAGCTTAAGCAGCAGTGATTTGAAACAATTTGGCAACACAGTTATCAAAGCATAAACAACGTAGATGAACACATCAGAGTTACTAATTTACATAATTGCATCAAACCTATATACCGACAGAAGATCCAAAGTACCTTTATGTCAATTTTTAATTGCCCATAAGCGCTAAACCGAGGTTGCTGAACATCACAAAGTTTAGAACATATTTCATATAATTAAATAGCGCAAGGACAAAAATCCACACTTTGAGAATCTTTCTAACTAAGGGAATAATTTAAAATTGATCTGGAGGTTGTCTTTATGAAAATTCCAAACAATTAATATTAAACATGTATCTATAAGTCTTTATCTCTAAGTAAGTTTGTTCACTCATTACATACTGAAAAATACAGAGGATGAACATGAAACCATTTATAGGACTTATTTCTTTGCAGCCATTTGACACAAGCTTCATTAGCAAAGCCAGGCTGCCAGCAGAAATGTGGTAACCTAACTATTCCTTATCCATATGCCATCGGAACAAACTGTTTGAGTCATAGATCATTTGAAGTCCCGTGTGATGGATCAGAAGATATTGCTCCTCTACGGTTTGTCAATAATCATAAATTCCCCATTCTAGAAATT
Source organism: Pseudognaphalium luteoalbum (assembly GCA_963422505.1). NCBI lineage: Eukaryota > Viridiplantae > Streptophyta > Magnoliopsida > Asterales > Asteraceae > Pseudognaphalium > Pseudognaphalium luteoalbum. The sequence goes on from OY730192.1 coordinate 57,183,570, forward strand.
TCCACAGAGTCGGTACGTGTAACTACAAAAGCATTTTTCGCACGTAATAATAGTGGACTCACATCTGTTGGTAAATTAGTTCAGCTGGACCAATATTTCAGATATTCACAAGATCAAAATGTCTGTTGCAGTGGGATGTAACTGTCATGTTGCCGTTCCTACTACCAGTATTCGAAATAAATTTTATGCACTATAATTATGTGTGACAAATTATTTCCCCTATTTAATGGTTCTAACACTTGTACTGACAAGAATGGATGTTGCCAACGGAGCATCCCAGTAGGATCAACAGCATATAGCGTTCAACGCAAGAACTTTCACACACTCGAACCATGCGTTGGTGCATTGATTACTGAAAAAAGCGACATTAGATCCATCTTGTCTAGCAGGGATATTATTATCAATTTCTCAGTGACCTTGAAGTGGGTTATCTCTCTGCATACATGCTGGGAAGCTCAAAAAAGAGGGGGCAGTTTATGTGGCCAGAACAGTCATTGCATTGACTCCAGCATGGCCATTGGATATAACTGTCGCTGCGCTGAAGGTTACTAAGGGAACCCTTACCTCCCAACTGGATGCCAAGGTAACTTCCCAATAAGACCTCAACATCAAAGTACAAGCCTCTTTAAACTAACATTTTGTTCATCTTTCTAAACTGAATGTGAAGTAAGATCATACAAAAATCATGTAATCATGTCTAGAAAGAAATCATGCTCTGCTGAATCATTTGTGTAAAAACTCCAGTGGCACGGTTTCTTACATTGTGATATATCTTACCAAATTAACTCAACTGCATTATTGGATCCTCGAAATAGATATTAACAGGTGCAAGAAAGCAGCTGTACTTCTAAAAGGCACCATACAAATATTGTCACAGGTAAACTGTCATTACGATATGCGTGATATATAAATATAATCTCAACTGCCTCAGCTAAACTCAGTGCATATGCAGGAATAATTTTAACCGCAATTGGACTTTCAGCTTTAAGTGCTTTTGGTTATTGGGTTTTCACAGAATTTGCGAGAAGAAACAATAATAGAATGAGGCGGAAGTTCTTTGAAAGGAATGGTGGAAGGCTATTGAAGCAGAGAATTTTGGCCAATAATTCATGTGTAATGAAAATAAAAATCTATGATGTAGAAGAGATGAAAAAGGCAACCGACGGTTTCAGTCAACGCAGATTCCTAGGAAAGGGAGGACAAGGTACAGTGTACAAAGGTCTGTTATTGGATGGAACCATTGTTGCCATAAAAAGTTAAACATGATGGATGAGGATGAGGTAGTACAATTTGTTAATGAAGTTCTTATTCTTGCATAGATAAGCCATAGAAATATAGTTAAATTGTTAGGTTTCTGTTTAGAATATGAAGTTCCCTTATTAGTCTACGAGTATATATCTAATGGTGACCTCTCACAACATCTTCATGATGGGTTTGAAGTTTTCAACTTTTTATGGAAAGGTCGTGTATGAATTGCAAGGGAGGTTGCAGAAGCACTAGCATATTTACATTCTTATGCATCCCCAACGATATTCCACAGGGATATTAAGCCAGGAAGTATCTTACTAGATAAGAACTACAATGCAGTAGTCGCGGATTTTGGACTTTCGAGGTCAGTAGCTCTTAGCAAAACGCATTTGACAACACAAATTGAAGGTACATTTGGATACTTAGATCCAGAGTATTTCCAGTCAGGGAAACTTGCTGCGAAAAGTGATGTGTATGCCTTTGGTGTGATCCTGACTGAGCTCTTAACTAAAAGAAAAGCAATTCGCCATTAAACTCTGTAGAAGGCATGGTTCCACGGTTTCAGTACTTGATAAATGTAAACAGAGTTGGGGAACAACTGGGAATAGAACGACTACATTGTATTAACTTGATTCAGAAATAATAACGATTACAAAAAGGATATATAAGCCTTGCTTAGCTTGGAGACTAAGCTAGGTTTACAATAATGGACCAGGCCCTAATAAAACTTATACGGCTAATTATTCTGACTAACTATAACTATTCCAACATCCCCTCAAGCTGGAGCACAGAATTTAATCATGCCCAGCCTGTTACATTTATAACTAACCCAAATATAATCCATTTCCTCTTGATTCTTCCGTGTAGCAATAATCCAAGACTTCAACAAACGCAATGAAAATCGATCTCACTTGGGATTGAAATCAATCTCACTTGGGATTGAAATCAATCTCACTTGGATTGAACTGAACAAGCAACGAAGCAACCTAAACAGATCTCAATGGATCTCACTTGAGATCTAATCATAACAAGAAACGAAGCAACCTAAATAGGTCTCAATTAACCAAAGAAACAAAGCAACCTGGAAACATGTCTCAACTAACCAAAGAAATGAAGCAACCTGGAAAACATGTCTCAACTAACCAAAATCCAAAAAATACAATCAAAATCAAATAGTCTCATCGGGAACCGAACTCAAAACCGATCTCATAAGGGATCAAGCTAAGCACTTTAAAAATCATAACGATAATCAAATTCAAAATCTCTGAACTGAAGAACCGAATCAGCACTAAAATGAGTCGATATCTAAACCAAAACATGAATCAACGTAACTGATATTACTAGCAACAAATAAGAAACCCAAACCAAGTCCAAGACTCCAAGTAGAAACCAATCACCCTCTATCTCACGAGAGTCAATCAACCAGAAGTAACCAAATTAGGGTCGATCAAACGGGAATGATCAATCAGTGAAACACGGAAAACCAACAAGATCTCAACAAGGATCTGGTTGGACATATAAAAAAAAAACTGGAAGAAAAAGACGGCTAATAGTGGCCACAAATATGTTTCTTAACCCTAACCCTAACCAAAATATTTTGCTAACTCAAAACCAAGCTCTGATACCATGTAAACAGAGTTGGGGAACAACTGGGAATAAAACGACTACATTGTATTAACTTGATTCAGAAATAATAACGATTACAAAAAGAATATATAAGCCTTGCTTAGCTTGGAGACTAATTTACACTAATGGGCCAGGCCCTAATAAAACTTATATGGCTAATTATTCTGACTAACTATAACCATTCCAACAATAAAAATAACCTTGTGATTTCTATAATAGATATGCAAGTAGTTCAAGAAGCTCGGATGGATGATATTCTTCTACTTGCCAAACTTGCTAATAAATGCATGAAAAAAAGAGGACAAAGAAACGGCCAAACATGAAAGAGGTGGTGGCACATTTCGACAAATTAAAAGTAGTACAACCCGAATTTCCTCAAAAGGGCATTACAGATGACGAATGCACTTCATTGGAGAGCATACTCTTATGACAAGTACAACGTTACAACGGAATGGAAGATAAAAAAGGGACGATAGTCTGTTCAACAACAATTTTAGCTGAAGCAGCAATGTGTGAATTTGTTTTGCTAATTTGCATCATAAGCCATATTAACTCGCAACTTTCAAGAAGGAATTTATCTTTAAGCTTAAGAAGCAGTGTCTTGAAAGAATTTGGCAAAACGGACTTCTAAGACGGTATAAGCAATGTAAAATTTTACATCAGAGTTATTAATTTACATAATTCCATCAAAACTATAAGGGTGTTTGGGAGAAATTATCGGATTATTGTGTTAGCAAGTTGCAAATTATTTGAAAAAAGTGTTTGGCAAAAAAATGATTATATATTGCGTATTTCTAGAAAGAAATCGCACAGGTTGGAACATTCTTATACAAAATCTGTTTAGAAAACACAATCCCAAACACCCTCTTTGTACAGACTAGATATCCAAAGTACCTTTTTGTCATTTTTCATTGCTCCATAAGAGTTAAACCAAGGCTGCTGAAAATCACAAGGTTTATAGCACATTTCCTATGGAACTGGGAAGCACAAAACATATAACTTGACAATGTAAAAAAAAACCAGCTGTTATAGAATATTTTTTTTAAGGGAATAATTTGATATTGATCTTGAGGTCGTCTTTATGAAAATTCCAAACAGTAACAATATAACATATATCTATAAGTCATTAAGTCCTTGTCTCTAAGTAATTGTGTTCAATCATAACATATTGAAAAGGACAAAGGATGAACAAGAAATCATTCATAGGATTTATGAATTTATGATAGTATATATTACCTCATTATTGCTTTGCACCCATGTGACACGAGCTTCGTTAGCAAAGCCAGGTTGCAAGGAGAAACGTGGTAACCTAACTATTCCTTATCCGTATGGCATTGGTCCATTGAAACAAACTGTTCCAGTCACAAATCACTCGATGTCCTGTGTGATGGTTCATCTACAGTTTGTCAATATTTTGAATTTCCCATTGAAAAAGTTTCCACAGATGTTAACTGGTGTGAGGAAGAAAGCAGGTGCACTTCCCAAAGGCACCATAGAGATATTGTCACAGATTAAAAACTATCATTACCATATCTGCGAGTGTATAGCAATAATCACAACTGCCTCAGCTAATCTCAGTGCATATGCAGGAGCCATTTTAGCGGCAATTGGACTTTCAGCTATTATTTCTTTTGGGTATTGGGTTTTCATAGACTTTGCGAGAACAAAGAATAATACAATGAGACAGAAGTTCTTTGAAAGGCACGGTGGAAGGCTATTAAAGCAGCAAATTAAGGTTAATAAATCGTGTGTAACGAAAATAAACATTTATGATGCAGAAGAGATGGAAAAGGTAACCACAGGTTCTAGAAAACACCGATTCCTCGGAAAGGGAGGATAAGGTACAGTGTCAAAGGTCTGTTATTGGATGGAACCATAGTCAAAAATAATAGATTAAGATGAGGTAGTACGATTTGTTACTGAAGTTCTCATTCAAGCACAGATAAGTCACAGTAATATAGATAAGTTGTTAGGTTGCTATTTAGAGTATGAAGTTCCCCTATTAGTCTACGAGTATCTATCTTATGGTACCCTCTCACAACATCTTCATAATGGGTCAGAAGGTTCCAAATTTCTGTGGAAAGATCGTGTAGAAATTGCTAGGGAGGTTTCAGAAGCACTAGCCTATTTGCACTCTTATGCATCCCCAACGATATTTCATAGGGATATAAAGCCTGGAAATATCTGACTGGACTAGAGCTATAACGCAGTAGTGTCAGATTTTGGACTTTCCAGATCTGTAATTTTGTACCTCTTAGCAGAACACATTTGACTACACAAATTGAAGGTACATTTGGATAGTTAGATCCAGAGTATTTCCAATCAGGAAAACTTAACTGCGAAAAGTGATATGCAATCCTGTGGTGTGATCTTCATTGAGCTCTTAACTAGAAGAAAAGCAGTTTCTTTAACAAACTTCTGGTTCAACGATTCCGGTACTTAATAAAATATAAGCTTTCAATTTCTATATTTGATACGCAAGTTGTTCAAGAAGCTTGGATGGATGATATTCTTCTACTCGCTAAGCTTGCTAACAGATGCATGAAAAAGAAGGCTAATAAAAGACCAAGCATGAAAGAGGTGATGTCATACTTCGACAAATTAAAAGTAGTATAACTTGAATTTCCTCATAGATGCATTTCAGACGGCGAATGCACTTCTTAGAAGAGCATATCTTATGACATGTACAAGACTAAAATGAAAGACTATATAATAGGGACGATAGTTTGTTCAAAAACAATATTTGGGAAATTTCAACTCCTAAAATCATTGTCGAAATAGATGATTTGCTATTAGGACATGTAAGTTCAAATCAATATCTGTGTATCTGTATATATCCACATTCTATAAGATGGTCAATGAATATCTAAAACAAAGCTGTGGTGTTTGTGTATCACATTATCATAAATTTTACAAATAATCATATTTTACAGGTATGAGGAAATATTTAATGAAAAAGAAGGAATAACAAAAATAATGATCAATGAAATCAATTAGCATTATCAATCAAATCATACACATTAAACTTGACAGAATCCTAATAAGATCGCATCATTTAAAGAATGTTCCTATTTGCACAACACTATAAAACAATGTAGAAGAATACATGAGAGTTATAAGTTAAATTCGCATCATCAACATTCGATACACAGGCTGAAGATCCAAAGTACTTTATGTCATCTTTGATTGATCCATAAGTGATCAAACAAAGCTGATGGAAATCACAACGTTTATAGCATGTTTCCTATGAATATAGGGAAGCATTAAATATATAGTTGGATAATGTAACGTTAATAAAAACAGCTCTATAAGAATCTTTTATTCTAAAGGAATAATTTAATATTGATCTTCAAGTTGTCTTTATGAAATTTCCAAACAGTAAAATAGAAATAGATTGCTATAAGTCTATCTCTAAGCAATTGTGTTCAATCATAACAAATTGATAATTACAGAGGATGATAATGAAATCATTGATGCTTGTGATAGTATATCTTACCCCATTACTGTTTTGCACGCATATGACACAAGCTTCGCTAGCAAAGCCAGTTTGCCAAGAGAAATGCGGTAACCTAACTATTCCTTATCCGTATGGCATTGGGACAAACTGCTACAGTCACAAATCCTTTGAAGTCCTGTGTGATGGATCTGGAGAAGATAATGCTCCTCTACGATTTGTAAACAATAATGATTCCCTATTTTATAAATCACCAGAGAGTGGGTACTTGTAGTTATTAAGCTATCTTTTGCATACAATGATTCTGGTCCTGTGTTCACACCAGATAAGAAATTATCTCATCTGGACCCCTATTTCGGATATTTAGATGATCAAAAAGCCTATGTTGCAGTGGGATGTAGCTGTCAAGTTCCTAATACCAGTTTTGGAATAGAGTCTGGGTGCACTACTATGTGTGAGGGATTGTTTCATTCTTTTAATAGTTCCGACACTTGTACTGGCAGGAATGGATGTTGCAAAAGTAGCATCCCAGTAGGAACCAGAGCATATAGTGTTCAAACCAAAAGTTTTCAGGCACTTGAACTGTGCATTGGTGCATTGATTACTGGAAAGAGCTACACTAGAGCTAACTTGTCTAGGAGTAAAATTATTTTCGAGTTGTCAGTGGCCTTGCATTGGGTTATCGCTCTGCATAAATGCAGTAAAGCTCAAAAAAAGGGGAAAAGTTTATGTGGGCAGAACAGTAATTGCATTGACTCCAGCATGGGCATAGGATACAACTGTCACTGCATGGAAGGTTATGAAGGGAACCCTTACCTTCCTAGTGGATGCCAAGGTAATATCCAAATCATAGTTGTTAAACTCTTACTATTCACGAGTTAACTCTTACGAGTGAAGTCAAAATCCAAAAAAACAAGGCAACTCGGACCTGACTCTTAAATGAATTTGACTCTTACGAGTCGTTTAGTGACTCTTCCAAGTCGTGTGTGACTCTTACGAGTCAGAAAATCAGATAAACTTTTAGCATAATCTAACACAAAATAAAATGACAAAATAGACTAGGATATAACTGTAATCTACTTTATATCAAGCATTTGTGTTGTTTGACGGCCAACGATTTAATTATCGACTTTCACCATGTTTTACTCCACTTAAAAACACAAATCTTAAACAACAATATATATATATATATATATATATATATATATATATATATATATATATTGTAAATAGTGACTCTTACAAGTCGAGCCGAGTCACGAGTTAAAAATTGAGATTCCAAATTACGAATCAAGTCAGAAGTTAACAACTATGATCCAAGTAACACCTCTGCATCAAAGTACAAGTTTTTTACAAATACATTATGTTCATGTGTCTATACTAAAGTCAGATCATACATCAACTATAATCACGTAATAATGTCTAGAGTTATATCATGCTCTGCTGAATCATTTGTCTTACTAAAATCTAGATATAAAAAGGTCCGGTGGCATTGTTTGTAACACTGTACTATATATATTCCAATAAACTAACTATATACTGGATCTTCAAAATAGACATTAACAAGTGCCAGGAAGAAAGCAGCTGTACTTCCCAAAGACACCATGAATATGTGGTTACAGGTGAATTGTAGTTACCATATGTGTGAACATATAGCAATAACCTCAACTGCCTTAGCTGAACTCGGTGCACATATGCAGGAACCATTTAACTGCGATTGGATTTTCAGCTTTTAGTGCTTTCGGGTATTGGGCACTCATAGCATTTGCAAACCGAAATAATAATACAATGAGGCGGAAATTCTTTGAAAAGAACGGTGGAAATCTATTGAAGCAGCAAATCTCGGCTAATGACTCATGTGTTATGAAAATAAAAATTTACGATGCAGAAGAGATGGCAAAGGCAACTGATGGTTTTAGTAGTAGACACCGATTTCTTGGAAAGGGAGGACAGGGTACAGTTTACAGAGGCCTGTTACTGGATGGAACTGTTGTCGCCATAAAGAAGTCAAACATAATAGATGACGATGAGGTAGTATGGTTTGTTAATGAAGTTCTCAGCACAGTTAAGCCACAGGAATATAGTTAAGTTGTTAGGTTGCTGTTTAGGATATGAAGTTCCCCTACTAGTCTATGAGTATCTATATAATGGTACCCTCTCACAACATCTTCATGATGGGTCAGAAGTTTCCAAATTTTTATGGGAAGATCGTGTACGAATTGCTAGGGAGGTTTCAGAAGCACTAGCCTATTTGCACTCTTATGCATCTCCAACGATATTTCATAGGGATAATAAGCCTGGAAATATCTTACTGGACGAGAACTACAATGCAGTAGTGTAAGATTTTGGACTTTCAAGGTCAGTTCCTCTTAGCAGAACACATTTCACTACACAAATTGAAGGTACATTTGGATACTTAGATCCAAAGTATTTCCAATCAGGAAAACTTAACTGCGAAAAGTGATGTGTATGCCTTTGGTGTGATCCTCGCTGAGCTCTTAACAAGACAAAAAGCAGTTTTTTTAACAAACTCCGGTGAAGGCCTGGTTCCACGATTCCAGTACTTGATAAAACATAACCTTTTGATTTCTATATTGGATACACAAGTTGTTCAAGAAGCTCAGATACAAGATATTATTCTACTCGCTAAGCTTGCTAACAGATGCATGAAAAAGAAGGCGAATAAAAGACCAAACATGAAAGAGGTGGTTACACATTTCGACCTATTAAAAGTTGTACAACTCAAATTTCCTGATAAGTGCGTTACAGACGACGAATCCACTTCTTAGAAGAGCATATTTTTATGATATGTAAGTAAAAGGTTAGAATGAAAGGGAATATAATAAGGAGAGTACTTCATTTGGGAAATTTTAACTCTTAAATTCATTGTTCAGATGACTGATTTATTATTAAGACATGTAAGTTGTAATCAATATCTGTAAATCTGTAATCTATCCAAATTCTATAAGATGGTCAATTTATATCGAAAACTAAAGTATATATCACATTATCATACATTTTAACAACACTCATATATTACAGGTATGAGGAAATATGTAATGAAGTAGAAAGAATACCAAAAATAATGATCAATGAAAGCATTGTACATTAAATCATACACATTAAACTTGATCGGAATCCTAACAAGATCGCATCATTAAGAGAACGTACCTATCGCGCACCAGCATTTGTTCCTCTGAACATTAATTCTCCAACTTGAAATACAGTCAAATCATAGTTCCAGTGATTTCTCAGGTTATAGCTCTGATCAGATTTTCTAAACTACTACAGTCAAATCATATGTCATTATTTAGCATAAGGGAATTAGGGCTGATGGTTAGGTCAATAGTAAAAACAGTATGCACGTTATTTAGATATCGGCATCAAGCCTCCAAAATGCTATTGCTCTGGGCTCTGGACTTACCTAGTTACTTACCGGTGATAATATGGATCCCATTTATGACCCCTGAAAGTATCACAAACTCAAATCAGAAGTGATTATAAACTATCACTAATCATTACGTATCATTGATCTCTTGTAGAAGTCAGGAAAATCAAGTATGGAAAATACGCAATGGACTAGTAAATGGAAAAGCAAACCTCTATTTAACAGAACTTTCCTGACTTGTATGAGCATATAAGGATTAAAAATTATTGGTTAATATATATTATAACAATCATTCCTGAAAACAAAAACGCTGAAGATAATGATAAACACAAATAAAACACACGAACTTTTAGCATGGTATACTTGGAATAAACAATTAAAATGTATGTAGTAAAACTACTGATCACCGTTGAAGCCATAAGAAGGTCGAAAGACACTGTCCAAAAAATCATGACAGGAAATGGCATATTGGCATCCTAAGGTCACAAAATGCCTAACTACAAATGTACTTATATATCTTCTTCAATAATAATAAATATAAAACCCAACAAACAACGAATGAACGTTTTAGTCCCTAACAATTCCTACATTTTGCTTCTATGGGTGGCACAAGAGGAAGAGAGTAAAGGACTGGAATTTGGCAGAAAGAAATCGATACAATTGTACAATGGCGCATTTACATCAAAAAGGTGAATCCAATCCCCTATATAATGGCAACAACTCAATAACCATTTTTGCAAGCTAAAATTCCCAAGAACATATATTAATGTTACCACAAATCTCTACAAACAACTTCCTATTCGAATTTTGATTGCCAAATATTGAAGTACCGAAAACATAATTCATGCATACATATCAAACAAAGTTATATATGTATACTCTTACATAAACTATATGCAGCTCCATTTACATCATAAATTCAACTCTGAGCAGAAGCAGCAGGGTTGCTATTGGGTGTTGGACCCGAGCCACCATTGTTTCGATTGGGTTGTTCTTCACTTGCATGCTGCACGAATTCCTCGTAGGACATGTGGGACCCATGACATGCACAAACAACACGGACCTGTGAATCTTGTTTATAGGTAACACCTGATATCGTCTTGCCATTTGGACCAGCTCCGGTTGTAGACACCCAAGGTAAATCTGGAGACAAACCACTTCCTCCAAATTTTAGTTCAGCAGCTATACCAGATTTTATTGTTGTATGGGAGCTTGAACCTTCTTCCAATGCCTTCGATGCATTCACTGGCACTATTTCGAAAGAACACGTTTATATAGTAATTAATCAGCACACAGATTGAATAACAATATTGTCATTTGAGTAATGCCATACGATGAATATGTGCATAAGAAGATAAGGATATAGTTCAAGAATGATATTGGGTTGATTAATGAAGATTAACAAGTGATTGATAAGAAAACTGTATGATCAAACTTTGATGCACAAACTAAATATCACAACCAAACTGATAGCTGCAACCAAGGTTGTAAAGTTTGCTAGGCGCTAGTCAAACGTTCGGGGACCTTGTAGCGTGTACCTAAGTGGGGAAGTCGGATTGGGATTTTATAAATACAGATAAATAATTATATGTTTTAACATAAACATCACAGACTAGAAAAATAAACATATTGTTTAGAAATATAAATATAAACGTACATACTTCACACAAATAAATACTAGTACTAGTTATTAGATTCACATCATCCAATCGGTTTAGAAAAATAAAACAAAAACCAATTGTATGTGAAATACAATTGACGGCCCAAAAAGGTTGTTCTTAAAAAATCCCAAATCTAAAAAAATAAAAATACAATAAAAAGCGTAACTGATTTTGACCTATGTTTCCCGACTTTGACCGTTGACTAACCGGTCCAAGCAGGGGCGGTTTTACGATGTGGGAATTGTGGGCGGCTGCCCACACAAGCAATTTTGTAACTTTGTTTATATATATGTTATGTTGAAATTATTTAAGATTTGCCCACTCAGCCTAGTGGTTAGGCCCTGTCATTTGGATAGCAAAGGTCAGGATTTCGAGTCCTGCTCCTTCTTTCTAATTCTATTTACTCTCTTTGTTTATCTTTATTTTTTATTTTCTCCTTTACCTTTTTCCTTCTATTTACACTTTTACCTTTTTTTCTTTTACTCCATTTCAGTATTCTTTTTTCCTACTATTCTTTAGATATCATAAATCATATACTCTGCATTTAAATTGATGATCGTTTTAAATTTTTTAGCATAATCTATAAACTAGATATAAGACCCGTGACAAGGTTGAAAAAGACGCTAGTCGGGGTGTACTCGGCAAGACCCTTCTAAGGAGTAATCGGCCTAGTCGGGGTGTACTCGGGGAGTACTCGGATTTTAACTTTTGTTGACTTTTTTACATTTAATTAATAACTTTCAATATTATATGTGCAAATATATAAAATAGAACTATAGAAATAAACATTAAACGTTTTTTTGACCGATTTACAGCCTTATAGGCTATAAATGTAGGATAAAAACCCTAATTAAAATCTTTTTATTTTTTTACCACAGTTGACTTGGACCAGGTTTGACCGACTTTTGACCGACTTGGACCGTGTAATCCGAGTTTGACCGATTTGACCGAGTTGACCTCGGTTGACCGTTTTTTTGACCGACTACCCCCGAGTCGCCACGTTCCAATGCCTTTTCCCGAGTACACCCCGAGTACTCGGCCGTGTAGGCCGTTTTTTACAACACAGACCCGTGATAACGCGGGCTGACTCTAAATTATTTTATTTATATAATTTTGAAGTTTGAATTTTGTATGTATTATGTTATATTAACAAATACAGTCTTATTATAGATGTAATGTTTATTACACGACAACATAGATATCAATACATATTGTACATTTTAAAAAATATTGACAGACTTAATTGGGAGATTAGATGATAGATCATGTAATCTAATCTTATATTAATGATAATTTCTACTCAAATATAAGATTATTTAAAATATAGAGGTTCAAATTTACAGATGCATAACTCATTAAATCAAAAGACATAAGTAAGAAACGCAAAGAAACAATGTTAGTAATTGACTTTTCAATAGTCATAAAGCATTTACTTGTTCCTAATTAATCAAGGTGGACTTGAACAGAACCAAATGAGGAGAACATCTACAATTCTACCTGATACTTTTTTAACTTCAATCGAACCTCAAATTACGTAAATGAACCAAAAATGCATTTAGTCAACTCTCAACCACAATTTACAAATACAATTATATTACCATAGCTTATACACAAAAAGCTAATAATACAACCCACGTAATTGCTTTGGATAGAGCTTCAAAAGCTTGCATGTTCAAGTATTAAAAACCTTATTTTATTAAATATTTATTATATATAATTAGTTGGATATTTTATTATTTTACATTTATTTATTATGATTAAATCTAGATCCTCGGATTAATTTGGGAATTAAGGGTTAGGATTACCCCATGATATTTTGCTTTAAGTATAGTTTATAGATCTATAAAATCTCTATAAGAAATGCATTTTCTTTACACATAGAGAATTAGAAAAGTTTGAAAAAGTTTCAGTGTAACGAACTTGTGAAAAAAGCTCAAGTAACCATAAGACTTTTACACATTGCTTAATATACGAACCTTGGATATGGTTTTCGTGTTGAAAATCAAAGTAAATCGAATCCTTTTTTGTTTGAGTTGGAATCATGCTAACATAAGTTTGATTGGTTTAATTTAACGCATTACTTTAAGAAAAAAATTCAATCCGTAACACAAAACGTAATGCGACGAACATCTTAATATTTGCCCCCTTTACTGATTAATCGCCACCTAGGATGATTTTACAACACTGGCTGAAACACATAAAAGCCTACACCTATTACTCTACTCAAAAGAAAATTCCTAGTTGAAAAATAAGAAAAGAAAATATCCTGAAGTGACTTGTAATTGAAAATGCAAGTTCCCAATGAACTAATCCAGACCACAGATTAATATGCATAAACAGGGATCATATATGATAGATGTGAATCAATACCCTATGATTTACCTGGCTCAACTGGTGGTGTCTGCATATGAGAGTAACCAAACATTAATGGCAAGGTTGCAGGAATCACAGGTTGTAGGGTCCCTGGTCTATCCTTACTTGCAGGAGCCATCGTATTCAACATGTTTATTGATATACCTGATAATGGAGCACCAGGTGACACACTCCCAACTTCAATATCTTTCTCTGATACATCGCGAAACCTCCTTACTCCCTCTGTACTGGAAATCCCATTAACCTCCTTCTTGCCCTCATGGTGCTGAACCAGCTTTAAAGGTGAACCCGCAGCTTCAGAATCTGCGACATCCTCATTTTTAGCCTTTGATCCTTCATCTTTTGTTATGGAAATGTGTGGTCTTGTTCTCTTGCCAAATAAATCAACAAGAAGAGGTTCTCTCTCATATCTTTTCTGATGGTTTATTTCATTAAACAGATTTTTGCGCTTGCCATTTACAGTTGAGTTGGAAAGGTCATAGAAGAGATTCTCCCCTGGTTTGATTTGATCATTTCTCTGTGCACCCACAACACAGTCTTCATTTTGAGTACCACCATCGAGAAAGTTCTTGAAATCATCAATCAACTTGCTACCACTATCTGCGGCTCCTGCTTGCGCCTCTGGACGTATTCCATTCTTAACCTTCATGCTAGTAGATTTCCCACCATATGGAAGGGATAACGAGAGATCAAGTCCCTTATCATCCTCCATTCGTTGAAACACAATTTAGCGACTAATAATTACGTATGATTCACATATCACTACAGACCCCTTAAACCATAACTGTTATAACCTCACTGCATAGAGCCGTAGAAAGATCACAAAGCAAATTTCACCATAAAAATGGTAATTAAATTGCACCAAGCACCAGTCTTCATGCTAGCTGTCGAGGATACAAAGCAAGGTAAAAAAATTTTAATTACGGGATCAATGAATACTAGAGATTCTTAATGCATCACAGTTTACTCTCCATTTATAAATGCTTGACTTTGAATGTCAAAACTGTAATGAAACGATATTAATTGCCCCTGCTGCAATTATAAATTATAATCTGTTACTTAAGACTTAATCATAATCATTAGATCATTAGTAGCGCTTTTCCCACCAATGGGTCAAATTACTGAATCTTCATTAGAAAATTAATGTATATCTAACATCAATACTAATATAGAACAAGTAATTGAAAACACAAATCAAGTATTACCCTTATTAAATGGTTGTCAAGGTATTACAGACAATTACAAATTAACATCATCAAGTAAGTTCCCTAATCCACTTAATTTAACACCAAATCCAAATCAATTTTAGAAATCCAGTAACTCAGAGGATTTGGAAAAGTAAATCACGCTACCAATGATTAGTTTAGTAGTAACACGAAAACAATAACATATCTTACACGCGATCTAGCTAAGTCGGTCAAAATTACCATTAAGATTGAATTGAACAATGCATAAATAAAGCCGTTTGCTTGTAGATTACCAAATCTCAACACAACAAATCGTACATTATTACACATTACACATACATATATAGGAGCAATACATACGTAACATAGCATAAAAGCAGTTCGATAATTACTGGAGATCGTAGAGAGACAGCTCAATTGCTCAAACCCTAGCTGAAGACTGAAGAGAGATAATTGGGGGTGATGTGAGTATTGTTGCTGTGTTCCAAGTCATTGTTTATTTTTTATTTTATCTATTAAGCACGTGTATGGTGTTGGTCTATTTTACTCTATATTACCATTGACTAATATTTTCACTGCCTTTTTTGGTTTTTAATAACTTAAATTTTGTGGCTTGTGGAATGCTTGTCACAATTTGTTTTTTACTCAATCTGTCCCCTAATATAAGTGTTGATATTTCTATTTTTAGGTTCATCTTTATCTTTATGAGTGTCCACTTTATATTTTAATCAATAAAGAAGACTTTATTAGATAAGGATGATATACAATACCTATTGTATGTCCTCGTGTTGCGGCATAATAAATCTAACATTCCTAATTATAGTGGTAAGTCCCATTAATGACTAAAGAGATGATGATAGTATATTTTTATTGCCCACACTTTATATTAAGAATTAATTATTTATTAGGCGGTATCCGATAAATTTCAAAAAAGTTAAAACAATTTGCATTTTAACATTTATAGTAACCTTATCTATAACTACTTATAAAGCATCTTCATATGTTGAATCTTAACATCTTAATTTTTTTATTACTAATTTACCCTTATCACACTAATAAATGAATACTACTTCAAATAGGAAAGTCTTTTATTCTTCTTCCAAATATTAGTTCTTTCTACTTTTTATTAAATTATGTGTTTATGATAGATTTATTCAAAATTAAGATATTTAAATTATCATGAAATGATTATTGTTATGTTATTTGACGAAAATAGTATCATACATAAAGAAAATTTATTAAGTAGTTGTAACTGTCGCATTACGCGGGTAATATGCTAGTATTCATAAAGCATAAAAT
Organism: Pseudognaphalium luteoalbum; assembly: GCA_963422505.1. Classification (NCBI taxonomy): domain Eukaryota; kingdom Viridiplantae; phylum Streptophyta; class Magnoliopsida; order Asterales; family Asteraceae; genus Pseudognaphalium; species Pseudognaphalium luteoalbum. The sequence goes on from OY730192.1 coordinate 57,199,806, forward strand.
AATACCTATGTTAAGGAATTATAAGTATATGTAATGATTAACAATTATTGAAAACATGAAGAAAAACATGTATATAATTAATGTTGAAATAATTAGCTGGGAAGTTGATTGCCATGCATGACAAAGTCAAATACACATGTATATTGTGTTAACACTATTACATGTATGACTTTGTAAAACTTGCCTAACTTTACCAACTCAATTGTCTTCAATTTATTTACCATTAAGCCATAACCCACTAGTATAAATAGAGCACTTGGTTAGCTCATTTATGAATCCCAAATACAAGTTTCTTGTGTACTAATAGATTAATAGAGAGTTAATGAGTTTAGCCTCCTAATTACAAGAGATATAAAGATTAGTACTTATCCTTGTAATTAGAGAGAAAGTGTAATTCCTACTCCCTCGGTCCCACTTTTATTGTCCCCAAGACAAAAAACACGTAATTTAAGAAAAACATTACCATCTCTCTTACTTTTTGGTAACAAGATAATTTTACCATTTACTTTTTACCTACCTTTTTGTCTTACATATATAAATTAGGGTCAAAAATGAACTTTATCTCATTATTCTTTTCTATTTATGAAAGTGGACAATTAAATTGGGACATCCCAAAAAGGAATACTGGACAATAGATACGGGACGGAGGGAGTATTATTCTTATTAGTGAAACGTTTCTTTCCTTGCCCGTGGTTTTTACCCTATTGGGGACTTCCACGTTAAATCTCGGTGTCTCATTATTTTCGTTATCTCAAATTATATTAGCGGTTTGCTTTAATTCGGTGTCACTTTTATCAACAAGTGGTATCAAAGCTAAGTTCTAATATCGTGTGTGTATTAATTTACTTATCTTATGCTCTGCGGTTGCCTATGTGACAACTCTCCAAATTAGGTACTGATTAACATTTAAGCATGTGCATTCTTACGCTAATTTTCTGATTAAGTTTAAAATAAAACTTCCGATGTGATGTAAGCCTAGCAAGCCCAGTACTTTTAAACAAAAAGTATTACATATTATGTGATTAATAATAATAATCGCGTACAAACGTATCGGAGCGAACCTGACAGAAAAATACGATAAAAGTTGATGGCACAATATAATTAATAATTCAATTATAAATTACGAGTACTATTATATCTATAACATATAGATAAAACGAATTAAATATACGTTTAACATAAAACGTATTATAAAAAGAACAGAAACAATTTTAAAATGCACCCAAAGATCAAAATGAGAAAAGTTCAAATTTTCTCATTCATTCGAAAACATTTGTAACATTACCTCAGAATGTGAATCCGAAATTCGACTGAAATTTGGCACCCAATTGAATGGTAGCAGTCCAATTTACAAGTTTGGACAACCGTCTAAAATAATGTAAATCTCATTATTCTAAATTTAAATAACGTATCTAGAGAACATCTACAAAATAAAAATATAAAATGTTTACTTTTATATTGAAGTAATTATACCCATACTCGAAATTTACGGGTCAAATATCACCAACTAACTTGAATTATTGGTGAGACCAACTTCTATTCACAAACCATACGGTTTGATTTTTTTTTATAATACTCCCTCCTTCCCTGATCATCACTCTCGACACTCACACATACACAAAATCACCATCTTTTTCTTCTCCTTCATCACTAAGAAAAAGACAGTAACAAGATTGAGGAAGCAGGAGGTAAAAACAACTAAATAACAATAACAATAATCATCATCATCATCTCGGTTCATCATCGCCTCCATCATCTCTTTGTAAGAAACTCAATACTTTTGATTTCTTTACTTTAAATTCGTTATATATGATGATAACATATCATAATCTATGAACATAACATGATAAATTTGATATAGCATCATATATGTATGTATGTAGTATGTTAGTGATGATGATGATAAAATGAAGACATTTAGCTCAAGAACAACCATATAAGTGGATTAAAAATGTGAAATCGACAAGTGTAAAACTTGGCTATGAATATATGTAAACGTTTACCACTTGAAACTATAACGAGAACATATCACGAAACTGGACCGTAGTGAAAACTTAGAGATATTTCGGACCAAAAACAGAGCTCAGACCACTACACTGGGAAGCCGACCGGCTAGGAAACCATAGCCGAACGGCTAAGTTTACCCAGCCGATCGGCTGAGATGATAGAGCCGAACGGCTCACCTAGCTCAGCCGTACGGCTAAAGCTAGGTAGCCGAACGGCTATGGTTGGTTGCGTGAGACGATCGGGCTGGACAATTTGGACTAGGACTGTTGGGCCGAAAGTTTAAAGACTTTTAAATAAATATGAATTAGACCGAGCAGAAATTAACTGGGCCGCAGCTCACAGCCTAACGGCTGGATGGCCCAAGCCGAACGGCTGGCCCAAGCCGAACGGCTGGGCCGAGCTGTGAGCTGGGCCGGGCTGTGACTTGGGCTGAACCAATAACTTTGCGGTTAAAATTGATGGGCCGTACGTTTAACTAAATGGGCCGGACTTAATGATCACTTAAATTACTTGGACCCTGTTTTTGGGCCGAATGTTTTGGGCCAAAGCCAAAGGGTCACGAAATCTCAAAACGTTAACTTCAATCGATTTATATATATGGGCCGAGTAAAATGAAACAAACGGTCATTTGATATATATTTACGAAAACTACAACAAACTTATATAATTACAAACACTTATAATTTATATAATTATAAATGGATCTATACAACATATATATATATATATATACACACACACAAATGAACGAGATTACTTTTATAACAAATATATGTTTTTAGTATATATACGACAACGACAAATAATATATATTCAACTAAATATAATATACAACAAGTATATTTATATACATATGTATGTATAACAAAGATATATATGTACAACATGAACAAATGACATCCGAGTATACATACGACTACATACGAGTATATACATTTAACAAAGTATACGACATGGGAAAATAATAACAATATTTCAACACAACGTCACCAACAAATTTAACGACTTACATCATTAAGAAGTCAACAATTTCTTCAAATAAACAAAACCATTAACATAAGTTGATTAAACGAATCAAACGTACTTATGTTAATACATTTATTGTACATAGGTTAACATACCTTGGGAAATTATCGGTCGGCTGCTAGCATTCATACCGAGCAAACCACAGTGAGTTTACAGCCCCTACTTTTAAATGTTTTCTGCTTCTAAACACAGGGGTGTTAAACATAGAAATTGCATGCCAACACATGCAATCAAACTATAAATGATTTATTGCATTTATACAACTGTGGATTTGTGATATTACATATTCACTATTATTTTGAGAATTAGACAAAGTATCCTAGTACGGACCTAGACTTGGAATGTGTGCATGAAAAGACCTCATGACATGCTATTGTAACCATTAGCTAGGTGACTCTAGCCACTGAGTATACGGATAGTATTGCCGTGACGACCCTCTTACGGTGGAGCGTATACTTAAACGTCCGTTCAGGCAAACAACATAAGTTCTGGTTGTGGTTTGGTTATAGGGTTAGGTCGCGTTACTTTAACATGCGAGGTTTAGCTCACCTTTCAGGGGATCATGGTCTAAGTAAATTCCCACATACTTTTAGGAAGAACGAATCCTACAACTGTTAAATACCGGAAAACATACCGGCAACTTATTTTATACTGGTAAGCGACCAGTAATATATTTTGGGATGACATCCCACATAAAACTATACTTCAGGGCAACAACCCTACATAACTTGTATTTTTATAAATGAATAACAAATCGTTTATACAAACTTGGTTTAACTAACCACATAAAAACCTGTAAATTCACTCAACATATTTGTTGACGATTTCTCTATGTTTTTCAGGAAGTTAACTGGGTAAGTAATCGCATGCATTCAGGATGGACAACCCTGGACTACTTAGGATGCCACACACTGTTGGGACCGCTTTTGGGGATTTCATTTGTATAACTACAGACATTGCGGTCATTCTTATGAAATCTTATTTTAAACTTATGTATTATTGTTAAAACTAAATTGTTTTAAACTCCACTACTACTGATACGACTTACATAGTCGTACTACTTTTGTAACAACTGTTAAACTTGGCATCCTCGTTAACTAAGTTGTGCGATAACCATATGATCTGAGTATGTATGTATTAGTTGGTTGAAATTACTGTTCGCAACCCCGCCACGTCATTAAAGCTTCCGCAAACTAATCATAACTAATTGTAATTACCGTTTGACGGGGTGTGACAGACTTGGTATCAGAGCCATTGGTTATAGCGAACTAGAAGTCTTTAAGTGACCTAAAACCTTAGAGACCTAGACTATAGCCTTGGCTAAAACATTCATTGCATGCATACACACTTTGCATACACCTAACATACGACTGACACGTCACCTATGACTTCTTTTGTCTCAGCATGTCGAGGCACAGTCCGATCTACTTGTATGCTTCTGATGAGGAGCCGGCTGAGGATTCTTACCATAGCGACGCGAGCACCGGAGTTGTGGGTCCGCCAGTTCATCCGAGAGCTTTATCTGATGACACCAGTGATGCCTACATCACCCCACCACCGACTGCACCTGTGGTCCCGCCTACTACTACCCCCACTGACCCTACCATTCGTATGTTAGGGTCTACTTTTATGGCGACACGCCATACGACTGTTGGACCTTCCAGAGGACCGGTACCTAGGAGGAAACCCCGGATGTGTGTCCGAGACTTTCCTAGAGGACCACTTGCGCCCCGTGATAAGGCGTCGATGGCAGAGGAGAGGGTGATACATTGCGATGAGCAGCCACAGAGAGTACCTAGGATGGCTCACTTGGAGTGGATGACTCCCATGTTGGGGCGGTGGAGGTCGTTGGAGGGTTTTCCCTCTACTTTCGAGACCGGGGAGTCCTCCCGATCCTCCGCACCACTGCCTACTACTGGAGAGCCCGTGGAGTTGACTCTCCCTACCATTGTGGCTGTGATACGTACTTTGTTCCGTATTTCTGGTAGCAGGGGTGCACAACTTGCAGAGCTACAGAGTGATGTCTCTCGTCTGGATGGAGACATGACAGACATGCATGAGCGTTGCCACTTCTTGTTGAGCAACGTGGTTGCTGCCAGAGAGATAACTGAGACCGCACGTGCTCGTGTCAGGGTACTAGAGAGACGTGCGAGGATAGCAGGGTTGATGATTGGAGCTTGTGTGATGATAGTTGTGCTGAGGACAGCTGTGGGGTTGTTTCTACCTTATTTTCATTAGACTTGTGTATGGCGGTTTGTGCCTACTGGGCATTAGACCGAGTACTTTTGGATGATGGATATATTAGTGGGTCCATCACGTATTGTATAGACCAGTAGCAGATGGGTAGATGTATGTATGTACTAGACATGTACTAGATGGGAAAAACTGTTGTTAGAATGGGTGTATGTATAGGAAAATCCATTGTCTTTTGTATAGCGCTAACCGTTGATGGGGCGTATTAGGAATCCCATATTGTTTTGTATAAAACTGTTGTATCAGCGCTACACCTTTTGATATGATATAACTTATGTTTGGTTGTATTTCGTATTCATTACATTCAACAATGACTATAGTATTATATCTACATTTATATACGTGTGTTAGAAACGGTAACCAATCAATAACACTTGAAATCATTCCCTGAAAACCATGAAACATACCACACCTTGATTATTGATTCTTATCTTGAATTTCTTTGAACTCGATTGTGTTAAATGATGATGAAAAGAAATATGTATTTAGCATTATATAATGACGCCTGGCCAACGTGATTATATTGTACTACCTACATATGGGCGTTTCAAAGTCGTGCGACATGAGATACAAAATCTTGTCCTTCAATCCTTCATAATGTTCCCTTGTTAAACAATGTGAAATCTTGTTCATCACATTCATTATCTTGGCATTGACTTCTGCATTTTATTTCATCGCCGAACGGAATCATGCCACCAAAACGACGGATGACTAAGAACAGTCGACGAACGACTCCTTCTTCCATTCCTGAAACTGTTCCCCCACCCAACAACAATGAAACTACTGAAAAAATGATCGCGCGACGAATAGCTGAAGGTATTGCTGAGTATAAAGCAAGCCGAAATCGCGAGAATGGAATGAATAACAGCGGGTCTACCCCTGTTAACACTGAGACACCTGCGAATACTCGCCGAGGGTGTTCATACAAGACATTCCAGGCTTGTAAGCCAGTTACTTTTCGTGGCACCGAGGGTGCTATTGGGATTATACATTGGATAGAGAAGACAGAGTCGGTATTGGACATTGTGACTGTTCACCCGACTGTATGGTGAAGTATGCCACCTGCACCCTTGCTGACAAAGCTCTTACTTGGTGGAACAGTCAAGTCCAATCACTTGGACGACCAGCTGCCTACTCCTTGTCATGGGAAGTACTGAAAAACATGATGTTGGAGGAGTTCTGTCCCCGTAGTGAGATGCAGAAAGTCGAAACCGAGCCGTGGAACATCACTATGATTGGTGCCGATGTCACTGGTTATACAACCAAGTTTCAGGAATTAGCACGTCTAGTGCCACATATGGTGACACCTGAGTACAAGCGCATCGAGCGTTATGTATATGGTCTGGCACCACAAACCAGGAGTTTGGTTACATCTTCCAAACCTGACACATTCAGGAGCGCTGTTGTTTTAGCGCGAAGTCTGACCGATGAGGCAGTCAGGATGGGAACACTGACCAAGAAAACTGCATCGGGCAAGGTTGAGCCGAGCAGTACTGAAGCTGGCAGTTCTGGAGGTACAAAGCGTAAGTGGAATGACAGAGGAAGTGACCGTCAGGGTCAAACAAATAAGAAAGGATCTGGAAACCCAAAGTCCTATGCTGCCACCACTGTGGAATCAAAACCATACTTGGGTAACAAACCTAAGTGTGACAAATGTAGCAAACACCACGAGGGTGAATGTTGGTATTGCAACAACTGTAGAGGTTGGGGTTACAAAACCCAAAAATGCAAAGTTAACCCTACCCCTAGGGAAAACACAGAACGCCGAAACCAAGGGTGTTTTGAATGTGGCGACACGAGGCACTATCAGAACCGTTGCCCTCGACTCAATAACCAAAACCCCAACAACAACAACCAGAACAACCAAAACTGCAACAACAACAACAACCGTGGTAACAACAACCGAGCCAACAATATCATCAATCAGCCGGCTCAAGGGAGAGCATTTGTGATTGGAGCACAAGAGGCACGCTAGGACCCTAACACCGTCACTGGTACGTTTCTTGTAAACAACCATTATGCCTCTGTGTTAATCGATTCAGGTGCTGATTTAAGTTTTGTGTCTAATGAATTTAGACCACTATTAGAACTTGAATCACGTAAGTTAGATAACAAATATACTATTGAACTAGCCGATGGTGAGTTAATCGAGTCAGGAGAAATAGTACCGGGATGTACCTTGGAATTAGAAGGTCATCTCTTCGAAATAGACTTGCTACCGGTTAAGTTGGGAAGTTTCGACGTTGTAGTCGGCATGGATTGGTTGTCAAAGAATCACGCTGAAATAGTATGTTTCGAAAAGTTGGTACGCATACCGCTGCCGACGGGAGAAACATTAATAATACCAGGTGAGAAACGGAAAAGTGCCACAAAAATGATTACTTGCATGAAAGCAAATAAAATTCTACGAAAGGGTTACCAAGCGTTCTTGGTACATGTGGTTGAAAAGAAACCGGAGGAGCGACGCATAGATGATGTGCCCATTGTATGCGATTACCCAGGAGTATTTCCTGACGAGTTACCAGGATTACCACCCCCACGACAGGTTGAATTTCATATCGACCTAGTTCCTGGAGCAGCACCGATTGCTCGCGCACCTTACCGTCTTGCTCCATCAGAATTGCAAAAGTTGTCTGCACAACTGCAGGAACTCTTAGACTTAGGATTCATCCGACCGAGCTTTTCACCTTGGGGAGCTCCGGTTTTGTTCGTCAAGAAAAAGAATGGATCAATGCGAATGTGTATCGATTATCGGGAACTGAACAAAGTAACTATTAAGAATCGATATCAACTACCTCGCATCGATGACTTGTTTGACCAGCTACAAGGGTCAAGTTACTATTCGAAGATCGACTTGCGATCTGGTTACCATCAGCTGAAGGTTCGGGATGAGGATATTACGGTCATTACGAGTTCCTAGTCATGCCGTTTGGGCTGACAAATGCACCAACAGTGTTCATGGACCTCATGAATAGAGTATGCAAACCTTATCTTGACAAGTTCGTGATTGTGTTTATCGATGACATATTGATATACTCACGAACGAGGGAGGATCATGAGAAACATTTGAGAATGATTCTTGAATTACTAGAAAAAGAGAAGCTTTACGCAAAGTTCTCTAAGTGCGAATTTTGGATGCGCGAGGTTCATTTCCTTGGTCATGTGATCAATAACAAAGGAATTCATGTGGACCCATCCAAAATTGAGGCTATCAAGAACTGGGAAGCCCCGAAAATGCCATCCGAGATACGACAATTTCTCGGGCTAGCCGGCTATTACCGACGATTCATCGAGAACTTCTCGAAAATAGCCCAACCACTTACCGCTCTAACTCAAAAGGATAAGAAATATGATTGGGGCGAGAAGCAAGAGAATGCTTTCCACTTGTTGAAACAAAAACTAAGTACCGCACCAATCCTATCACTACCGGAAGGAGTAGAAATATTTGTTGTCTACTGTGATGCTTCACATCAGGGATTGGGTTGCGTATTGATGCAAAACGATAAAGTCATTGCTTACGCGTCTCGACAATTGAAAGTTCACGAAAAGAACTATACGGCGCATGACTTAGAGCTGGGAGCAGTCGTTTTTGCACTTAAGATTTGGAGACACTACCTATATGGTACAAAGTGTACAATCTTCACGGATCACAAAAGCCTCCAGCATATATTCGACCAGAAAGAACTCAACATGAGACAACGTCGTTGGGTCGAATTACTGAACGATTACGACTGTGAGATTAAGTATCACCCGCGCAAAGCAAACGTTGTAGCTGATGCCTTGAGTCGTAAAGAACGAGTCAAACCCCGTAGAGTTTGAGCTTTGGGTTTAACGATCCACTCGAATCTTATTACTCAAATTCGTGACGCGCAACAACTAGCATTTATTCCCGAACGCCTTAAGGAAGAATCCTTGAAGGGAATAGAGAAACAACTTGAAACCAAAGACAACGGAGTGTTGTACTTCATGAACCGAATTTGGGTACCGTGCGTAGACGAATTACGCCGATTGATTTTGGACGAAGCACATAAGTCCAACTACTCGATACATCCTGGAGCAGATAAGATGTATCACGATTTGAAAGGATTTTACTGGTGGCCTGGCATGAAACGAGACATTGCCACATACGTTGGTAAGTGCCTGACTTGTTCAAAAGTCAAGGTTGAATATCAAAAACCGTTTGGACTTTTGCAACAACCTGAAATGCCCAAATGGAAATGGGAAAACATCACAATGGATTTTATCACAAAACTACCCAAAACAACATCTGGAATGGACGCCATATGGGTGATTGTGGATCGACTGACCAAGTCAGCTCATTTTCTAGCCATCAAGGAAACGGATAAGATGGAGAAACTGACCAGAATCTATATAAAAGAAATTGTTTTGAGACATGGAGTGCCATTATCCATCATCTCTGATAGAGATGCACGATTCACTTCTCGCTTCTGGCAAACTCTTCAACATGCATTGGGTACTAGACTCGACATGAGTACTGCCTACCACCCACAAACTGACGGCCAGAGCGAGCGGACGATACAAACGCTCGAAGACCTGTTAAGGGCATGTGTGATAGACTTTGGAGGTAATTGGGATACACACCTACCTCTAGCAGAATTTTCTTATAACAACAGTTATCACACCAGTATACAGATGGCACCATTTGAGGCACTATATGGACGCAAGTGCCGATCGCCACTCTGCTGGGCAGAGTTGGGCGACAGACAATTATCGGGTCCTGAGAAAGTCCAAGAGACTACGGACAAGATATCTCAAGTGCTTAACCGATTGAAAATAGCACGTGACCGACAAAGGAGTTATGCCAACAACAGACGAAAACCTTTAGAGTTTCAAGTAGGTGACAAAGTCCTACTCAAAGTAGCACCCTGGAAAGGGGTTGCACGATTTGGCAAACGGGGAAAACTTAACCCACGATACATCGGACCGTTCGAAATCCTTGCGAGGATTGGTCCTGTTGCCTACAAGCTCCAACTACCGCAAGAGCTTAGTAGTATCCACGACACCTTTCATATATCTAACCTGAAAAAGTGTCTTTCCGATGAAACACATATCATCCCTACGGACGAAGTCTTCATTGACTCAAAACTAAACTTTGTGGAGGAACCTATCGAGGTTATGGACACGAAAACGCAGAAACTTCAACACAAACGAATCAAGCTAGTTAAAGTTCGTTGGAACTCAAAGCATGGCCCAGAGTTCACCTGGGAACGGGAGGATGAAATGCGCAAGAAACATCCTCAACTATTTGAAATCGTGACCGAGACTCACGACACGAATTAAATCTTGGGACGAGATTTCCCTAACGGGGGGAGAATGTGACAATTGTTAAACTTGGCATCCTCGTTAAATAAAGTTGTGTGATAACCATATGCTCTGAGTATGTATGTATTAGTTGGTTGAAATTACTGTTCGCAACCCCGCCACGTCATTAAAGCTTCCGCAAACTTATCATAACTAATTGTAATTACCGTTTGGCGGGGTGTGACAGCCTCGTTAGTAGATCTTCCACAGCAGAAAATAAGTAAGATTATTATTACTCGATAAAAGTTCTTGGGTACTATTTCATGAAAAATAGTAATGTAGAAAAGAAGATTGTAATTAAAGCAATGTCTACGAAATTTGAACTTGAAAAGTTCAACGGGAGTAATTTCTCGTTATGGAAAGTAAAGATGAGAGCTATCCTGAGAAAGGATAAGTGTTTTGCGGTCATCGGTGAACGGTCATCCGAGTTCACGGATGAAAAATGGGAAGAAATGGAAGTTCAAGCTATTTCAAATATTCATCTGGCGCGAGCAGATGGTATTTTGTCTAGCGTTGAAGAAAAGAAGATGGTGAAACAGATTTGGGATCACCTTGTAAGACTGTACGAGACCAAGTCACTTCACAACAAAATTTTCCTTAAGAGGAAACTTTATGCATTACATATGAATGAATCCACTTCAGTCAGGGAGCACATTAATAGTTTAAATACTCTATTCTCTCAACTCACATCATTGAGTTGTAATATAGAGCTACAAGAACGTGCTAAAATTCTACTTCAGAGTCTATCTGACTCGTATGATCAACTCATTATCAACTTAACCAATAATGTTCTCTCGGAGTATTTAGTATACGATGATGTTGCAGCTGTTGTTCTAGAAGAAGAGAATCGACCTAATAATAGGGAGGACAGATAGGCCGGTTCACGACAAGTGAAGGCCTTGGTGGTGACAGGAGGGAGATCAGCGGAACGTGGCCCAAGTGGGAGTCACATTCATGGTGGATCGAAGTCAAAAAGAAGGAAGACCTATACATGCTACAACTGTGGAAAGAAAGGTCATTTGAAGAAGGATTGTCGAAGTTTGAATAACTCTAATTCTCAAGGAAATATTGCAAGCATTTCAGAAGATGGTACTGTACTTTTCAGTGAAGCAGTGGTAGCAAATAAAGGCAGAAAGACATTTGCTAATGTCTGGTTATTTAACTCAGGAGCTACTTTTCACATGACCCCTAGAAGAGAATGGTTCCAAAAATATGAATGTATCTCTGGAGGATCTGGGTACGGTTGCAATGATCACCAGCTAAAGATTATTGGAATTGGAGATATCATTCTGAAGATGCATGATGGTACACTCCGTGCTATTCAAGGTGTAAGACACGTGGAGGGTTTGAAGAAGAACTTATTGTCTTTAGGACAATTAGATGATCTTGGTTACAAAATGGAATCATAAAAAAAGATCATGAAAATCATGAAAGGCGCGCTTGTACTTATGAAAGGAAAAAATGTGGGTGCTAATTTATACATTCTGAAAGGAGAGACGTTATCGGTTGCTTCAAACAGTTCAAGTGATAAAATTTCTATAACATGGCATCAAAAGCTTGGACATATGTCTGAACAAGGAATGAAGATTCTTGTTGATAGAAATCTTATTCCCGGTCTCACAAAGGTATCGCTACCTTTCTGTGAGCATTGTGTAATACTACTACAAGATCCCAAATGGCACACGGTTAAAACCATATATAGATCACGGAAATCGGGGGGTCAGCTAAGGGGGGAAAAGGTCTATTTGCAAAGCAAAAGGACCACGGTATGAAAATTCATGGTCTAATAACCAGTCGGACCACGGTTAATAATTTAAAACCGTGTTCAAGACCACTGGTAACTATTCGCGGTTCATTATTTAGAACTGTGGTCCTTCTAAAAATTTTTGATAAAAAAAATGTGACCGGTCCACGGTTCTCTTTTGTGGACCGCATGTTTTATCAATAAAAAAAGTTTCACAAGAATATTTTTAGAACCTGCATGTCACCAGCAGTTCTATTAATACTCTCTCCGTCCCAGTTTTATTGCCCCCTTTTGACTTTTGAAGTCTTTCTTTGACAACTTTGACCTTGAATATATTTGTGTGTGTTATATAATACTTGATGCAAATTATACCAATGAAAATGCATTCAAAACCCAATCCATTCATATATTTTGCATTAAGTATTATATAACACAAACAAAAATATTCAAGGTCAAAGTTGTCAAAGAAAGACTCCAAAAGTTAAAAGGCGACAATAAAACTGGGACGGGGGGGGGGGGGGGGGGAGTATAAAACAATAGTCAGGTTACCCTTTCCCCTCAGTAAGTGCTCTCATATCTCATATCAGTCGGTGTTGCTTAAACTTGTAAATGGTAATCGATTTAAGATTGCCAACTCAACAAATCTAATTGTTGTCACCATGATAACTATTAAATATGAGATTTCATCATTGGGCGCATTTCAAAATGTTCAATCAAGCTATGTTGATCTTGCATGAAAGATTTGTATTAACATTTTAGCATATTTTTGTAATTATTATACTTAAGCATATAAACATCTATATATATAATATATATATATATATATATATATATATATAAACATTTTAGCATTCGAAACGAATCTAAATCATTTAAGTAAAGGGAATAAAGAATACACTGAATATTTATGTAACTATCATATATACTTAGCATATCAATATCTATAAATATATATTAACATTTTAGCATAAGGAGTTAAGCATTCAAAACGCATCTAAATCATTTAAGTAAAAAGAATAAAGTATTCATGCACCTATCATATAAGAATTTGTTGTTGGAACCATGAACACCACCTCCTGACAACGTTGTTGAGGTCTGTGAGCGATAATGGAGTTTTGTCCAGGTAACATGGAATACATCTCGCTCCATGCACTGAGAATAATGAAGCGAATAGATCGATTGTGTTAGTTTTGATAATAAGATGTGCATATTTCTAGCTTTATATGTTAAGGAAAATCCTTACTCATTAAGACACTTCACGATGCATTCTGTTTCTTGTGGATCTGATTCAAAATCATACATCAGATTCTTTGCTGCTTCACTTTAGCCCAACAGTGTAAAACACTTGGAATAATATTCAATCTGCACCAGTGGTTATTCTGACCCAACAATCTCACCCTAAACTTAAGATTTTTCCAGCAGCCTTAAGTTTCATCCTTTCATTCTCAATCAATTTGTATCAAGTAAATCATGAATCATGTTCTATTTTGTGACTATCAAGTATCCCACCCCTCCATCCAGTTGATTGTACCGGTGCACTCCAAAAGATCTAATAGCAGTGCCATACAGTGACAGGAGAGTATGGCTTCATGAATATTCTCATTACAATCTCGGGCACATACATCTGTCTCAGATGCTCAAATAGATGATGGTTGTCATCATATCCTCTATCTCCTTCATATTTTCTCATTCTAACCTCAAACATTCTTTCGAAGGCACATCAGTATGTACTTCCTTTTCCTTTTCAGACATAACCATCTTTTTATTCTTTCTCATAAAGATTTTATCATTCTTTTCTTTTTCCACCAAATGTTCTTTTTCTACCAAATATCATAAAGATTTTATCATTCTTTTCTTTTTTCAGCTGGCTTATCTTTTTTTTTCGGACTTTGTAGCTAGTCTCCTCACCCATAGGGATAAATTCCTGTTCTGCTTCATATCTTCTCTTTAAAGATTCAAAATCCTATTTTTTGAGAGCAGTGAGCGACAGACCAGTTGATCCTCTTAAGCACCTGGCATAATGATCTTTCATCTGAGCTTTTGTTTTTGGCTTGGCTTTGAGCTTAGCTTGCCTTTGTGCTGCCTTATGAGCTTTTTTAGTTTTCAACATTTCCATCAATTCAAGTTGCCTTTCAGCTGGGGTTAATTCAGTCCATTGAGCTTCCATATACTTTTTAGAAAAGTTTAGATCAAAATGAACTTGCTCTTCTTTTGTCATAATACGCACAACCCCAGGTTCAATATCAACTGCAATCATACGTGCCTGCTCAGCATAGACATCTGCACTTATGGCCTCAGGATCCTTTTTCTTCTTGGGCTTCTCAGGCTTCACATACAGTCCCTTCCCCTTATCATTAGCCTTAGCTATTTCCTTTTCTTTCAGAGCCTCCTCTAATCCCTCTGGCCTATTATCAAACACAAGCTCTATGAATGATACACCTAAACCCCTAGATGGAACAGTTTTGGTGGGGGTTAGTGCGTTGGCTACATCAACTAATGCCGCAGCAGCTGCAAGATCATCATTGGCAAGTGGAACTGATGCAGCAGTAGAAGTAGGAGGATTTTCAACTACCTTAGGTGGCACATCCTCAAACAAACCAGTACCCATAATAGTTCTTTTTTGTTGGCTTTTCTGCTCCTCCATAATCTCTTTTCCTTTGTCTTTAGCCTTTGCTCTATCAGCTTCATCAAATGTAGGCTTAAAAGATTCACTTTCAGAATTTGGTTCATTGAGAGGATTCCTGGATGCTTTATCCCAAACATTTCTCACAACCTCCGGCTTCAACCTCAAATTCTTTCCTTGATCTGCTTCTAGAGCAGACTTCTTGTGTCTACTTGACTTCCCCGTTACTCTACCCATAGTCATCCCAGATTCAATACTTACTGCCCGTATACGCTTGCCAAATTTTGTAGGGGCCTATTTTTTCTTAATTGGGACCTAATCATCCCGTACAGGGGTAGGGCCCTGCTGTTCCTGACATGGAGAAGGTTGATCTAATTTAGTTGTATCCTTTTCCAGCAGGGTACTCCTTTCCTCACTTGAATCCTCCTCACTTGGCTCCAGAGACGACTCTCTCCCATCCTAATAACAAAAAAATGGAAGTGCATACTGTTATGACATGCGTAGAAATATTTTAACACACGAATATACGATACTTGGAGATAAATAATGTGTACTTACCTCGGAAAATATAATAAATGAACGTGGCCACTGAAGGAGACTGTTTTTTGCTTCCTGTAAGACGGTCATCCCAGCAGTTGGCTTAGGCAGTCTCATCTCCCCGAATCCATCCTGAATTCTCTCAATTTGTACCATTAGGTGATCTGGTGACATAGACACCCCATGTACATGCCCGGACCCCTGAGGATGAGCCTTTCCTCTCGCAACTAGCTTTCTTTCAAACCCGAATTCTGCGATTAACTTACATGCGGTGGGTTCCTACAATGATGTGTGTCGCACCCCCAAATTCGGGTTGCGGAAGCGAATCGGGTCGGGGCGCGACTAATCAATAATCACAGCTCAAAGATATAATGAACGACTCTATATGCGTCGTTTTACAACTTGTATTAATAAAATCAAAGTTTACATCAAAATATAGTTTACATTAGCTCAGTTCCTGGATTGAGAGATTTACATACATAATTAATCTATACAAAATATAATAATGCAGCTAAATCTCCGAATGTTTTGCATGATGACTCGAGCTAATGATATCCTGAATGGCAGTCCAACCTACTGCTGAGTACCTGTGATACATGCTAAAATGGGTCAGCGAAACGCTGGTGAGGTCACAGGTTTGTATGTCAACACATATATCGTATGAACTGCAATACTTAGTTGAATTTAAAATGCAATTAAGCAAAATAAAAGTTTTACAGCCATGAGCACATAGTCTGAGCTTATCTCGGGGTGTCAGGTCCACATTTAAGGAATCCTGATCGAGGTGCCTCCCACGAGTGCCTAATCTACACTAGTCTGAACAAATATTAGTACATCCATTTACCCAGTTAGTGCATGCTAACCCGGACAAGGAGGGTCAATCCTATATGGTACCATATACTAATACTCACGCTACAACGTATTACCAAACTATGTTGAGGAGGGCTTTGAAAGATTAGTGAGATAACTCATGTAGTAATCGTTTGTTTTCGTACTTGCGTTCATATAGTTAAAATAAAACGAACAGCATATCACACCCCTGAGTAAAACAGTAAAATAGGGGCTATGAGACTCACCTGAGCCTGGAGAGTTTAACTAATTAAACTTGAGTTGATTAGCCGAGAATCGATGTCCGAAGACTTGTAACCTGAGGGTGTCCATGACACGCGATGGTTATAAATGTGAGAAGGTATCTATAAAGACTACCTTTGTAGTTGTTCTTTCAATTAGAATGTCCAAATTACTACGATTTGGTTGATTTGGTTATTTTTTGATAACGTGTACGGCCCGTTGGTGATTTGTATGTAATAATAATCCCACATTCTTATTTTGATTTTCGAAAGGTGTTATACTTAGAAAGTATTTGTAAACTTTAAGTGACGGGGGTCCGGGGGCAGCGCCCCTGGTTAGCGGGGTCCCAGGGGTGGCAACCCCTGGCGGGGTAGAAGGCGCTGGCCCCTGGTTGGGGTCGAGATGCTAAGTCAGCTCAAATTTTTTTTATTTCTACTATATTGCTTTGGTGAAAAACGCATCTGGACTTGAATTTGGGTGAAATGAAGTGATAAAATTTTAGGTCTCGACACTTAGTAAAATCTGTGTTTTCTTGGTTCTGTTTCATGCGACACAGTGTGCGACATACAACTTTGTGTCGCTAAGTGCGACATAGGTTGTTATGTCGCAGATCATGACTGCGACATAAGGGTTTGTGTCGCTAAGTGCGACGTCCGCAATTTAATGCGACATTAGGTGTTGTGTCACTATGTGCGACGGGAATAAGTTTTGCGACATAATGTTTTGTGTCGCTATATGCGACGTCCGTGATTAGTGCGACATAGTGGCTTATGTCGCTATATGCGACATAAGGCCTGATTTAGCGACATAAAAGCTTATGTCGCAGGTAGCCTGGAGCCTCTGCGACATAACGCGCTGTTGGCCGGAAAATGAGCCGAAAAGGTGTTTTCCGGCCTCCGTTTGACTTGAAACTTTTACCCAACCCATATTTGGACATTATAAGCTTAAATAACCCATAAACAAGTAAAAATAATGAAAAGCGGAGTGTTTCGGGTTTTGTCAGAAACTTACAAACTTAACGCCGGAGAAATCCGAAAAGATGAAAGTGTAGGTCGTGATGAGGTGATCATTTTTCTCTAAAGGAGCGTGAGGATCCGAAGTGGTTTCGTGGTGCTTTTTGGTGGTTTAATGGTGGTGGTGGTGGTGATGGTGAGTTGAGAGAAGAAAAGGAGAAGAAAGAGAGAGATGGTGAGAAAGTGAGAGAAAAGGGAAAGGGGAGGGGGTTTCCCCCCATTTTTGGGCAGATTTTCGGTGGGGCCCACCGAAGTGTGGGTCTCCACTTTTACTCCCGTGCATTTGCGCTCCGTGCGGTGTTCGTTTTCCCGGTTGTATAAACATTTGAATAATTTTATTTACGTTTAATTACAAGTTTTAGAATACAAATATTTAGTCAATAATTTACTTGAGGTATTTTATCAAATACTTAATAATTGAGTTATAGAGTAAAATATAACTTTAACTTGTTTCGCTTTGTTTGTGCCTTTGATATTTTAACCGCGTGGACCTTGTTCGTATGATACGAAATTGAATTTGAAATATTATTAAAAATGATATTTAGATGTAATAACGTTATTAAATAATGTTATATTATTTAATTAAATTGATCACCAATGTCCGTATTTAATTGAACCGAATTACATTCGATTTGAATTGCGTACGATTTAATCAAATCGCATAGTTGTATATATTCATCAATATATATTTCGATACATTAATTAGCCTAACACAGAACTAATTACATGTATTAACACTTGATTAGGCACTAATTACTAGTCCTAATTTGACGGGTGTCATAATATGGTATGAATATATAAGTGATACAAAATAATTTGTGGTAAAAGCATAATTACATACTAAATAAATGTGATTACCGGTAACTTTTCAAAAGGTTGGAACTCTGACCCAACACCAGTACTCCTCATATCGAGACTTGCTGCAGGTCTTTGCGCCACCAGCTCCCTCGATGTCTCCTCTCGCGATCCCACCTTGTGACACCCGACGATTTAGGGTTACTTATTAACCTACTAGAAACCCTAATTACGTATGTTTTGTTTAGTATTAGGCTAAATACTAGTAATTACTTGTAACTATTTGTATATTTATGTGAATATACACCCCCGAAATTGATTTATATTACGCTTACGTAATTTAGTGAAATTGTGCAAAACGACCGGACGGAGTCCGACACAGTATAAATACGACGTTGTTGAAAACATTTTTTATAAATAACTTGAATCCATTTTTAGAAGTTATTTATCATATATTATTATTTTAATATAATAATACCCGAAAAACCTAGACGTTCCGATTAAAACGTCTCAAACGCAACGAAAACGCGCAGAACGCGCCCGACAAGCGATCGAAAGTCAAAATACATCTTTGACTCTAAAATATATTATTTAGAGTGAACCAATCAATTAATATATCGTGTCTATAAACGATAACGAAAAACGTCCAAATAAAACGTCACGCGATTTAAAATCCGTACGACGAACGCGCAAATCGAGATCATTAAATTAACGAATCGTTTTTATAAGTGTTTTTCAAGTATTTAGATTAAATACTTCTAATAAAAATATTGAAACTTAAATCGTTACTTAAAAACGCGTATTAAACGTTTAACACCAAACCGAGCGAGTAAACGAACGTAAAACGCAACAAATTAAGCTAGGAATGAAAAATGACCATAATGCCCTTGGTGGGGCCCATGAGAACGACCAGCCACCCCTCTCCTCCCCTTTTTGCTGCCCATTCCCCTCCCCCATTCAAATTTCATGCAAGGATATCAATCCCACACTCCACCTCACTCCTCATTCTTCACTCCACCCATTTCCACTTTCTCTCTATTCTCTCTCACACTCTTCCCCTCTCTAAACTCCAGAAAACTCAGTCCCTTTCACCACCCAAGAACCACCATTACCACCACCACTAAATCACCATCAACCACCACCATTTGCTAGGGTTTTCCAAGCTCAAGAGCATCATCTTCCTCATCATCACTTGTTCTTCATCTTGTTGGTATAAATCACCTAAACTCTTCATTAGTTTTACTTACATAATATTTATTTACATGTTATAAAGTTCATCTATCATGTTTATGTCCAAAACCATTGACAAAAATCGTTTTTATAAATTATATTCAAACTTACATAATCTGTCTCAGAAAAGTCAGCTTAGTAAATCGACCATAACTTGAGTTCTACAAAGAATTAGAAGATGCATTTTTTTTAAAAGTTGTGTATTGAAAATATCTACAAAAAGTTCTTCTATGGCTCTTTCCAGAAATCTACGGATTTTCACATAAATACGAATCTATGCGACTGGTCTGCATGTGCTTGAAAACTGAGTATGGTTCTACCCATAAATTTTATACCTATCAAGATGGACACTATAATTACTGGAAAAATTAAGTTAACCTCTAGACACATGGTAGAACAACTGGTAAAAATTGTGGACTCTAACTCGGAATATAACTAGTTAAGAAAAATAGAGGAAGTGAACCGACAAAACCGAAAAACATAAATATGGACTGTTTTTGGACTTGTATAAAAACCAAGACTATTGGTGAACTCCGACATGAACCGACAACATATTTAGACCCTACAAACTGATATTTGGGTTGGGTGAAAGTTTCGGGTCAAACCGAGTAAGTTTGACCAAGTCAACAAAAGTGGCTCGTTTTCGAAAAACTTACTATATTTGGAAAGTGGTAACAAAAATGGGTTTGAATGACTTAATTAGTAACTTGGACCAAAAACTAATTTTAGAAAGTTTCCCGAACGAAAACTGACACTTAGAACACTTGGATTAAAATTGAAATTTAGATCAGGCGTAAGTGCCGCCCTACCAGCGACACTTACCCAAGTGACGCCTATAGCGTCACTTACCTTTAGTGACGCCTGACCAAGTGCCGCCTATAGCAACACTTACCCAAGTGACGCCTATAGCGTCACTTACCTCTAGTGACGCCTGAGCAAGTGCCGCCTATAGCGACACTTACCTAAGTGACGCCCTAAGTGACGCCTAAACAGAATCTTTAAAACTAGATTTCACACTAAGTGTTGAACTTCATGTAACCTCTAAACTTATACGATATAACTCGATAACACATAAACATGCTTTGTAAGCACACGATACAACATCATAATGATAATGTCTTAACGAATTATTATTACAAACTTTCACCAACGGGTCGTACACGTTTTCGATAAACAAACTTGAACTACTATTTGGACATACTAGTTGATGAACTAGCTTTAGGTGGACATAAAACCCCCACCTACCCGATTGGCTTAAGTGGACATTAACCCCCACTTATACAATCGCTATAGATGGTATTTTGAGACATCTACTTATACGACCTCATACGTTTAGGGCGTTAGGAGGTTGCACACGGGAACGAGAACACCCACTACTTGCTAATATTTGATATTGCTTGCTACCTGCTTAACTCTGGTGAGTTTCATAGCCCCTTTTTACTTGTTCTAAATTGTTTTGGGGGAGAATACATACATACATGTTTTATACAATTGTCTTTATACATGTTTTATACAACTGTTGTTGTGCAACTATTTTTATACAACTGTCTTTATACATGCTTTATACAACTGTTGTTGTGCAACTATTTTTATACAACTGTTTATAAACAATGGATAACAAAGGAAACAAAGGAAAACAAAGGATAACAAGGATAACGCATGAGTGAGACCATAATCCAACAAAGCCCTCGCACATCGTAGTTCGTTAATTTTGAAGCGTGAATATTATTGGATAGATCTATCGGGGATTGACACCCCCGTCCGGGTTAGGTTGCTCTAACTGGTCAAACGGACGCAGTATTATTTGTTTAAACGAGTGTTCCGGATTAGACACTTGTCGAGGCAACAACAAGGGTTAAGCTTCGAACTATGAGCTCATGACGCAAAGGATAACAAATGAAAACAAAGGATAACAAGGATAACAAAAGATAACAAAGGTTAACAAAGGATAACATGATACTTTTTACAACTGTTTTCGCATTCGTGCAATGCAAAAGAAATCGTGTGTTTCATACTTATGTTTTCAGCTGTTTAAACCTATGAACTCACCAACTTTATGTTGACCTTTTAGTATGTATTTCTTAGGTAACCCGCCGCAGTAGGAAGCTTTTGGAAAGCTTAGCTCGAGTCGCATTGTTTTCAAAACATCAAGAGATTAGATTGCATGTAGCTGTATTTTGTAAATTCAGTAATGTATTAGAAATCTCTAAACGGTTTATGCGAACTCCAGAATTATTTTGTAAACATTTGAATTATGGTAATGTAATATTTTCAAACGTCTCATATAGAGGTCGTTTGCTTGATCTTTGTGTTGATGATATTTGATTTGGTCGACGCCCCCGTGACACCTCCCACTTCCGCTGCCACGTGTTTTGGGGGTGCGATACACCTCCCCATCTTCAACCTCCATCCTCTCTAATTCAGCCACCCTTCTTTCTAACCTCTCAATCTCTTCGTTTCTTTTGTTGCATCACGGCTTCCTCTCATAGCCATCAATTGCCTTCGTGAAGTCAATAGTGTGCCCCACCACCCTTGTCCTTCCAGGGTGCTCTTTTCCTATGACCGTCCGTAGAGCATCTTTTCTTTGGGGATCCAAAGCCACATGCAACTTCTCGTCCTTCTTAATCTGTTCAAACCAATAAAAAGCTTAAGTTCTAGTTTTACCCAGAATATTGATACTAATAGAATTTCAAAGTAAACAAAGGTGATCTTACCAAATCCTTCACAATTGGAACTATACCTTCAGGTATAAACAACTGTCCTTGGCTATTGCGTCCACAGCGAGCCCTGATGTACATAAACACCCACAGACTGTAAACCCTATATAAGCGACCAACAAGAGAGGAGCGATCCAAAACCTTGAGAGCTTCTTCTCTCTCATTCTTCCACTCTTGTTCGTATCCCGATACCCTTTAGGTCCTACCTTAGGCGGATTCTTGTTCAAACTAGCTAATTGTCTACCTCTCTCACTTAATCTCTTCACATAACAAAAACAAGTTTAACAGAAAAAAGGAAATGATGATCACTTCATCGAGATGGCCTTTCACCCTCGGTACTCGGTAGGACTCTTTTATCAACAAAAATTATAACTATTTAATATGAGGTTTCATGATTGAAAATTTGTGTTCAACTTAAAAAAAACAATAAAAAAAATGAATGGAATTGATACCTGAAACTCTTCACTGTTGACCTTCTCACAGAATTTGTTCCACATTCCTTCCTTGACAAGATACGAGTACTTCAAAAAGGGGCTTTTCCCAGTTTTCACAAAATTGTCCCTCAAATTTCTTTTGAATTCTTTCCAGGCCTGGTTGCATTGCGCAGTAACAGCCTTCTTAGTCTCCTCACCCTTAATATCACGGAATGCTTTCTAAAATACATAAGTATATATTAGTAGCCTTCTGTATATATAGCATCTTTGAGAAAGGGATATAGTTGCTACAAAATTATTTTAACGGTTCAAAATTTACCTTAACCTCTTCCCATAGAGACTCTTTCAGTGTTTCATCAACCTTATCCCACGAATCAATTACAATACTAACCCGACATCTAGCCACAAGACCTACCATTTTACAAAATGACACCTGTCCCGGCCCAATGTTGAGTCCAAAAACATTGAAGTCAACTTCTCTATCGCCAAGCAAATTGGCCTTCTCATCCTTCTTTGTTGGTACATTTTGTGTGTCAGTCAGTTGGTCAAACGTTTATAATTGTCAAAGTCAATTATTCTGCGTATGTATAGTGTTTAGTGTGTATATGCGAGTCTGTAAACGAATAGTGAAGTAGAAAATATACACAAATTAGTGTTTAGGCGATACTAAGCTAGTGTCGCATATGGCGACACTTGGCTAGTGTCGCTATAGGGTTTGGACAGCTTATAAATAGGCGTGTTAGGGTTCATTTGTAGGTTGGACTTTGTGAGAAGAGAGTGAGCCGTTTTTGTGAGAGTGGAGAGGAGAAAAACGAGTTTGTATTTGTGATTGTATAGCTTTACGATTCAATTGTGAATATATACAAAAAGCTTATAGAAAACGTTTGTGATTGATTGTTTGATTTCCGCACTTGCAATTGTTTGTACGATCCGATCAGATCCTACGCGTACGGGACTTTCAAGTGGTATCAGAGCCGTGAATCAAAGATTCGACAGTTTCGGATCGTGTTTAGAACGTTTTCGGTTGATTCGCAAAGGTATTAATCGATTATAATTTGTTTCTGGGTTATTTGTGTTGATTATATCGATTTTTGGGTTGATTTTTGGTGCTAGATCGTCAGCTGTTCGTCAATTTTCTTTAGGGTTTCGAAAAGTTTCATTTTTAGGGTTTTTGGAGCTGACAGTCGCGATATAGCGTCACTTAGTGCGTCACTTCGTGCGTCACTTGATAGCGACACTTGGCTTTCAGCGACACTTATCCTAGTGTCGCCATCTGATATTGTGCGACACTTATATAGCGACACTACCTGTTACGCGACACTTCTTAGCGACACTACCTGTTACGCGATACTTCTTAGCGACACTAATCTAGTGTCGCTCTAGATTCAAAAAAAAAGAAGAGTTTTTTGGCAGGAAATTCTGAATTATTTTTTGCGTTTTCAAAATTTTTCTATAGGCTTAAAAGTGTTCAAATTTAGCCTGGAAAAAGTTTGATTTTACTCGACCGTTTTTTAACGTTTTCGAACGAAATTTTGGCGGGAAAAAACGCAAAAAATTTTGTAATTTCAAATTTTTTTTTTAAGCTTAAAATAACTTAATTTTTGTGTCGGAAAAGTTTCGCTATACTCGAAAAGTTTTTGAAATTTTCGAATTCAATTTTGGAGGGAAAATTCGGAAATGGCTTTCGGTACAAAAATGCCTCCTTCTACATCTTTATTCTATAGTGATTTTGCTAACTAGAAGATAAAGTTATGGAATTTCATTGAACACAAAGATCCAATGTTGTGGAACTGGTTTAATACTATTGATCGATATGAGCAACCAAGACTCAATGGGGTGTTTAAGTCAAGACCACAAATGTCAGTCAACGAACGGGAAGAGTTTGACAAAGACATTAGAGCATATGAGATGATTACCATGTGCTTGCCAGAAGTTGTGATAAATAAATTCAAAAATCAAGCAACTTCTACATATTTATGGGACGCTTTTATAGAGGCTTATGATCAAAAGAAAAGGTTGATAAACGAAGAAGGGGATCAACACACTGCAATGGTGGCTCAAATAAAAGAGGTTGACTCTAATGCACATGAGGTACATGAGGTACATAATGAACATGAGGAACCCGTTAATTGTATATCATGTATTAAGCTTGATGCTTCTTTAAAATGCTCTCAATTAGATAATGAAGACTTGAGAAAAAAAGTTGTTAAACTCACCGAGTCAAATAAATTCCTAAAAGCTAATGAGAGACTTTATGATAAGCAAATTGAGGCTTATAAGTTAGACACTTAAACTTATAAATCAAAAGTCTTTATCCAACAAGATGCTATTAATAACTATCTTAAAGAAATTAAACTTTTAAATAAAGAACTTAATGAGTTAAAGTCTAAATCTGAGTATTTTGATAGAAAAATCTCAACTTTTTCACAGTCTTAAAATGTCTTCGATGAAATCGTTAGCGAGCAAAGGACTGATAAGAATAGTAAGTCTGGACTTGGTTACTTTCCACCTCCTACTAACTACTATCCTTTGCCTGTTAAGGAGGGCACTGAAGATTTTGTAGCTGACTATTCAAAATGGCCAGCCACAAAATCTAAAGAAGCTAAAGCGAATCCCAAAAGGCAGGCAAATGAGAAAACTAATCGGCCAGAGTATCCATTGCCTACTTTTGTCAAGTCTGGTAATTCTCCTTCAGTTAGTGTTGAGGAGGTCGTTGAGGTAGAAGATATACCTGAAGAGTCTACCATTAAGGTTACAAATGTTAAAAGGGATACAAAAAAAGATAAAATGGTTGATAAATCTAAAAATAATAAATGCTTAACATCAACCAACTCAGCCTCAGGAACATCTACTTCAACATATACACCATAGAGTGCATGTTCAACAAATGTTCCTGTTCATAGACTTTCTGTGTATTGTCCTCCACCGAAACGATTTGAGGGAACTCATTGGAATACATCTTTTGTGGAGCGTCGTTCTTGTTATCGTTGTGGTCAACAGAGCCATATTATTAGGGATTGTAAGTTATTATCCCTAGATAGGTTTGGTAGAGGGATGCCAAGAACTTCCTCTTTCAGGAATTCTTTTTCAAAATCTTTTTCAAGGTGTCGTTCGTATTCGCCTGTATCTGGTTGTGCATCAAACTCTCCAAAACCTATGGCAAGAGTAAACAAAGTTGTGCCTAGTAGACCTCAAGTTCAACAGCACAACATTGTTGAAAACAAATCATCTAAACCTAAACAGGTTTGGAAACCCAAATCCACAAACAACGCATCAATGAAATCTTCTGAGTTTTTAAAATATCATAAACTCATTGCTGTGATGATTATGGATGATCATGGACAACCCAAGTCTATCAAGGCTTGGGTGTCCCATAAGTACTAACGTTTGATTGTTTGTGGTGATGCATGTAAGTCCGTATGTATTAGGATCGATAACGAGGTTATCTTTAGGTATTAAGGTGCGGAATCCCTTAATACTATGTTTACGGATTGTAAACGGTTTGTTTCACAAGTATTAGTGAAATCAATAATCTAATATGTCTCGTATTGATTATAACAGTTGTTAATCGATCAATACCTAACCTTTAGACTATGTTGAAAGTTCTGGAAACACAAGTTCGTTCGTAATTAGCAAATGGCAAAAGTTAATTAGGTTTCAAACCTAATTTGTTTAAATACTCATCTCGGTTCGCAGGTTCTGGGCTCTGCGGACCGAGTCGGTTCGCAACCCAGCTTGGCCCAGCGAATCCAGTTGGCTCGCCTCACAGTCCTGCCCTGCGAACCCAACTCAGTTCGCATCGCAGGTCTTTGGTCAAATGTGGTCAATATTTTTCAGCATTTAACCTTTAACTCTAAAATGTTTACCAACAAATATATTCATTACAATTCAAAACCAATTTACAAACTTGATTACAATAATCTCTAGTACTATTACAAACTAGATCTGTTATCACAATAACATGTCCCAACAGACTCCCGCTTGACAATAGCTCTAGCATATATGTCTTCAAGTTGTCTTTGATCTTCACTTGTTAATTTTACTTCCAGCATACATCTTCAGTTTAATGCAAGTTTTAACCATCAGCTGATAATCCCTTCCTAAATCTCCCCATCCTTCAGTAGCAGTGATCCTGTTCTTGTATAACATCAACAAGTCACTCTTGGAAAGATTCACTAAGTGTTGATGATTATATATTCTCAAAAGTTCCCTCTCACCATCTTCCACTTCATCATCAGCTTCAAAAATCACAGCTTCACCAGTTCCAGCTTCTACATGTCATCTCTTCATATTTCCCAGAATATCCTGAGGCATAAGCTTTAACGGTATCTGCTGTACGCATTTAACTGCTGGATATATCTTTTTACGCAGTTGTCTTCCTGATCTTTGACTTCTTTCATTTAAATTTGATAGTCTTTCCGACTCTTGGCTTAATTCGTTCAAATTTCATTGACCAACCCTCAGTCTTAATTATCCTTTCAACATATCTTCCATAAGGATCATTACTAGGGTTCTTCATTTCCATTCTAGCCAAGTCTCGAATTTCAAATCTTGGTAAAAAACTAAAGACTGCAAGCTTTCTTTCAAAATATTGAACACCGTCATATCTTTTGATTGCAAAAAGCTTCAAATCTGCGTCGTAATACCAACCAATTATACCTTTCTTAGGTACTCGTTTCCCAGTAATATCAATTTCTGATATCGAAGTCTTTGCCTTTTTCTTCTTCTTCAAAGGCTTAAACATTGGATTATCTTTATGACAATCAGGAAGATCTTCTTCAGAATCAGAATCAGTTGAATCATTCAGATATTCATCCAAATCTATAACTCTTTCTCCATCTTCATCCTGAATAATCATATTAGTCCTTGAAGGATTTATGATATGTTCATCAATATCAGCATCAAGATCAACACCTTCAACTAACCCAACATCAACAATAGAAGTCCAATCTTCAGGAGGTACAAATTCACGTTCCTCTAGATCATAATCAACTTCTACTTCAACCTCATCGATAATCTCAATATCAGAATCACTTTCAACATTCTTTTCTGTAATCATTTTAAATAACACGAATTAGATAATATAATATAAATCCTTTCATTGATTTCCCTGAACCAATCTAAGAATTTCCTTTATTTATCTCAATCGTATAATCACATCTAATCATTAATCTTATATAATTTTAATTTGTTATAAAAAACATCTCAAGTTCAAATTTTATATAATTAATCTTATATAATTTTCACTTGTTATTTATAAAATCACAAGTCTAAATCTTATATCAACTTAACTAATATACTTACAAAACATTAATCTTTCAAAGATTATAAATAATGTTACAATCATTCTAAGATTACAAAAGTATACCAGTTTTAAATACAAAACATAACTACTTCTCACCAGCTCCACTTCCACTAGTACCAGCACCAGCACCAGCAGACTCAGACTCCCCCTGAATCGTAGCTTGCTCACTAGTCTTTGAAGGACCAGTCGGCTCACTATCTTTATATGCACTGGGATCATCATCTCTGTCATGTCTCCTCTTCAGTTTCAACTCATCTTCTTTGCACGCTGCTCTATAAACCCTAATCTCCTCCTGAGCTAACTGTTCCTGATGCAGACTCAAAACGAGTTCCTTTAAGTTGTCAAGCTTCAGTCGTTGAGCAGTGCAGTCATCAAGCAGTGTGTTATGAATCTTCATCAATGTCTGATAGGATTCACTAATAGTAACCAACTGTTGTGCTAAAGAAAGATTTTCAACTAACAACCGTGGAACCGATCCCGTCAGTTTCTCTAACTCCTTCACTCTAGACTCTAAGGATGTAATCCTTTCAGCATCAGTCATAGGAGTCACTGAAATCGTCGATGGTTCAGGCGGTGTCAACGAAGCAATATGAGAATCACAAGACAGTGGAGGAATGGCTTGAGTCAAGGCAGTCGTGAGAAGGCCAGCTGCAAAGCGGCTTGCCTTGGTCGTAGGAAACTGTGCTGAACGCACTAATTCAACAACTCCTTCTTTAATAACCTGAGAAACCGATTATGGTGTCGGTAACTCTGTCCTTGCCTCAGCCTATTAAGATAGACATAATTACATAAAGAAAAAGAATTATTACAAATAAATTTATCCCAATTTCTAAGTAATTATATAACACTTGTAGTACTAAACGTTTATCTCATACCTCAGTTGGTACAGATACTGGTTCAGTAACCACCGGCCTCACAGACTCCACTTGCGGTGTATCTCGAGAAACTGTTACAGAATTAACTGTCTCAGTTTAACTCCTGATAAACAACAAGTTAAGATTATCTAACTTTATATTAAAGATTAAAAATTTACCATCTCTAATGGTCAAGGTCCTCGAACGCTTTCTGCGTTGACTAACCAAAGGGGTCTCAACCACCTCAGGACCTTCATCAAGAATACTGAAGTCAGGATCGACTTCTTTAGCTTTACGCTTTTCTCGCACAGCTGGATCAGGCATCAATCGTGAGCCATAAAAGATCTGTCCAGCTGGAGGTGAAATGGGTCTGACATCATCAGAATCTGTAGAAGAGTCTGATTCAATCTCACCATCTTTACCACCAGAAGTACCAACAACAGTATCCTGAATAGCAAATATATTAAACATTTATGATTAGCATAAATGCTCTATCATACAAATTCGATATATATATGTAAGATTAATCTGATATATTACCTTCAGAGGTAAAACCTCAGATCTATCACGCTGTCCCTGCTCACGCTCAGGTCTTACAACCTCTAGGTCGGCAGTCTCAGCTTCCTGTATTATATTAATATTTTATGATTAGTAAAGTAAACTAATCAACTAAATATCTATATCATTATCATTATATTATATTATATTATAATATCATACATTTATGATTAAAAATTAAAAGTCTATCAACTAACTATCGATACTATAATATAAATTATACCTGTGCAGGTGCAACATCAATATACTAATCAATCACTTGAAGAAGAGGATCATTGGCATCATCATTTTGCCCTAGCACCTCTTGCACTAGCTGTGCAACAACCTGTGCATCAACCAGCTGTCCCGGTTGAGCAACCTGAATAAGAACATCTTCAAGCAGTGCCTGAGGTTCAGCTGCAGGTTGAGGCTGTGGCTGTGGTTGAGCTTGCAGTTGATCTCCTGCATCCATCCAACCATCATTGGCCGGAGCCACATAGTTCTCATCCAGAAGATAGCCAAATAAATCAACCGCTTCCGACTTAACAACATCTGGACGTCTTGAAGAATTGAGAAAACATCCATTGTAAGTTTGCAAGTTGACTCTATCCACAAATAGATCTGGAGCAACTGCTGGCATGTCAGGAATACAGTGGCGAATGATCATCATACAGAATCTAGGATAGAGCAAAAACTTTGATCTAACTGCTCCAGTAGTCTGACCAATGAATGAGCTGAAGATATAAGAAGAAAAGCTGTATAGTTTGTTATAAACCAGTGACAGTAACCCAGAAAATAACTGAGGGCTAAGCTTATCGTATCCACCCTTCTTGTTACCGAAGATAGTAACAATAATGTGGAATAAGAATCTCCACTGCCCAAGAATGAACGCCTTGATGAATTGACGTCCATGTCTGGGACCAGAATATCCCAATCTGCCCAAAGCTCCCTCTATAAAATCAGTAGAGTAAGCAGATGGACCAGCTTCCTGCTCGACAGTGCCTAAGGGCAAAATCTGTCTAATATCATCAGCAGAGAAGACAACGAGATGTTGATTAACCCGCGTTCGGACAACCGGAGGGTTAGCCGCAGCATCAAACTCAATATTGTCCCAAAACTGGGTCAATATGCCCTGAGATATAGGTGGTGACTTAGTAATGGCATATCGGATCCTCGATCGTGCCAGAAATGTCAATATCTCAGTGAATCGCTCAGCACCACGCTCACTGGTGTCTAAACTCACCAGAATGTTGTGACCAGGTGCAAAAGCTCTAGCTGCCATATCTGTTATTATAAATAACACAAATGGCAATTAGCTTTAACTAACAAACATTAGTTAATTTAAACTTCAACGTATTATGATTGAATGATCATCAAACATCTAAGTTTACTATTAACTAACAACTTAATCTACAAAACTTAATTGAACGATTAAACAAAGTTAACTTTTCAATTATATTTGTTAAATTATATTACGTTCGTTAGTTATAAGAGAAAATTTGAGTAAATATACCGCCGATTAACAATCGGGACACGCCGCTCGACTACACTATGAGTCGGAAGACTTTCGATATAAATTAACCCAAAAGTTCCAAGTTGTTACACATATTTAACTTATTAACTTAAGTTCGTAAGCCTAAACGTGTAATAAAAGGCTAACTTGTAAATTATTTGTAACCTCAAGGTTCTCAAATTGAAAACAAGTTATAACAATTATTATGTAAACTAAATATCGAATAAATCAAACGTTTAGTTCACAAATCACATATGAAAATC
This sequence comes from Pseudognaphalium luteoalbum, assembly GCA_963422505.1. Classification (NCBI taxonomy): domain Eukaryota; kingdom Viridiplantae; phylum Streptophyta; class Magnoliopsida; order Asterales; family Asteraceae; genus Pseudognaphalium; species Pseudognaphalium luteoalbum. The sequence goes on from OY730192.1 coordinate 57,231,050, forward strand.
AAAAATTTTATTTTATTTTCAAAAGCAACAAAATTCAACTCGCTTCGCAGAAAGCCTTTGCGAAGTGAATCTCATGTCGCAATAGTCAACACAAGTCAACCATCTCAACTCGCTTCGCCATTATTGGCTGCGAAATGAAGTTCATTTCGCAGGTTAATCTGCGATCTGAGATCTCGCTTCACAAGATTGGTCTGCGATTTGAGTTTTCACTTCGCAGGAATGGTCTGCGATTCGAATTCAAATATTGAGTTCGCTTCGCAGGGATGGTCTACGATTTGAGTTTTCACTTTGCAGGCATGGTCTGCGATCCGTATTCAAATATTTGAGTTCGCTTCGCAGATCCACTTGCGATCCAAGATTAAGGTTTGAGTTCGCTTCGCAGGAGCGGGCTGCGAAGTGAGTATGAATCTCACTTCGCAGACGCATCTGATGTGATTTTTCAAATTCATAATGATGATCATGTAAGTTTAAATCAAATAACTGATTCAAACATGTTCGCAATGCCTTGAATATCATATGTTAATAGTTTCACGTTTTTTAATTAATTAACATGTAATTCAGGAAAAATGAAACCGAAACCTTCGAAAACCTAAAACAAGTAATTACGAGTTAAATACACGGTCAAAAATCACGAGATATACCTCTTTAGATGCGTAATCAAAAGTTGTATAATAATCACGGAGTGAAAATCCCTTCCTTGTCCTTGAAAATCGAAAATCAAATGAAAATCACTCTCGGTTCGCGTCGCAAAATAATTCGCCTCGCAGAGGATTTTGGTTCGCTTCGCAGAATGAGTGTACAGTGTGAGGGTTTGACTCGTTGACTTGCCACTTTTATACCCAACCTCACTTCGCAGAATCTCACATCGCAGGGATGTGAATTCGCTTCGCAGAGGAAAGTGATGTTTGACACGTTTGACTTGTCACTTTTATATTGTAATCTCGATTCGCAGATTTGACTGGTCAATTTCGCAAGTTTTGACCACAAATGCGAATTTAGCTTTAAATATAAATTTAACTTTTATTTATTTTTACAAATCAAACTTTTTAACTTCCCATTGCGTTTTTTTGTCACATTTATTCAACACAGAACAATAAAGTGCAATTTAACTTAATTCCAAAGGATAACACAATAAATAAATCAATCCAAAACTTTATTTAATTATAATAACATAGACTTTTACAAAATCAAAATGTAAACAAAAATACTAAGCAAAAATAAATTCTATGCTTAAATGATTAAGAGTTTATCTGCTTAGGGATCATATTAGAAAGAATAAGCTAAACTTAATTGATTTTTAATAAGTCTAAGACGATTGTTAATATTCATACCTCATGAAATTCATATAAGCACAATAAAATTACATTTTTAACCAGTAATAAACTTATATTTATAAAATTATATCTTATTTACCTTTATCCACACGATATAACACATTATTAAAAAATAACTTATAATTTCTTTAGAACTTATTCACGAAGGTGAATGTTCAGTGGTCATAGACAGATCAAGACGATTACCGATATTATGATCCACATAAACAAATTATACGCATATTTCTGAGCAAACCTTTTATTGTTAATGTGAACAATATCTAGTGTGTTCCACTATACAACATACTGAGGAACTCAAGTACAACTCATAACACTGTATCCTTTATTTATAAGGTAGGAGTTACTAAATGATGTCCTTTAGAAGCATATAACTTACACTTGACACTTGACACTAGATACTTTGTATCTTTCATATGTAAGGTAGAGGACTAAATGATGCTCTTTAGAAACATATAACTCACCTTGTAGTCTTTTGAGACTTTGTATCTTTTTGTTTTTGTTTTAGATAACAGTGCATGGAAGTACTATCATTCAACAATTAAGACTTGAGTCATACATGGTATAGCAGTTTCACAAAAGATAAGTGTGTTGTCCCAATAAAAATCAAGCAAACCATCTTTAATTGATTTGTATAGCAGTTTCACAAAAGATAAGTGTGTTGTCCCAATAAAAATCAAGCAAACCATCTTTAATTGATTTGTATAGCAGTTTCACAAAAGATAAGTCTTCTGGACATAGATCTTCAATTGATTTCAAGTCCAACACACCATCTTTAACTGCCAGCATCTTCAAATCAGGAATCTTCATTTGATAATCCTCAGCAGTAGGCATGTAAGATGGTGTCTCTTCAGTCTAAAATGGATCTTCAATTTCAGCCATTAGAGCTTCTTCAGTCAAAGCTCTTCAGTCATAAGAACCATCCAGTTGTTGAACTACCAAGGCTTTATAAGACAAAGTAGCACTTGATTTTTCTGGATTTGCAGATTTCTCAGTTTTGGGTCTTTGACATTCCCTAGCAAAATGTCCATAACCTTGACAGTTAAAACATTTTACTTTGGATTTATTAAACCCAACTTTATTTTCCACCAGCTTTCTTCCAGTACGCTTTAAGAAATTTTTAACTCTCCTTGACACCATAGCAAGTTTTCACTGGAGATCCATTTCTTCTAAGTCGTCTGGGTCTACCTGATCATAATCCTCATCAAAAGTAGCTAGATCATTGATCTTACCCTGGATGTAGTTTTCGTATGAAGCAACAAATGAAGCAAGAACTGAAAGTTGTTGTTCAGCGGATTTCACACTCATGGGCATTTTGTGATGCTCTTGAGTTGACTTCCCAGTTGTCTTACTTTTTGCTTCACCTCCATATGAGCTTATAAAGCATAAATTTTCAGATATTATTTCACTAGTTTCTCCAGTATCACCAACTAGTAAAGCAGTGGTCGAACTGGACGAACTATTAGAGATAGTAGTTTTTCCATGATAAAGCCCAGGATCCTGTACCTGATCAGAATCAGTATCACTTGATTTCTTTGTGAAATCATATCCGCGGAGCTTATCAATTGCCTGCTCCAATGACATAGCTGCATAACGCTCATCGTTATCCTTGAGCATAACTCCACACATTTCCTGTGTTGTCCCAATAAAAATCAAGCAAAAGATTAATACATGATAAAGAACAATATGAAGAACACAAAGAATATTTTAATAGCCAAACCCCTAATCTTATTAATATAATCAACAAGACGGATACAACTTTGTATCAGGATTACAAAGAACCTTAGGGGTACATGGGGGAAACGATCTCAAGTTATGAGATCGGGTTTTACCCTAATGGTAACACACAAAAAACTAAATGTCTAGGGATCTCTTTATATATAGAGTCCATCTAGACATACAAAGAAACCTAATTGTATCAGGAAACTAAATCCCCTAATATTTCAATTTAGCCCTTCTAATTTCAGTTGTACTATTTGTCTCATCAGATTAATATGTAGGGAAATTATGACAACATAATTTTCCTAACAATCTCCCCCTATTTGATGATGACAAAACAACTAGTAAACTGATTACAAGATGATACATATAGATTAAACAAAAAGTAAAATCTTCTCCTTGACAGCTCATAACATCTTGCATAATTCGTCAACTCTTTATTCTTCAACTTCATAACTCTTCACCTTTTTATTTCCCCCCTCAATATCAGCAACCCAATGTCAAATGATTCTCCCCCTATTTCGCCATACGCTTCTTTAACGAGACAGATACAAATTCTATGTATCAGGGTTAGAAAACCTTAGAGAAATCTACTAAAATCTCTAATCTTGTAAAAGAAAGTTTGTATGATTTGGTTTGAACATAACTTAAGCTCTTACAACTCTTATCTTCAACAACACTTATTACCCATTGAAAAATCTTCAACTATCTTGAACATAAGCATGAAAACCCGTTACAGAATATCAACCCATCACTCTGAACGTATAAATGTCGAACCTTTTAATTGAAAACTTCATCAATGATGTCATAAATGTTGAGTAGACTTGAGCTAACCTTTGGGTCTGATTTTGTATGAGTTTGAAGTCATATTAAACATCTCACTACCAAAAGATTTATAATCAACCATAAAAGTTGTACAAATAACTAACCAACAGTAGTAACGAGTACCATGTAGTACCATCCATGACGAGCATCACTAATTCCACATTAGTGTTTGAAAAATGACTAACAGTGGTAATTGATACTAAGTAGTAGTAACAATGAAGAGCATCATTAAAATGGTTGAACAGTAGTAACCTTGTTGAAGCAGTGGCAAAATTACATTAACAGCGGCAAGCTCTACTAGCAGTGGCAAGTTTGTACTAGCAGTGGGAAGCTTGTACTAACAATGGTAAGATTGTACTAGCAACGGGAAGCTTGTACTAACAGTGGTAAGCTTGTACTAACAGCGGTAAGCTTGTACTAACAGTGGTACAAACCTTTTAGTAGTGGCAACATTGTACAAACAGTGGTACAAACCTAGCAGCGGTTGGGTTTGAGCAGTGGCAACTTTGTAACTGTATATCTCCTTGATTCCGTATCCAATGAAGCTCAAATTTTAACACAAAGTCCATCAATGTTTCATTAACCACATATCCAAAAATCAAGTCGATCCAACAGTTAACGAATCTACAGTAATTTTCTGACTTCAGCTGCACAAAAGAAATCATAAACTTACTACAGCAGATTTGAATTTTAATATCTCTATGTAGAAACATCCAATCACAATGAAATTTTTACACGATGTAGAAACATATGTCTTGAATAACATATCCAAAAATCATGAATATTCGTTGAATAACGAAGACACAGTGATCGATTTACTGCAGCTGTTCAAAAAAACCATATGGTTTCAGCAGCAGATTTCGACTGTATATATCTCTCAATCAAAAGCTTAGATCGAAAATTCCTCTGGTCAGATTGTGCGTCTATGTGTTATAAACCTACAGTTCAAATTTCACGATGATTGAACAGTTAACGAATGAGATCCGAATTTTTTACCATCGCTGCGCAGAACATGACGAATTACGAATTTTTCTTGCAATCTTCTAGGGTTTCTTCGATATGGCTTCTCTTGCTTGAATTGGATCTTTACAAATCTTGAATAGATTCGACGCGCTCTGATACCACTTGTGTTGTCCCAATAAAAATCAAGCAAAAGATTAATACATGATAAAGAACAATATGAAGAACATAAAGAAGATTTTAATAGTCAAACCCCTAATCTTATTAATATAATCAACAAGACGGATACAACTTTGTATAGGATTACAAAGAACCTTAGGGGTACATGGGGGAAACGATCTCAAGTTATGAGATCGGGGTTTACCCTAATGGTAAAACACAAAAAACTAAATGTCTAGGGATCTCTTTATATATAGAGTCCATCTAGACTTACAAAGAAACCTAATTGTATTAGGAAACTAAATCCCCTAATATTTCAATTTAGCCCTTCTAATTTCAGTTGTACTATTTGTCTCATCAAATTAATATGTAGGGAAATTATGACAATATAATTTTCTTAACATTTCCCATTTCGAAGGAAGACCCTCAATAAACTTGTCAGTCTTCTCCGTATTAGAATAGGTAATGCCGTGGTCATCTAGCTCACTTAACAGATGATAATATCTGGTGGTATGTGCATCAAGATCTTCACCTTTCATAGCTTTGAAGACTATGAATTGTTTCTTTAACAGGTTACACCTACCTGCCTTAACTTGAGGACTTCCATCACATCTTTTCTTTAGAGCTTCCCATAGCTCTTTAGCAGTATGAAAAGACTTCAACTGATGGTTGATTTCTTTTGGAAGACTCATTTTAATTGATGAGTGAGCTTTATTTTCAATTTGATAATCTTTCTTTTCTTCATCACTCATTTGAGTATAGGTAAGTGCCACAGTTTTACTACAAATTTTAGCAGAAGGGGCAGTATATCCATTCTTTATGCACATCCAAATAGACAAATTATGGAACCGACAGTGTGATTCAAACCTGTCTTTCCATCCATAGTAGTCTTCAAGTCGGAGCAATTTAGGTGGAACATTAGATTTTCCAATCTCATGTTCCATCTCAATCATCTTACTTATGTCAGACATTTTAGCAAATTCCAGAGATTAACAAATAAACAGAATGTTCAGTTCGCAGGAACTCAACTCGCAGAACAAACTCAGTTCGCAGATTGAACTCAGTTCGCAGAGGAGAACTCAGTTCGCAGATCAAACTCAGTTCGCAGGACAGACTCAGTTCGCAGAATCTCAGTTCGCCAACTTAGTTCAGTTCGCAAGCTCAGTTCGCTTCGCAACTCGGTTCACAGAATCGGCTGAAAACCCCGACAACGAAAATTTTAGCTTTTTGAACGTCTAAACCCTAAGATTTCGAACGTAAACAAACCCAAAAGCTTCCAGAGACTGATTTTGATTGTTTTTACGCAACAAATCACGTACTAACAACCCCAAATCAACCGTTATTATCCGAATAACCTCGAACCTACGCGTATCTAGCCATAGGCTCTGATACCAATTGTAAGTCCGTATGTATTAGGATCGATAACGAGGTTATCTTTATGTATTAAGGTGCGGAATCCCTTAATACTATGTTTACGGATTGTAAACGGTTTGTTTCATAAGTATTAGTGAAATCAATAATCTAATATGTCTCGTATTGATTATAACAGTTACTAATCGATCAATACCTAACCTTTAGACTATGTTGAAAGTTCTGGAAACACAAGTTCGTTCGTAATTAGCAAATGGAAAAAGTTAATTAGGTTTCAAACCTAATTTGTTTAAATACTCATCTTGGTTCGCAGGTTCTGGGGTCTGCGGACCAACTCGGTTCGAAGCCCAGCTTGGCCCAGTGAATCCAGTTGGCTCGCTTCGCAGTCCTGCCCTGCGAACCCAACTCAGTTCGCATCGCAGGTCTTTGGTCAAACGTGGTCAACATTTTTCAGCATTTAACCTTTAACTCTAAAATGTTACCAACCAATATATTCATTACAATTCAAAACCAATTTACAAACTTGATTACAATAATCTCTAGTACTATTACAAGCTAGATCTGTTGTTACAATAACATGTCCCAACAATGCAGTCAATTTCTTGTAAACAAATATTTTTAGTGACTGCATGGATGTGGATATTGTTGGAAGAATGTTATGATGATTTATGATTGGATGAAATTTCTGAAGTTTCGTGGTGGTAAAAATGCTAAAAGGCATTTGATTTGACTTGATATGTGATTTTGATACTTTTCTTTTAAATTTTATTATTAATGCAACAGTCATTCTTTGTACTTTTTAGTATCAAAGAGATGCAATGTTGCAAAATTTATTAAATTAAAAATACAAAAATATGTTTTGTGTTTCAGGGGAGTGTTTTTGGGTTGGAAATAAGAATTTGTTGTTCAAGGGGAGTAATTTTGAATATTAAAAATTATGATTATTTAATTCAGAAATGTGAACAGCAAGATTCTTAATTCTTGAAAAGACGTTGAGTTGTGTCTATAAATAACTTGGGAGATGATAGTACGTCAGATGACATGCATAAAATGGAAATTTTGAGATTTATGTTTGATGTGTCAGTATGTTTATCTGACATATTTAAAATAGTTTTTTATGAAAATTAGCTTCATCATACGATGTATTGGTAGGCGTGTTATAAAATGGTCTTTTAGTATTTAAGAAGCTTAATACATATTTGTTTATTATCTTGTGAGCAACACCATGTGATATATGACAAAAGTATTAATACCTTAATTAACCTAGACATACTTCTATGCATGAGGTTTATCTGAAATCATTTGGGGGGTATATATTGATAGTTTCCTTTGTTATACGTGAGTATAGACCTGGTCTCTATTAATATATACTCAACATTAAGCAAACGCAAGTCAATGCACTTGAAAAGTCTTAAAATCTAAGATAGCTAATGAGGTCGCCAAAATGGTTTGACCAAGTCTGGTTTTGCTTAAACCTGAATCAAGTTATGTCGCTTTATTGTACATCCGTACAGACCTGTCACCGCTAGCTTGATTCTTAAAAATGATTTTCTTATATTCTTTCTAAAAATGGAAGTGTGGTCTATGTCTGATGTTAAGGTGTATATATCTATGGTGGGGACCACAGAGAAATATACATACGAATAATAATGAATAATCTCATAGACTTAAGTGTAACATGTTTAAAGTGGACAAGTATACCAATAATCGTCTTGAAATAATTTTTATAAAAGGTGCTTTAAGTGTGTCATGTAAATTTAAAGTGGACAAATATACTGATGATCGAAATAACACTTACTATTTTCTAATAATTGCATGTTAGCCCGATATGATCCCTAAGCAAACTTAAAACAATCCTATCTCGATTACTTAATTTTTAAGTATTCTTTGTTTTTAATTTATATAAAAAAAATACAAAAAGATTTTATTTCTATGTTATTTTCTTCAATATCACATATCTTGTCAAAGTTAAATATTGAAAATGTAAAGAATGTCGGTTATTCTCCAAAGACTGTGAAGATAAATTCTATCAGAGAAGCAATTGATTATTGAGAGATGGTCATTGAATTTGAAGATTTTATTGTATGATAAATTTGTGTCAGTCACATGAATTTGGACATCAAGATTTCTTTGAAGACCATGCTATCTCAATGGGGGAGATTCTTATTGTTAAAGACATGAAAGAGATTCCGATTGTTGAAGACATGAAAGAGTTTGTTGATGAAGACTAATTGAAGACTTATTTGACCAAGCTGCTGACATGGGGGAGTTTGTTGATGCATTTTGTGTGTCAGTCAGTTGGTCAAACGTTTGTAATTGTCAAAGTTAATTAGTCTGCGTATGTATAGTGTTTAGTGTGTATATGCGAGTCTGTGAACGAATAGTGAAGTAGAAAATATACACAAATTAGTGTTTAGGCGACACTAAGCTAGTGTCGCATATGGAGACACTTGGCTAGTGTCGCTATAGGGTTTGGACAACCTATAAATAGGCGTGTTAGGGTTCATTTGTAGGTTGGACTTTGTGAGAAGAGAGTGAGCCATTTTTGTGAGAGAGGAGAGGAGAAAAACGAGTTTGTGTTTGTGATTGTATAGCTTTACGATTCAATTGTGAATATATACAAAAAGCTTATAGAAAACGTTTGTGATTGATTGTTTGATTTTCGCGCTTACAACTGATTATACGATTTGATTTGATCCGGCACAAGGGATCTACATTCTTCATAGATGAAGTAGCCCTTCTCTTTCTCCTTTTACGTGGAGCACTTGTACTACACTCTTGATTAACTTGTTCTCCAAGATCAGGTTGTTGATGATCACTCATAACATTTTCTGGATGCGAAAGGAGATCCTTATCTTGATTATCCTACACCGCATTATGAATAAGTTGTTAAAAAATAAAATAATATCAAAGGTCATCTAGCATTCAACATTCGGTACATTACACCCACAATACGTATATAAATAAAACTGCCTAACAAACATCATCACAAAGCTGTCATCAAATCGATCGGTCCCCACGAGGTAATTAACTATCGTAGATATATCATATCAAAAGTGGTAAAATAATACAGATACTCAACAACACGTACACGTCTAGACATATGTACATAACAACTAGTTCATATGAATCACAAAACATATAAACACACTCAAAAACTAAAGGCCATGGATAAATGCAATATATGTTTTGATTCATACACAAATTTTTGTGCTTTTTGATTGATGCAGTACTGTACAACCCTATAATGCATACTTTGGATGTATTAAACAAATAATTTGTTGTATATATGATATATGATATATCAACACCCAAAAACTAAATTGTATGAACAGTTTAACGACTTGATAACATATTACCAGATAATGTTCACTTTTTGGTTATGATACAAACAATCATCAACTAATTAAATGCATGCATAATTAAAACAATATACAAACTCTCGAATAATTAGCTCAACTACAATTACGGTACGTATTGAAGTAGAAACACCAAATTAACACAAGTATAACATTCATAAGGTTCATAAAACCACACATATAAACAATCAATAACTCAATATATAACATCAAAAAGAGAGAAATTGATACTTTGCCATTATAGCGGTAGTTTGATAAAAAAAACCCTAGCGACCCACTAACTTGTAATCGGGGAACAAATGAACATAACCAGACAAACTTATAAAAAAATTATTGACAAGGATGACGGATTTTAGAGGCGGTATTAGCGATTGGTGATGGTTTTTGGTGGTAGCTTAGCTAGGTTTTGCCTGAATGGATGAAATATATGAAAATTTTGGATTTTGGGTGAAAAAGGGGGTGCAAGTTAAGGCGGGTAGCTTGGAATTTTTGGCTATTTGCACACGGGTTTGATATAAAGAACCGTGTTAAAATGTTGAAAAGACCACGGTTCTTTTCAAAGAGACCGTGGCCCGCTGTGTTGTATTTCACAGAAAATTAAAAAATTGGGTAAATTACATTTTTCGTCCTTGTGGTTTTTCATTTTCTCACTCTCAGTCCTTTTACTTTTTTAATTACAATGGTCATCCTTATGTTTTGTACTTTTTCTCAAGTTAGTCCTTTTAGTTTCTTAACTACAATGATCATCCTTATGTTTTGTACTTTTTCCCAAGTTAGTGTATAAATGACTAAACTAACCTTTTAAATTTCATTTTTGATTTTGATATTTTTTCCTATAATTTTTTTTATTTATCTATACCCCTATTCCTTAAAAACTTATCAAAAGAAATATCGGAAAATCCTAAACTATTAAATCTACTTATTCTCCACTAACTACACTTTTCATTAATCAAATATTAAATCTATCAACTAATTTTTTTTTTGATTGGTTAAACATACACTTATAACGGGACAACCCAAAATAGTGTATGTTTAACCAATCAAAAAAGATGTTAGTTGGTAGATTTAATATTTTATTAATGAAAAGTGTAGTTAGTGGAGAATAAGTAGATTTAATATTTTGAGGTTTTCCGATATTTCTTTTGATAAGTTTTTAAGGAAGAAGAGGAAGAGGAAATTAATTATAAGGGGTATATATAAGTAAAAAAAATTATAGAAAAAGATATCAAAATCAAAATAAAAATTTAAAAGGTTAGTTTAGTCATTTATACACTAAAAGGACTAACTTGAGAAAAGTACAAAACATAAGGATGACCATTGTAATTAAAAAAGTAAAATGACTAACTTGGGAAAAAGCATAAAACATAAGGACGACCATTGTAATTAAAAAAGTAAAAGGACTGAGAGTGAGAAAACGACAAACCACAAGGACGAAAAATGTAGTTTACCCTAATTTATACCGTATGTACTTATATTCTATTTATTGATTAATTATCAATTATTACTGTAGTAATAGTAAAAGTAATAAAGTATTATAATATAAAATTACGAATATATTGTGGGCTTGTGGCCCGCGGTTCCATACTAACTTAACTACGGTTCATTGTCATAAAACAGTTTTCATTCTTTAAGTAACTATAAAGGAATTCCCGAATGCTCTATAGAGCATAAAGGATTAAATCCGGAAGATTCAAATCATTGTCAGTAGGAATTCGATCTGCTGAACATGGGTACCAAATCTGGAAGATTCAAATTAACTTATCGATGTATATGCCTTGTGTTTTTAGCTATATATTTTTCAAGATTTGTATGCCCTTTTGGCTTTTTTAAAGTCTACGATTTATGATGTATTTTGAATAATTTTAATTATTATTTAGCTTTCTTTTCGAGCCAACTTTTGGCTATAAATTAGTCGCATTTGTGTATATACTGTATTATGTTTAATGAACGCGTTTTCTAATTTTCTACTTTTCTCAGAAAAAAATTCTGGAAAAGTGGTAATAAATGATGGTTATATCGCGAACAGAACCAACCGTGGTTATAATTTGTAATGTGTAAAAAAGGGTGAAAAATGCAACACGTAGTCGACAAATTGGACCACATTCCAAGGTTTGTAATTTTTTTTAAAGAACTTGAGAACCGTATATATCACTTGGACCAAAGTCATTAACAGGTTAACAGTATTTCGGTCAATAAAGTATATTTTTTTTCATTTCGGTCACGTCGTAAAAAACAATGGGGAGACCACACACTCTTCAAGTTAATTGCATCTTCAAATTCATATTTATTGTAGACATAAAGATTACATAATGTAATCTTTAAAATGTTTACAATTGAAAGTCAAAGTTAACATACACTATTTTTTATTTTTAAAATGTTTATAGTTGTTTATGACTTTGAAATTGATTTTTAAGTAATTAATTATGTTGGTAGCTTATAAAATAAAACAAAATAGAGATAGAAATTGAAGAGTTGCCTGTAAAAAAAAATTGCATTGTAAAATAGTAAAAGTAATAAAGTAATATAATAATGTAAAATTACGATTATATTGTGACCCACGGTTCCATTTTAACTTAACCACGGTTCACTGACATAGAACCGTTTTCATTGCTTTGCTAATTATGTTGCTCATTAATAAAATATAGATAATTAACCACGGTTTAGTTACATAGAACCGTGTTCATTCTTTACAATTTAGTGATTTACACCTTAATTAAATATTCTGTATTAAAAACGGCCGGTACAAGTTCTCGTTCAATTCCAATATAAATATATACACACACATAGTTCGGGTTCATCGTTTACATCCAAACCCTAAACATGAGTATTAGATTCTCTTTCCGTGATCACAGTTTTCACAACAAAAGTAACAATACGTACGTCCTCGCGACTGCAATTTCTCTGTTTACATCCACTTCTTTTACGAAGAACTGTTATGGTGGAGGGTTTAATTAGTCTTCCTATGGAAGTCAAACCCTCAGAACATAAACCATCAGTGACGTCAAATTCAAGATTAAGCATAGCAACAATCATCGTTCTTTGCTTCTGATATTAAAAACATAGCAACAAAATTTACAGAGCATGAAGAGGTCATGAAAGAAAGTATAATATTAATGAGCTTTAAAAGAAGTGCATGTAAGAAGAAAAGAAATTGTTGCTTTCTGAAAACATGAAGTTAAAGAAAGATTTAAAGGAAAAAGAAACTGAAATTGAATGTCGCACCCCCAAAACACGTGGCAGCGGAAGTGGGAGGTGTCACGGGGGCGCCGACCAAATCAAATATCACAACACAAAGATTAAAGCAAACAACCTCTATATGAGACGTTTGAAAATATTACATTACCATAATTCAAATGTTTACAAAATATTCTGGAGTTCGCATAATAAAAGTTGTATTACATCGCTACAACTACAAAATATAGTAATGCAAATTAGTTCCTTGATGTTTGAAAACAATGCGACTCGAGCTATGCTATCCAAAGCATCCTACTGCGGCGGGTTACCTGAGAAATACATACTAAAAGGGTTAACATAAAGTTGGTGAGTTCATAGGTTTGTTAAACAGTTGTTGAGATATCAGTATGAAACACAAGGTTTAATAATGTTTGAAATCAATCAAAAATGTATACTATTGCTATGAGCTCATAGTCCGAAGCTTAACAATGTGTGTCATGCCTCTTTCAAGTACACGATCGTTGGTGCCCCTGCAAGGGTCTAATCCGATACACTCGTGTGTACAAATATTAATACGTCCGTTTGACATGTTAGCGTGACTAACCCGGACGGGGATTGTCAATCCCAAATAGATCTATTTACTAATACTTGCGCTTAGTCCAAATTAACGAAGCTATGATGTGTGAGGACTTTAAATGAATTAGTGTGATAACTCATGCAATCGGTATAGCGTTGTTTGTTGTACTTGTGTTCATAAAAACAGTTGTGTAAAGCAGTTGTATGTATTCTCACCCCTGGATATAAAACAGTAAAAAGGGGCTATGAAACTCACCAGAGTTAAGCAGGTAGCAAGCAATATCAAATATTAGCAAGTAGTGGGTGTTCTCGTTCCCGTGTACAACCTCCTAACGCCCTAAACGTATGTGAGTGCCCTCTGTGATGGATCTAAGTGATGATAGACAGCGATTGAGTGGCGGAAACAATCAATCACACAAATAACTAATAAACATAAACCGAAACAATTGATTGAACAAAATAAACGAGTTTATTAGCTTCAATAACGTATTGGAACTGATTACAAATGAGTTTAGTCGACAAATGGTGCTAGGGTTTCGTCAACCCTAGCCAAAAACTCGTAGGTTTATATTTATACTAAAACAAAATCGGCAGACATGCGTCACTGGTAAGTGTCGCATGTGGCCGCCTTCATGCGTCACTTACCTAAGTGTCGCTATACGTCACTTAGGCAAGTGTCGCCTAAACCAAAACTTAAGTGTCGCTAGGTACAAAATCTATATTTCTATTAAATGACTAATCGACACTTTACAACTCGATAGACCAACTGACAGACAAACTGATATGCATCAACAACGTATGAGGTTGTATAAGTAGATGTCTCAAAAGACCATCTATAGCGATTGTATAAGTGGGGTTTAATGTCCACTTAAGCCAATCAGGTAGGTGGGGGGTTTATGTCCACCTAAAGCTAGTTAATCAACTAGTATGTCCAAATAAGTAGTTCGAGTTCGTTTATCAAAAACGTGTACGGCCCGTTGGTGAAAGTTTCGAATAATAATTCTTAAAAGACATTATTATTAAGTTTGTGTCATTGTATACATTGTTATAGTATGTATCATGAGTGGTTATAAGTTGTTACCCAAGTTCAATACTTAGTGAAAAACAAGTTTCACACTTTCTGTCTTTAGCGACACTAGTAGCGACACTAGTGTCAGTGTCGCAGGTCATGCGACACTAGGGTATGTGTCGCAGTGTATGCGACACTAGGATAAGTGTCGCAGTGAGTGTTGCATGATAGCGACACTAAGTCTTGTGTCGCAGGTTCAAATCAATTTTTAAATATGTAGTGACACTAGTTAGTGTCGCAGGTAGTGTCGCAGGTCATGCGACACTGAGGTCTGGGCAGATTTCAATATTTAGCCCAAGTGTAATCAAGTGTCGGTTTTTCATTCGGGAAACTTTCTAAAATTAGTTTTTGGTCCAAGTTACTAACTAAGTCACCCAAACCCATTTTTGTTACCATTTTCCAAATGTAGTAAGTTTTTTCAAAATCAAGCTACTTTTGTTGACTTGGTCAAACTTACTCGGTTTGACCCGAAACTTACACTCAACCCATATATCAGTTTATAGAGTCCAAATAAATTGTCGTTTCATGTCGGAGTTCACCAAAAGTGTAAGTTTTTATATTGCATCTTACAACTTCAAGATTTCATATTTTCGACTTTTGTCGGTTTGTTTCGCCATAAATCTTACTAACTTCTGGTCCAAATCAAGTCTCACAAATTTTACCAACTGATTATCATGGTTTCTAGTCTAACATATAACTTTTACAGAAACTATAGTGTCCATTTACATAGGTAATTAGTTTTGCTAAGGAATCAAACTCGGTTTTCGAAAACCTTCAGACCAGGCTCAAAGATCTGGTTATATCTAAAAATCCGTACATTTCTGGAAAGATCCAAAGAAGAACTTTTTGTATATCTTTTCAATACGCAACTTTTAAAAAAACATTCATTGTCTAACTTTTTCTAGAACTCAAGTTATGGTCGATTTTGTAAGCTGTAACATTCTGGACAGATTCATCACTTTTATGAATAAATTGTAAAAACGTATTTTAACAAGGTATTTGGACATAATATGGTTAGATGAGCTAAATAATACATAAATAAACATCATGTAAGTAAATTTTTAGAGAGAGAAAGTGGGTTTCCTTACAATGAGATGATGAAGGGAAGAAGGAAAGGATGATGGTGATGATGGTCTTGGTGCTAGCTTCCCTTTCTTGTTTGATCAATGGTGGTGTTTGAGGGTGGTTTGTGGTGGGTTATGGTGGTGGTAAGGGCTAAGAATACTCAGCAACTTTTGAGAGAAGAGTTAGAGAGAAAAGAGTTGGAGTGTAGGGAGTAAAATGAGAAATGCATGTACATCTAATGGAGGTGTAAGGAATATGGTCATCATTGGATTTTGCATGGTTTGTAATTGGGTGAGGTGAGGGGTGGCACATGAGGTGGCCGGCCTCCATGTGGTCCCACCAGGGGTATTTTGGTCATTTTCATTATTCCTTCGATTTGTGCTTCGCGCGGTGTTCATTTCCTCGTTTGTTTTGGTATTTATATATACGTTAATCGTTTTAAGCACGCGTTTTTAATAAAAATTAAATCTTGATAATCTCACTTGAGATATTTATTCTAAATACTTGAAAATACTTATAAAACGTTCCGTTTATTTATCGGCCTCGATCTGCGTGCTTGTTTTATGGCTTCTTAATCGCGTATTGTTTTAATTAGACGTTTTTCATTATCGATTCAAAGTACGATATTTTAAATGAAAGTTATACTTGAAATAGTATATTTTAAACTTATAAAATATATTTGGTTCTCATTCGATTGTCAGGCACGTATCGTGCATTTTCGTTGCGTTTATGTTACTATATACGATATAATTAACGTGTTAAATATAATCAACATAATATTTACGAGTTTTTGAGTTTATTAAATAATTTCATATTATTTAATATTTTGTTCACCAATGTCCGTATTTATAACGTGTCGGACTCCCTCCGTTGTTTCGCACAATTTCACCAAATTGCGTAAGCGTAATTACAACTAATTACGTAGCGTAATATAAATCAATTACGGGGGTGTATATTCACATAAAAATATACAAATAGTTACAAGTAGTTATAAGTATTTAGCCTAATACTAAACTAAACACACGTAATTAGGGTTTCTAGCAGGTTAATCAGTAACCCTAAATCGTCGGGTGTCATATTGAAGCATTGAAAAAGAAAAATGATGAAAAAGAAACTGAAATTGAAGCTTTGAAAAACAAAAATATTGAGTCTGAGGAAAAAGCTAGGGTTTGTGAAAAGATGTATATGGATCTAACAAAAAGGTATTTGTTGATGAGTCTGAGGATAAAAAACATCACTGACATCGTCGTCAATGTCAATATTAAGCATTCATGAAGAAATTCCAGAATATATGCTCAATAGAGCATAGAGGATTAAATCCGTAAGATTCAAATCATTGTCAGTTGGAATTCGATCTGAGAAGATTCATAATAACTTATTGATGCATATGTATATGCCTTGTTGATCTTTTCCTTTTTTTGATATGATGCAGCTATGTATGTTTCGCGATTTATTATTTAAAAGTGTATGTATATATTTCAGCTAGTGTGTGTGTGTGTATATATATATATATATATATTTATTTATATATACAGTTGTTTTTATAGAATATCCTTGAAAATAATCAAATGATCCTATTTTATAAATAGTCTTAATATCTCGTTTTCTAGTTTAACAAATTGTTTTCAATATTTGAAATAGAAATTTCAATAGAATTTGTATGATCTTGTTCTTCTTCAATATCAGAAGTAGAACCGCCTTTTCGATTTAATAGTAGTTTAGACAATTTATTCATATTTTTGTAAATATTTGTTTTATTTTAACTTGTTATCGGAAAACTTAATATAGTTGAAGAAATATATTATCTCCGGGAACACCCCCATATCGTCGTGGTCCGACCGTCTTATGACTTTTACTGCGGCTAATCCAACCGACTGATCGCCAGGGCTTACCATGTATATATATATATATATATATATATATATATATATATATATATATATATATATATATATATCTGGATCATTCCACATTTCCACTATATATAGCTAAATGTTCAACTAAGAACCAAAAAGGTAGATCGAACTTCAAGAACTTTTAAATTATTGAGATTTTAACATATTTAATGATTCAATTAAATGTTAATATTGATCTAGGTTTAGTTT
This sequence comes from Pseudognaphalium luteoalbum, assembly GCA_963422505.1. Lineage (NCBI taxonomy): Eukaryota > Viridiplantae > Streptophyta > Magnoliopsida > Asterales > Asteraceae > Pseudognaphalium > Pseudognaphalium luteoalbum. Next base: position 57,248,763 of record OY730192.1, read on the forward strand.
AAAATTAAGCAACATAGTTTGAGAAAATATGTTGCTCACAAATAACCTTGTAAATCAAGTTTAATATAAAGTATATTAATACAGGGTATTTCAGTAAATTCAATAGAATTTTTTTTAAAAAAAAACTTTTATATATATTGGGGCATAATATATATATACAAATACAATCTTAAAAAAACATCTAAATACATTATATATAATAGGAGTCGGTTCAATATAATGGAGAAGGAAACTTCGGTGGAGAAGAGCAAGAAGCAAATATATATCCCGCCTTGCCACGACACAATTAATATTGTCCGCTTTGCCCGTTGGCACTCGGCTTTTTCTTCATGACCACACTACTACTACGTACGACTCATTCCAAGGAGGTCACCCATCCCGAAACTAGCTAGCCTTGCTCAAGCATACTTAACTGCAAAGTTATTGCATGATCTGCTACTCACCTTTTTCGGACAATGCCCTGCTCTATGACCCTCTTTCTGACAATTCCAGAACACAAACCTTGGGTAGGTACAATCCTTGATGTTATGTCCGAACAATCCGCATTTCCTACATCTCGCAGTCTCAGGCGTACACGGCCCAGTATGTATTGTCTTACAATTCACACACCATGAAGTTCTATCAGCTGAATCACTACTAAAACTCACTCTCCTACCTTGTTGATTCCCTTTTATTTCCAGATGAACTACTCTTAGTTTGCTGCAAAATCTTATCCTTATTCAATTTGTCCCCAGCCCGAATGTCACCATCCACTGAACGGGCTAATGTAAAGGCCTGAGTAAGGGTACCTGCTAATCTCACACTAGTTCGATAATAAAGTGATAATGTTTTCACAAAATGATCAATCTTTGTTCTTTCATCTGGTACCCATTGTTGAACAAATCGTAATTTTTCAGAGAATTGAGTAATAAGCTCATCCATGGACATCCGATCAGTTAACTCCAAATCCAAAAATTCCTGCCTAATCCTTGCCATGTCAAACTCTGAACAGACTGTCTACATACCTCATTATGAAAGTCAATCCATCGAATAGAGGCTTTCTGCTGTTGTGTCAAATGAGCAGTAATAGAATCCCACCAAGTCATTGCCGGTCCTTTCAACAATTGCAGCATAAGGAAATTTTATCTCTTCCTCACATTGGCAAACCTCAAATTTCCTCTCAACCAATCTAAAGTCACTGTAGGGTTAGTACTTCCTTGAAATACTGAAGGATTACTGGACATAAAAGTTTTGAAAGAAACAAACTTTTTCTGCTGCTGAGGTGGTGGAAACTGATAACCATAATCTCTCTGTTGAGATGTTCTAGCTTGATGATCCTGTAAGTACTGTTGTTCAATTCCTCTAGTCTTAATACCTCATCCTCTAACTGCAATAGATAATCCTCTCGAGTAGTTTCTCCCTGATTAATATTTGAAGTACCAGCCTGTCCATGATTACCATCATGAGTTTCTGAAGGTGGAACCTCGTTTCTAGATACATCATTGGGAGTCGGGTTCTCGTGATCTGCCATTTCTGTACTCAAAACAATAATAACTCACAATTCGTTAATCGTTAGTACCAACTATACTAACTAATCAATCCCACTAATAGCTAATCCCACATACTGGAATGTTTGACTAACACCAAATAGATTTGGGATTGAACATTTGTCAATGTCCAATTCACCCAAACCTATGCTCTGATACCAACTTATAACACCACGAGTTTCACAAACATATATTATATTATTATACTTCAGAAGCGTGTCCCAAAACATATTTTACCGATATTACATAAACTAAAATATAGCAAATTTTAAAACATCACACTTATAAGTATATAATTATAAAACATTTACTAACAATCGGGTGTTATATAATTAACAAAACATGATTCTAATTTCCCAAAAGGATCAGAGTGTGCGCGGTCATAATCAAACATTCCATCTCGTTCAAAATCCCGATCCATACTTCCCCAAAACCTACAAAATGTTAAACATGGTGGGATTAGCTCACAGCTAAGTGAATGGAACTGTATCCGATAGTTCAATTCAGAGATAACAATTCATACAACAAATAAACATAACCCTACACAATCAAAGAGGATCAGCAGTTCTTGGTATGCCATCAGTTCTTGGTATGCCATCACAAGAACACTTTAAACCACTGGTATGCCATCACAATGATTTACCGATAGTTTGAAGCTATCTTCACTGACTAGGGTTCATCCATCAACTATATGTATCGGAAACCCCACCAGCCAAACAATAGCAACAAACCTAACCAGTGTTGACCTCTGAATAACTCACGTAGTCAATTATGCCCAGCGGCCAAGAATCACATATTGTACAATAATCATGCCAATACTGAATATAAATAACCAATCAACAATAACTATAACCCAGTAAATTAAACAGTTTATAACCAGTTACCAAACTGTTCATCCGTTGTACCAAACTTGTTACAACAGAATTGAATAGAAGAATACACTTACCACTCACCAAAGTTTCCAGTCTCTGAACTCAGTTGTCTAATATCACTGAGTCTCCTTCTACTTATCTGAGAATACAAATAATACAAGTTAATAATTCAATCTATATTCATATAACTTATGTTAAATGTATAATAACAAACCAACAATTAATAATCGTATATTAATCAACAATCATAACTAATAATATTATTCATAGTAATTACATTCAGTTAATACAAATATCCTAATACCAATATATCACTTACTAATTTACTTAACGTTTAAAATACATTGAAAATGCAACACAAACTCAAAGCTAATTTTGACCTGATTATAAGCCTTACCCGATCGGTTGAAAGACCATAGCCGATCGGCTATCACCCTTTACCCGGTCGGCTCCCCTTTACCCGATCGGCTAACTTGACTAGTTTGAGACCTTTTTGTTCAGTTATAACATGCTGTAACAATTTTGTTCTAAATTAGCCGTTATGCTAAATCCACCCGATCGGTTCACCTCACATACCCGATCGGCTACATAACCATAGCCGATCGGCTATGAAGCAAAAATCCCAATACCCAGTTTCTGCAAAAACTCAATTTGAACCAAAACCCCCCAACTTCGAATTTTCCATTCAAACCCACCAAGTTTCATCATGCAAGCTCAGTTTAACACAATAGCAAGTATATTAACCTTATATCCATTCAAGAACAACATCAACAACCAACATGCATAAATCAATCAAATAAAAAATCCAAACCCATTCGTCGAAGTTCATGTTCTAATGGTTTTCATTCAATCTATGGCATAGTCAATCATTAAATAACCATTTACAAGGCATGATTACAAGTATCATTTATACACTAACCTCTAGTTCATTCAATTTTTTACCTAATCAAGATATTGACATGACCTAGCATATAATACTTACAATTTTAAGAAGAACTAGGTGAAGATGATGCTAAAGATGATGATGATATAAAGCTTGAATCACAACTCCACTTGAATCCAAATCACAAGAGATTAATTTACTTTTAATTTAGGTTGAAATGTTATGAGGTTATGAGTTCTCAAAGATAAAGGAAATAAATTTAGGGAAAAGTTAGTGATAAAAATGAGTCGGTTAACTCCCATCGCCCCATCTTTTATTTGATAGAATTATACCCCCTTCTAATCCTATTGCCTGGAACCCGAAAATATCCACGTGTCAAAATATTATTATTTTACTGTCAGGTTCAACAATTTAAAACAAGTAATATTTTATTAATCACAATAAAATCTGTGACTCTTTTACTTATTTATTTTCAAATAAATCAAATAAACTATTTCCCGTTATTTAAATAATCATTTATTTTCAGGCCCAGAAATAGGGTGTTACAAATCTTTCCCCCTTTAAAAGATTTCGTCCCCGAAATCTAATTATATCCCATTAACTCAATTCTTAAACCACATAACCAATAACTCTATAATTCGATCATGTACAAAATACATACTAAAACAAAGTTAATACGAATATACCTGTTTCAACATCATCAATCCCAAGAGCTTCGCCCACAGTCATCTGAAAATCTCTACCAGTCGCCGGTGGTATATTCTTCCTCTTCTGCCCCACAGATGATGAAGACCCAGTTGCCGAACATCCAGCCAAACCTAAATCCTGCCTCACCTTTTCCGGAAAATGCCCTGCTCTATGACCCTCTTTATGACCATTCCAGCACACAAACTGTGGGTAGGTACAATCCCTGATGTTATGTCCGAACAATCCGCATTTCCCACATCTCGCAGTCTCAGGCGTACACGGCCCAGTATGTATTGACTTAGAATTCACACACCATGAAGTTCTATCAGTTGAATCACTACTAAAACTCACTCTCCTACCTTGTTGATTCCCTTTATTTACAGACGAACTACTCTTAGTTTGCTGCAAAATCTTATCCTTATTCAATTTGTCCCCAGCCCGAATGTCACCATCCACTGAACGGGCTAATGTAAAGGCCTGAGTAAGGGTGCCTGCTAATCTCACACTGGTTCGATAATAAGGTGGTAATGTTTTCACAAAATGATCAATCTTTGTTCTTTCATCTGGTACCCATTGTTGAACAAATCGTAATTTTTCAGAGAATTGAGTAATAAGCTCATCCATGGACATTCGATCAGTTAACTCCAAATCCAAAAATTCCTGCCTAATCCTTGCCATGTCAAACTCTGAACAGAACTGTCTACATACCTCGTTATGAAAGTCAATCCATCGAATAGAGGCTTTCTGCTGTTGTGTCAAATGAGCAGTAATAGAATCCCACCAAGTCATTGCCGGTCCTTTCAACAATTGCACAGCATAAGGAACTTTATTCTCTTCCTCACATTAGCAAACCTCAAATTTCCTCTCAACGTCTCTCAACCAATCTAAAGTCACTGTAGGGTTAGTACTTCCTTGAAATACTGAAGGATTACTGGACATAAAAGTTTTGAAAGAAACAAACTTTTTCTGCTGCTGAGGTGGCGGAAACTGATAACCATAATATCTTTGTTGAGATGTTCTAGCTTGATGATCTTGTAAGTCTTAATACCTCATCCTCTAACTGCAATAGATAATCCTCTCGAGTAGTTTCTCCCAAATTCGCTTGATTAAGGTGTTATAAATTATCCAACAATCAAATGAATAAAATCCTACATCCAACCAATACAAAGATATACCACAAAAGAGTGATCACTCGCCAGTAATCATTAAAATGGATTAAACGACCAACCAAACCCCCAACACCTAAGACAAATCCCACCGGACCATTAACCCAAACAAATCCGGCAACACAACTAAACCAAGTGGTGGCAATATCATTTTCTTATTATTAATTGAACCGACTAAATGGCTTAGTGATAAGTTGGGCTCTTGCCTTCCTAGATGTCAGGGGTTTAATCATGCTCTGGGTAAACATTTAGCATGATAGGTACCCACACCCGTAAAACACTTCATTCCTTTTGGGGCCGGTACTAAAACAAACAGGTTCATTCCACATCCAAACGCCCCAACTGTGCCAGGGGAGTTATCCGGAGTCATCCCTGTGGGGTACGTGGACGTATAAAAAGACTGGTGCCAAAGGCACACGGGACCTGGATGGGTGGTATCCCCTCCAGTTTATACCTATGCGGATCTTCTTATATATTATTCACGATGAAAAATCTCGTCATGATTGAAACTCAATACAATATTAAGCATGTCAACCTGATAATTAAGCTAAATTCATCAATTCGTTTACCTTGTCAGGTTAGGCCAAGGTTCGGGTTAGCTAATGGCCCAACCCCGGGAAAATATAAGTTTCATTTTGTAATACAAAGTTTAACCTGTAACCCTATGAAACCAATCCGCTACTAATTACGTTTTCTTTTGTAGCTTAAACTATTTATGATGGTTGAATAAATAATCAAAAGGGCAAAATGGTAATTTACTAAATACATATCTATAATATAACATATACTCAAAGCAAAATAATTTGGGACAATCCTGTATATATATATATATATATATATATATATATATATATATCATCTCCAATTATATCTATAACACCCTTTATATTTAATTTAATAATAACTATTTAAATTTCATTTAAACAAACCATAAATTATTAATTAAGTTAAGAAAGTATAAATTAAATTAATAAATATCAATAAATTAAGTAAGTATCACTTATTTTGGTAAGAAAATAGGCCCTCAAAATTTTCAACCTACATTTAAAAGTCATGGGTCCGATTTTTGCTCCCAACCAACCATGTAACACAAATCTCATTCAAAGTTACAATCTTCTATTTTATTTTAATATTTACTTCCCTATTTTTTTCATCTTCCTCCACTATGTATCATAGTTGTTAACTCGTGTTTCAGAATATTGATTTTTAACTCGTGACTCGTGACTCGACTCGACTCGTAAGAGTCATAATTTTACAATTAATACATATATTTATATCTATATGTATATTATTGTTTGGATTTCTATCATTAATTGAAGTAAAACATGATGAAAGTCATTAAATAACACCAATATTTAATTTAAAATGTATTATTAGTCATTTCCTATCATATTTTGTTATTTTATATTTTTTATTAGATTACATTAAACGTGTGCCCGATTTCTGACTCGTAAGAGTCACCTAAGACTCGTAAGAGTCGCCCACGATTCGGAAGAGTCAATAATTGACTCGTAAGAGTCAAAGTCATTTACGAGTCGGGGTCCGAGTCGCCTCGTTTTTTGAATTTCTGAGTCGACTCGTAAGAGTCGACTCGTGAATCGTAAGACTTTAACAACTATGCTATGTATATTCATCACCTTCCAAATTGTACACCATTTTTGGCTTTTTGCATTCTTACTACATGCACCTTCCAAATTTTATACCATTTAACTTACCGACAACGGTTCTGTATTATGAACTGTGATTCTTTAGCTTTTAAAGAATTAAGTTCAAATTGTTTTTTATTTTTTTGGTAAAAAAACCCTGAATATTTCCATTAAGGCATTAATTATCTGTTTTATGTCTTTAATTAGTCTTTAACCATATATATGGTCAAAGGACCTACTACTTGCCTATTTGGCATTTGCACACCCATTTTATTATTTATTATACTCGATCCCTAATACATTTTGTTTGTAGTTCGCTGCTGGCATTATTTGCATTTAGTTGTATTGGGTTTTAATAGGGTAGTGATACATATCACTAATTTTTTGAATAAAAAAATTGTTGTGTATACTATATATATATATCATCTCTCATTTTAAAAGATTGCTTTATAGTATTACACTTATTTAATTGAAATGTTTAGTCCCAATGTTTAGCTACTACTACGGAGTACTTCTGAAGTCTGAACTACGTCAATCAATCAATCAATCAACTTTATGTGGTTTCCACGTTTAATGGGTTCCGAACCGTGGTTTACATATATACAACCACGGTTATAATTTAGAATCGTGGTGTAGGTTGTCGAATTACCTAGGTCGGTTAGGTTATTCAATTTTCAATGCATTACTTAAATTAAAGTAATTAATATAATTACAAATTAATTATTAGTTAATTAATATATTGTCATTATATTAATCCGTATATTATAACTACATACACATCCTCTCAACTCTTTTCGTCTAAACCCTAAATATGATAATCAAGTTCCCTTTTCGTTGTGATCATATTCACAAATCAATTAGTAATAACACTCCGTCGGCACCACAATTTCTCTGTTTAAATCTCCCTCACAACCGCGATTTCCCTGTTTAATATCGGGGGTCCGGTTTTATTCAGTCCCACAACTGAATAAGGGTTTTGTACATAATGATGACCGTAAAGGCGATAACAGTTTCGGGATTTATTCCCATATAGCATACGTAATGTGTTTCCAGTAAACTTCTCCCCGATTAAGAGATGTACGTATTCCCCAAAGAAGAACTACAAATGAAGACGAATGATGCATGCACACGTTTATGCAAACTTTTTAGTGTGTATATATATATATATATATATATATATATATATATATATTAACTACAACAACCAAGGATCGATATCTTCAGTGGCAGGAAGGGGCACTTTTATGAGTTGTTATAGAGTAGTACGTTTTCATTGTTATCTAATACTAGAGGTTATTAAGATGTTGTGTGGATCTTGGTTTAATTATGTAGGCTTGGGATCTATTGTAACTTTTTTTTTTTGGTGGATATTGGTTTTGTAGGCTTGGGGTCTGTTGTGTGGATCTTGGTTAAGATGTTGAAGAAGTTTAAAAATATGATTAAATATTATTTTATAATGCTTCAGCACATATAATTTGTATTAATTGTTAATAATGATTAAAGTTTTATAGCGTATAATTCACTTAAAAACCCTTCATCTATATATACTAAAAATAAATTTGAGGTTATAATTATGAATTTATTGATTGTTGTTACATATAAAATGTGATAAAATGAAAAGGTTATTTTATTGTTTTGCCTTATGAGATGATATTTCATTATTTCCATCACCAGTTTTGATTGGTCCATCATGAATGTACATTACAAATAAATAATGCATGAACATTATTTTTGTGGTATATTAACTATCAACTTAGCTTTCAGAATTCAGAGTATGATAGATTGATACTATGATAACTCAATTAGACAAAAGGTTTGCCTACGGTTCATTTTAAAGGAACCGTGGTCTGTTTGGTTACCAAACTGTTGACAGTTACGTTTTTTATTTGTGGAAAAAAATAGGAATGAAAGTAGGGAAGTAGATAACGTAACAATTAATGATTTTATTTTTGAATTAATTTATTCAATAAAAATGACCTTATAAATAAAGAGCCTTACGGGTTTCTTTTTATCGAAACGTAAGTTCCCATACGATTATGTATTTATGTTTGCGGGGTCTCCGCTTTTATATCCAGGAAAAAAAATTCCCTTATAATATGATCATTATAATTATAAATTATAAGTATATTCCCTCCCATTCTTCCAGTGATACTCCCTGCCAAGTGCCAACCAAAATTTCTTTGATGGTTGAGTTCTTTCTATTTTTACGTCTTATAACAATTTTCCGGTTTCGTCCCCTTTATCCGAAAATAAATGTTCCCTTATAATATGATCATTATAACTATAATTTATAATTATATTCTCTCCCATTCTTCCGGTGATACTTCTTGCCAAGTGCCAATCACAATTTCTTTGTTTAAATATGCTTTTTATTTTTAGCATTAATTTGATGGTTGAGTCCTTTTTTTTTACACGCCAAGTGTAAGGATGGATTCTTTCTGTTTTCTTCAATTCGTCACCTCAAGTGTCTCGACTATAATTGATTATCTCAAGTGCTTCAAAAGATCTCGCGCTTTTTTTTATGATGATGTTGCAAAGTGCTCAGATATTTCCACCTTCATGCAACAAGTTGAAAGGATATTGCTGGAAAATTATACTTAAAGCTACATGTTGAGAACTAGAGTTATAAAATATATGTAATGGCGAAAATTAAACGAATATGATAATTAAATTCTGTATTTAATACGTTGTATGTTGTTATTTACCATTTGGCCGGGATGATAATGATAATTAAATTTTATCTCTATCACATTATGTGACCTTTTTAATTTATTTTTCGGTGGAAAAGGAAATAGTATTCCAGAAGGAAATGAAGGATTACATATAATATAATATAATATAATACAGAGTAATTATTTGACTTATAATGTATTGAAGATTTGAAGTACAGTATGTCTATTTCAAAAATAAACAGACATAGACCATGGTTCTGGTAGGGAATACCAGAACCGTGGTCTTTGGCATATACCCCAAAGGCTAAATCTTTAGACACCCATTTTTCTACTAGGAAACCCCTTACGTCATCAAATTTGTCCATTTGTTAGATTTTTTTTCTTTTCCCTTTAATAATAATAATAATAATAATAATAATAATAATAATAATAAAAAATAAATAATCCAATTGAATATTATTAAAAGATTTCGTAAATATTTGAAAAAAATAAAAAAAACATTTATACAAAAAGTAACACTTAAATCAAAATTATATAACAACTTTTAAGAAACAAGTATTTAATTCAAAAAAGGTTAAAATGTTTTTTACAACTTAAAAAAATGATTATATAATCTATTCCTTTTAAAAAATATATATATTTATAACTTTTTTAAAATATCTAAATGAGTTTTTTTAAGTTATTTTTATATATAAAGTTTTATTAATGAAATTACTGAAAAAGTAATACAAAATGAATTGGATAGGATATGGAGACAAGAATTGTGTGAGTTGGTGAGGATAAAAAAATATGATTTGACTAAGTGGGGATAATTGAAGGGGTTTATTGGGAAATAAGGGGTGTCTAAAGTAGGACCCGACAAAATACTTCAATGCCTGCAAGCTTGCAAGTTGCAACTGTGAAAGCGTTAATAGTATCGGAATGTGTGTCAACTGTTTTTAGTCAATAAAGCTGAAGATTCATTTTAGTGTCTTCGAGAACGGATCCTTTTAATTTTAAAGTAAATAGTAATAGTAACATTTAGTATTAAAAATCATTAAACAACCACGGTTCACTATTTGGTCTGCAATAAACTGTTGTGAGACATATATCGGATATTGATTTTTTCAACATTAATTTGTGAAAGATCTACATGCCTGTGCAGTAAGCAGTTGTGCTATATGAATGGATAGTTCTACATTATGCTGGATATATCAAAAATCATGGTCCTATTTGTCTTACCCATATAACACACACTTGTATATCTCCTACATCGGAAATAATAGAAAAAGTGTATTGGTTTATACAAGTCTTTTGATGTTCCTTTCTTAAAGATCATTTTCTTGTATCATTATCATTGCAGGTTGGCTTTTCCCTTCTCCAAAGGTTGTTTGCTACTCGCGAGTAGAATGTGGTTATATATATCCTGGTTATATATATCCTTTACTCGCAGCATATACCCTTTACTCGCAGCAAACAGCCTAAAAAGAAGAGAGTTATCTTATCTGTGTGGATAAAGGTATTGAAGAATGATCTTTTTATTGTGGATGTTGATTACAATATTATTTTTCTGTGTTTTTTTTTTGTTTAGTATCTTTTCTTTCTATATATGTATACACACAAAGAAAACCATATGATCTTATAAGACATGTTTCGTTTAAAATTTAAACTTAAAAGATGAATGTGTACATCACATCACATTATATATGTATGAAGAGACATAGCCTAAATATATGATTAAATGATAGCTATGCAAGATATATTATTATTTAAAATATTATGTTACATCACATTATATATTTATAAAGATAAAGATACAAATCACATTATATATTTATCAAAATGCTTGCAAGGCATCAACTGCGCAAGATTCAAAACTACAATAGCTGCAACTCTGCAAGGCAGCAACTGTACAAGCGTTAATAGTATCGGAATGTGTGTTCACAAAGTCATTAAACTGTTGTTAGTCAATAAAGCAGAAGATTCTTTTTAGTCACTTCGAGAAACGAATCTTTTTAATTTTAAAGTAAAGTAAATACTCCGTAACATTTAGTTTTAAAATTAAAAACAACCACGGTTCACTATATAGAACAATCACGGAATATAACATTAACGTACACGTACTCACACCTTAAAAAAGTGACTGAAAAGAGAACTGCTTCATATTGTTGTTTGGAATTTGTATGCTATTGTTAATTTAAGAGATTAATTGACCGGAAGTTTGTATGCAAAAGGATCCACCTGGACCACCCAAGCTAATGTATATTTATAGCACGATGTACATACGATGAAAACTAAAATTAAAACAATATGATAAATATTGTAGCACAAAATAACGAAAAAGTAACAAATAACTATCACTAATATGATAAATTATACATCAATTTTAACGTGTTTATGTGTAGTATCCGCTGCTTTGCGCGGGGGTTTCATGCTAGTATTATTTATATATAAGATATAAGATATAGAAGAGAAAGAGAATTTTATATTTAACTTATTATTTTTGGCAAAAAAACATTGATATTCAGTTGAAGAAAATGAAAGACGTTACATGCATGTATACAAATAAATTTACAATATTAATGCATTGAAAAAACAAACTACTATACACAGGGTTATCTTTGGTTCTATAAATTAACAATAAAAATAAATTGAAGTGATTAATTAATACAATTTTTTTTATCTTTAATTTAAATCGAGTGATTCCGCCATCTTATCTCAATTCTTTTACATGTTGATTTCTTTCGGCAATTGATTCATGTAGAGTACTCTTCATACTAATTAAGATTCAGTAATATATATATATATGAACGTTAATGATGCAGTTCATACACGAGCAACTAGAGTTCAGTCACTGTCACGAGATGTCCAACATTGTCATTGTGGACATAACTCGCCAGTACGTCCACGTGACTGAATAAAACTACAGACAACAAAATATTTAAACAGGGAAATCGTAGTCGCAAAAGAGTATTATAAGTTTTGTTGTGAAAAAAGATGATCAAGAAAATGGACCTTGATAATAGGTTTTGCCCGAATGGATAAAATATATGATTTTTTTTATTTTTAACGGAAAAGGGGGCTGCGTTATAAGTTATGGCACATTGTTTGAATTTTTTAGCTATTCGACCACGGGTTTAACAAACAGAACCGTGTTAAAATGTTTGAATGACCACGGTTCTTTTCTAAGAGACCGTGGCCCTGTGTTTTTATTTTAGACTTAGTTTTGGCTATTAGACCACGGGTTTACCAAATAAAACCGTGTTAGCCTAATTCATTAAATAGCAGGTACATATTCTCATTCAATTCTAATATAAATACTACGTATATACACGTACATATATAGTTAGGGTTCCGGTTCACCGTTTACATCCAAACCCTAATAAACATGATTATCAAATTCCCTTTTCGTGATCACAATTTTCACAAAAAAAGTAACCATACGTACGTCCTCGCGACCGCAATTTCTCTGTTTACATCCACTTCTTTTACGCAGAACTGTTATGGTGGAGGGTTTAATTAGTTTGTCTCTTGAAGTCAAACCATCGGACCCTAAACCATAAGTGATGTCAAAGTCAAGATTAAGCATGCAGGAAGGAATTCCCGAATGCTCGATAGAGCATAAAGGATTAAATCCGGAAGATTCAAATCATTGTCAGTAGGAATTCGATCGATCTGTTGAACATGGGTACCAAATCTGGAAGATTCAAATTAACTTATCGATGCATATGTATATACTATACCTTGTGTTTTTAGCTATATATATATTTTTCACGATTTGTATGTCTTTTTGGCTATTTTAAAGTCTATGATTTATGATTTATTTTTATATAATTTTAATTATTAAATAAATCTCTGTACAACCTTAAACAGGCACCACGGTGTTGGTACAAGAGATTTGATTCTTTCATAATGAGCCTTGAAAGTGCCCTTAGACGTGGATCTAGATGACAATTGACTTACAATTGAAAGGCGGAATCAATCAATTGCATATATTACCAATGAACACAAACCGAAACGAATATAATTAACAATGTAAACGAAGATATCAGCTTGTATATTGAATTGGGAACTATTACAATGTTGCTTAGTCGACAAATGGTGCTAGGGTTTCGTCAACCCTAGCCGGAAACCCGAAGGTTTGTATTTATACTAAAAGTCAGCCGACATGCGTCACTTGTGGAAGTGTCGCATGTGGCCGCCTTCATGCGTCACTTACCTAAGTGACACTATGCGTCACTAAGGCAAGTGACACCTAACCTAAACTTAAGTGTCGCATATAACAAAAACTATATATTTCACTATACAACTAACGACACTTATTACAACTCGATAGACCAACTGACAGACAACCTAATATGTATCAACAAACTCCCCCGTGTCTTCAGCTTGGTCTTCAAAATCTTCAAACTCTTCAAACTCTTTGAGTTTTTATTTCCAGCCAGCAGGAAATACACCACCAGCATGTACTCCATTGGCTACGCAGATATCAATAATTTTCTGAAATTTTATCGCTTCGGCTCTATCTCTTTCTTTGAACTGAATCCTGTTCTGATGTAGTCTTTTCATATCTTGTTCAGAGAGATTAATCAAACTCAAGGGGTCAAATACACAAAATCTATTTCTTTTCAGACCCCAAGTAGACCTCCTTTTAGGTTGAACAGCATCCCATGCTGTTTTCTCTTCAACCTCCAAATCTACGTCTAAAGACCCCAAATCCGTAGCCGGTTCTGATTTTGGAATAAAAACAATTACAGCTTCACCAGTAACATCGTCATATTCCCAGTATAACAACCTATTCAAAAAATCCAAAGGAATGATCTCTAGAGGTATCTTCTGTAAGCACTTTGTTGGTGGATAGATCATCCTTACGATTGGTTGTCGTGTAACCGGATCCAACTTCTTCTTAAACTTATATCTCATACCCAATGTCGGTTTAATCAGATTATACTTTTTGCTGTTAATCTCCCGACGAATAACCACTTGAAAGAAATCGGCACGTGAATCTCGAGCACGGTTAATCAAGGGTATTTGAGATAATCTCTGAAGCTCACACTTTGGCAAAGTACTTATTTTATAAAACTTTAAGTTGAAGTACTGAATGCCATCACTCCTTTTAATCATAAACACTGAATTATTCTCATCAAACTTCCAGCTTTTTATCAAACCCGTGTAATCAGTTCTGACTTTGTAGAATTTACAAGTAACGGGTACCTCAACTATAGGTTTGAGCACTATGTCAGGCTTTATCATTGAAGATTGAGCTGTAGAAGTTGATTGCTCATTGGTCTCTGTCTCAGAATCATGATGTAATTCATCTTCTGAAGAACCCGATTCGATAATAGGAGCATCGTCGTAACATTCATCACTTTGAAGTTGCTCCCCCTCCACCTCAACTTCATCATTTCCTTCAAAGAAATAATCCTCTGCCACAGGATCATTCATCACCTCTTCCTCCGGTATCGTTGTATTATCATTCATCAAATTTTGCAGATATGTAAGGTCTACAAACGAATAATCAACCGCAATAGGTCTTGCCTGACCTTGAACCTCAACGAAGTAATCTAAAGATATGTTTTCATTAATAGAAGAAGGAAGTACATTTTCTAGTTCCGGGGAAGGAGTTACATTTGTTTCTAACTCACTAGGACCTACCTCCCCCGAAACATTTGTAACGGATTCCAGCTCTAACAACCTAGATGACAGATTCGTCACTTGAAGCTGTAGAGTGTCAACCGTAGCAGCTCGAGCTTCCAATTCCTTGATCTGAGAGGCTTGAGCTTCAATTATAGCCTTCTGATCATCAAACCGCTTTGCCAAAAGCTCCATCTGAGCCAAAACCATCTGAAGAGACGGCATGTCAGACGGTGGCGATGGTTGTTGTCGTTGAGATGTTGGTTCCTCAATAACCACTGTCGTCCGCTGGCGTCTACGAGGAGGTAGATCAGCATAAGAGGGTGAAGACCCAGCAGGACGTTTGCCCGGATTCCTCGGGACATGGACCCTGCCAGCAGAGATCCGTCTCAATATATGCTTAAAGCGTCGAGGATCGGCAAGCTGAATACCATCAAAAGCCGATTGTGGTGGCACATCACCCTCAGAATCAGGAGGAGTGGGCCCACCGTCATCAGACTCAGCCTCAACCTGAAAAACACGATCGATATCCTCTAAGTCTTAAGCGATATCGGTATCCACTAAGTCGTCCTCGTTGACCGGAGGCACGACGTCATCCAAAAAACCGTGATCGCGCGGCGCAACATAGTTTTCGTTCACTATGTGCCTGAAAAGTTCACGATCAGCTAGAACCGGCTCGCCCTTTGGCGCGAGCTTGCAGTCGTTAAAGACTCGCAGAAGCATCGGTGTCGGCACCAGAAGGGATCGCTGATCTGGAGCGATATCAAGGTTGAGGTCATTCAACAAAAGCTGGACAAACCGAGGATACTGCAGCCATTTATCCTTTCCAGCACGTATGTTCTCCACCATGTTGCCGAAAATATAACCGCTGAAGTTATACGGTTTATTGTAGATCAGGGCCAACATGAGAGACAGTAAGATGACTCGCAGCATCGTATCCCCCCTTTCTCGGAGATAAACAGACGATCACAATATGGCAAAGATACCGCCAAACCCGGCAGAGGTACTGTTTCCTGAAATCAGAGAGCTGGTTTGCCGGATAACCCATCCTCTGAAGCCCTCCGTAGATAAATGTAGTTGGGAAGATAGTGGGCATCGTAGAGTTATCAGTGAACTGGAGAACCCGTCTAATCGAGTTCTCGGTGATCTCGATTTCCTCCCCAAACATAGTGGAAACAATCATGGGAACATCGCCCTGAACTCTTATCACCGCATGATCATAAAACTCCTCAATTTGGTTCATATAAACCGGAGTCGATGCGGTAATAGCGTAGTGAATCCTGGAACGGCGAAGAAAATCTATCATCGGCCGGAAAGGCGCCGAATTAGCATGCGTGGATTCCAGAAATGCCGTGATGTTGTGATGGGTGTTAGCCCGAACACAGAAGAAAAATAACCAAAATCGTTATAGAGTTAGCCCGAACACAGAAGGGTTAAAAAACGAATTTTGACTTTAGGCGTCACTTATGGTAAGTGACGCATGGTCACTACCGTCACTTAGGGAGTGTCGTATTGTACAGTACTTTAAATTAAAATCAATGTATAGCGTCACTTATTGGAAGTGACGCTATCAAGCTTCACTGATGTAAGTGACGTTTGTATTTGGTGATTTAAATTATACGACACTTGCGAAATGACGGGTGAAGAACATGCGACAGTTATCATAGTGACGGTATCCTAAGGGAGTCACTTAAGAAGTGACGGTATAAGTGACGTATAGAAATAAGCGTCACTTAGACAGTCACTTAGGGAAGTGACGCATTTAGAGGCGTCACTAGGAAGAGTGACGGTCTTAACAGTTAAAGCAATTATATGCGTCACTACACGAGTCACTTAAGAAGTGACGCAAAAGCAAGCGTCACTTATTAAGTGACGGTATGGGGTTTCAAAATTACCAAATAGCGTCACTTGAGGTAAGTGACGCACGAAGTGACGCAACGATGAAGATCATCGTGTCACTGTTCATGCCCAGATTTCAAATTTGGGGTTTTGCAAAATCGAAGTTAACAGTTATGCGCAATGTAAAAACGAATAGTACACACCGTTTATTACACAAAAACATTATCAAACAAGCATTTAATCGATCGATTTTCAAAGTAAAACCCTAACCGTAACCCTAACTTAAATTTACAGCATAGATAAAGAAGGAAAAAGATCAAGATTAGTACCAAATAGATCGTAGGAATGAGGGGAACAAAGATGTATCGATGGAATGCACAAACGAGCAGTAGAAAGCACAAATCGTTCGAAGAAATTCGCACAGAGGTAAGTGACGCAGAGACAGTTTGAGTGTCGGTGTGTCAGTGCAAGTGACGGTATAAGTATTTGAAAAGTGGTGAGGTTGAGTGTCGTGGGAAGGAGTATTTATACACCGACCCTAATATGCGTCACTCAACCCGGCACTTAAGGCGTGGCTTACCCCGACACTTACTGCGTCACTTAGTAAGTGACGCAATATCGAATGCGTCACTGGTAGCGTCACTTATGAAAGTGACACTCGGTTCACTTTTAGTGAAAAAATTGCGATTTCATCGATTTTTCGCGTTGTGATTGCGGTATTCAAATTTGAAAATGTAACTGTAACTTGGATAATAACTAAAATTATACTAACTTAGATAAAATAAAACTCATACAAGAATGTAAATTGACAACTAGAAAATTAACACATTCTTTTTGGTGACGGAGTTGATAAAGTCTGGTGAGGGATCATATTGGAATAACATGCATTTATTAGGAACATTAAGTGTTATTTCGATCATCAGTATATTTGTCCTCTTTAAATTTACTTAACATACTAAAAACACTTTTTATAAAAATTATTTCAAAACGATTATTAGTATGTTTATCCACTTAAACATGTTATACTCACCTCTAGGAGGTATTTTATTATTATTGGTATGTTCATTTCGCTGTAGTTCTCACCATATATATACATCTTAACTTAATACATAGACCATGTTTCCATTTACAGACAGAATATAAGAAAATCAATTTTAAGAATCAAGTCAGCGGTGACAGGTCTGTACTTACGTACAACAGAGCGACATAGCTTGATTCAGGTTTAAGCAAAACCAGACTTGGTCAAACCATTTTGGCGACCTTGTAAGGTATCTTATTTTGAAAGACTTTGCAAGTTCTTTGACTTGTGTTTGCTTAAGTTTAAAGTATATATTAATAGAAGCCAGGTCTATACTTACGTATAACAGAGGAAACTATCAATATATGCCCCCAAATGATATCAAATAAACATCTTTCACGAAAACATGTCTAGTATAAGTAAGAAATTAAGACTTTTGTCATACATCTAATGGTGTTATACCACTTGAAATGGACAATTAATGATTAAGCTTCTTAAGACTTCTCAAAGAGGTTTGCATACCATGCCTACTAATATATCGTATGATGAAGACAATGTTTATAAAAACTGTGTTCAATACGTCAGATAAATCTACTGACACATCCAAGATAAACCTTAAATTTCCATTTTTTATGCATGTCACCCAATGTACTATCATATCCCAAGTTGTTTACAGACACAACTTCAACGTCTATTTTTTAAAATGTAGCAACCTTGCATTTCTTTTAATACTAGAAAGTATAAAGAGTGGCAGTTGCGTAGGTTGCAAATTTTTTTTTTTTTTAATAAAACATTACTTTAAACATATCCAAGGCACAAATTACTTTTTCGTGGTAAAGAACCTTAGACCGATCATGTTGACTAATTCATCAAATCGGACTCTAGAAAAAGCCTTAGTGAATAAGTCAGCATTTTGTTTTAGGGTATCGATATGGACAAGGTCGATAAGGTGTTTCTCATAGCAATCCCGTATAAAGTGAAACCTAATTTCTATGTGTTTGGTTTTAGAATGTTGTACGGGATTGCGTGTTATTGATATGGCAGCAGTATTATCAATATGTATAGGAGTCATAGTTAAGAGTAACCCGTAATCGCGCAGTTGGTGCTGAATCCAAAGAACTTGAGAACAGCAACTTGCAGCAGCAATGTATTCGGCCTCCGCTGTTGAAGTAGAAACCGTAGTCTGCTTTTTGCATTGCCACGACACCAAGCGGGTTCCAAGGAACTGACATCCTCCTGTTGTTGACTTCTTATTGATGTTGCAGCCACCGTAATCTGAATTTGAATAGGCAGAGAGCGTAAAATTCTTCTCATTGGAGTACCATAGACCGAGAGTGGGTCTATATTTGAGATAACCAAAAATCCGCTTCACCGCCTTCATGTGAGAAACCTTTGGTCGTGCCTGATATCTTGAACAAAGTGAAACAGCAAAGACGATATCAGGCCTTGAGGCAGTGAGGTACATAAGAGAACCTATCATCGAACGATAATCCTTTTCTTTGCCGTCCTCATCATCATCAGCAGGTCCAAGATTATGGTTGAGTTCAATAGGAGTTCCATAAGGTTTACAAGTGAGCATATCATATCGTGTCAACATGTCATTGACATACTTTGACTGATGAATATACATTCCTTTGGATGACTGCTCAACTTGCACACCGAGAAAAAAAGTGAGATCTCCCATTGCACTCATCTCGCAAGCTGACTTCATGACCTCTTCAAATTCCTTACATAGAGCCTCATTCAACGATCCAAAAATAATATCATCGACATACACTTGAACAAGTAACAAATCATCCCCTTTCCCTTTTGTAAAGAGAGTGTTGTCGATGTTGCCCCGAGTAAAACCATTTTCCACCAGATGAGTAGCAAGCCTCTCATACCATAGGCGAGGAGATTGATGAAGTCCATACAATGCCTTATTGAGTTTGTAGACATAATTTGGATGCACCGAATCTTCAAAACCCGGAGGCTGTTGAACATATACTTCCGTATCAATTTGACCATAAAGGAATGCGCTTTTGACATCAAGTTGCTTGACGCGAATCCCTTTAAATGATGCAAAGGCCAAAAAGATACGAACAGACTCCAATCTGGCGACAGGGGCAAAAACCTCATCATAATCTAGTCCTTCAACTTGAGTATACCCTTGAACAACGAGTCGAGCTTTGTTCCTCGTAACAACCCCTCGATCATCCTTCTTTACTCGATATACCCATCTAGTGCCTTTTGGATCAGCACCCTTGGGTAATGGAACTAGCGTCCACACTTGCAGCTTGTGAAATTGCTGCAGTTCATCTTGCATGGCCTCGACCCAGGATGGATCTTGTAAGGCCTCCGTGACTTTCTTCGGTTCGGTTTGGGAAAGATGGCAAGAATTGATGGTAGCCATAAATCCCAAAACCTGATCAGCTGAAGTATGCTTATCTTCAGCGGATTGCTTTGCCTGAGTTCTCGTTTGAACAGAAGAATGAGGATCACCAATTATGTTTTCAACTGGGTGATTCCTATGTATCCGAGTAACTGGAATAGCATCTGGCACAAGATTTAATTCCAAGTTGTTCAAATCGCCTTCAGTGGCAGAAGCATCTTCGTTCTCTTCATTAGTGAAGAAACGAGAATAAACCATGTCTTCTTCATCCTCTAAGAGAGGCATGTCTGGATCATGTGGAAGATCCTCAGCATTGACAGTTTTTGAAGAAGAAGGGATGGCAGTAGTTGGTGGTGTAGGAGTAGGTACAGATACAGTAGAAGTAGTGGATGCAGATGCAGGCGTTTGGTGTGTGGGAGTAGGTGTGGGAGTGGATGTCGTATCGGGAATTGGATTAGATGTAGGAGGAAGAGAATCAGATGTTTGTTGAAAAACATCGAGTCCATGAAGCATTGTAATTAGTTCTTCTGTATCATCGTCCTCCGGAATATTAAAGGAACTGAAGAGTTTCCCATAATTGAAGAACCAATCCGGACCCGTTCCTTGAGGTGGTTCCGTATACCTTAAGCATTTGACCTCAAAGTGTTCCTCGATCTCGTTTGTTGATTTGTTATATACTCGTTTATTTGGAGAGTTGACCGAATATCCAAGAAAAATCCCTTCAACGGCTTTATCACCAAACTTAGAGACACGTTCTTTGGTAATCATTATCAAACAAGGACATCCAAATGGCTCCAGAAACTGCAGATTTGGCTTACGGTTATTGAATTGCTCATAACATGTTTTGTTCCTTTTCTTTACCGAAAGCACCCGATTCAAAACATAACAGGCAGTATTGACTGCCTCGGCCCAGAAGATGATAGGCAACTTGGAATCTGCGAGCATAGTGCGAGCAGTTTCAATGATGGTCCTATTCTTCCGTTCTGCAACCCCATTCTGTTGAGGAGTTCTCGGAGCACTGAATTGATGATCAATACCCCTAGAAGCACAGAATAATTCGAGAGTTGAGTTCTTGAATTCGGTTCCATTGTCGCTTCGCAGTCTCTTCACCCTTAAGTTGCACAAATTTGCCAACTTATCCAACAAGTAGACCAGAATTCCCGCTGTCTCATCCTTTGTTGCGAGAAAGTATACCCACGAAAATCGTGAGTAGTCATCCGTCACTACTAAACAGTAATAGCGACCACCGATGCTCTTTGTAGAAACAGGACCAAAAAGATCCATATGCAGTAATTCCAATGGAGCATTAATGGAATTCACAACCTTAGACTTATGGGACTTCTTGTGGAGTTTGCCCTTGTGGCAAGAAACACAGTCATCCTTCAAGGCGAAGGACTGTTTCGGAACTCTACGAACCAAATCGTTATTAACAAGAAAATTCATTTTACGGAAATGAATGTGTCCCATTCGTCTGTGCCAAAGGAGTGATTCCTTTTCTGAAGCCTTTGAAAGGAGACAAGTGTATTCGCTGGTTGTCTCCACGGTTCGCATGTTCATTACATAGGTGTCATTTCTTCTAGGTGCACGCATTAACACCCATTCCTCAGGAATGACATACCCCGGATTCAAGATAACACACTCAGTCGTTGTAAAGGATGTGGTGTAGTCCTTATCACAAACTTGTGAAACACTTAAAAGATTATGTTGAAGTTCGGCCACATAATTTACATTCTCAAAGCTAACTCTTCCATTTGTTAGCGTTCCTCTCCCCGAAATCGTTCCTCCTGTATCTCCTGCAAAGGCCACATGTCCTCCTGCGTATGGTTTAATATCCACAAGAAGAGACACATCACCAGTCATGTGTCGCGAGCAGCCGCTATCAAGAAACCATTCACTATCTTTTACACATTCAGACTGCTGCAACACAAAATAATGAGGAGATTAGTGAGAAACGGTGACCCAAGCCTTTACAGACTTAGGTCGACCATAGTCATCAACAATAAGCACATCAGATAAAACTTTATTTTTAAACAAATCAGATTTAGTATCTGATGTGTTATCATTGATGACAATAGAGTCCGCAGTAGACTCTTTTCTTTTCCAAACCTTTGATGGTTCGGAATTTGGCTTAGTGGTAATGTCGGGCTTTGACAAAGAATTTTGCCCAACATTACTTACTTTCTCGGCAGGCTTAGGAGAGTTGGAGTGATGCCTAGAAGGTGATTTTGAAAAAGAATTTTTGTAGAATGATGTCCTAGGCATATCTCTCCCATACCGCTGATGAGAAAGTTTGGGATAGTCGCAGATCAAATGTCCTTGTTTCTTGCAGTAGAAACAAGAACGAGTCTCTCTAAACTGTTGAGGCGAAGGATTTACTGCAGGAAGTGGTGAAGCATTTCTAGAACATGAACATTTTGTGCACGTGTTAGAGAATGCTTGTTTAGGTTTAGAAGTTGAGGCAGAAGTTTTATCAACATGAAACTTTTCATTTTTCACCTTTTGTTTTAAAACATTTGCCGGTGACTTTTGAGTTTGAAGTTTCACATTTAAAACTCTATTTTCCTTTTTATTTTGAACCTTTGATACAGGTTCAACTTTTAAAATTTGTTTTTCAGGTTTAGCCTCAACCTTCTTAAACTCAGGATATTCCTGATCAGTAATATCCTCTATCTCAACAATCTCATCAGTATGAACTTGAGACTTACTTTCAGCTTTAACAAACTGAGGCAATGGATACTCTTGCCTCTTGGTTTTCTCCGTTGTCAGTTTGTTTAGCTTGGCTTCTTTGGCCTTAATACCATATAGTTTGGTATAATCAACTGAAATCTCCTCAAGGCCTTGTTTAGTAATCGGGGGACAATATTCAGCATTAGAAGGTGGTGGTACTTGGTTATATCCAAGACCTTCCTTCTTTTTGCCGCTTGCCCCTTGCTTACTAACAACCTCATTAAAGACTTGAGTTGCGGATGTTGAACCTAAGATTTTGCTTTTATGATACTCAAACTCATTTTTCAAATCAGATAATTCTTTAGTCAACAATTCAATTTCAGTAAGATAACTCTTAATTGCATCTTGCTGGCTAAAGACCTTTGCTTTAAAAGTTTCGGTATCTAATTTATGAGCTTCAAGGTGTTGTTCATAAAGTTTTTCATTATCTAGCAAAAAATTATTAGATTCAGTAAGTTTCACTATCTTGTCCCGCATATTCAAATTATCTTTCTGATAGACCTCAAGAGATTCAGTTAATTTAATACATGAAACACAATTGAAAGGCTCATTAGGTTCATTTGGTACCTCAGGAGTAATGTGAGCCATCAGGCATTGAAACTGTGCAGCCTGAGCACTCCAATCAGAAGCAGTTGGCTCAAAAACAATCAAAGCATTATCTACAGCCAACGATTTAGCTTCTTCTTTATCATTTGCCTTGGGTGGATCTAGCTTAGTAAGACCCGACGATGGCATCCTGGGTTTCTCACATTCCCTTGCGAAGTGACCAAGGTTCTGACAGTTGTAACATCGAACCTTGCTTTTATCGAACCCAAACCCTGTCTTCCCATTACCTTCCAAGCTCTTGCGTCCCGTCCTCTGCAAGAACTTATGAACCCTCCTTGAAATCATAGCTATGTTCCAGGTAAAATCCATCTGTTCCAAGTCATCATCATCCAGCTGAGCATAATCTTCTTTGGTCATTTCCAAAGTAGTATTTGGTTGAGTAACCAAATCTTTGTAAGAACTGAGGAAAGCTGTATAAATCACAGCTTGCTCTTGAATTGTTGGTGATGCTGAAACCTGCTGTTGTGATCCTTGATTTGTGCAGGTTGTCCCAGAAACATAGGCAGCATGTGTAGCCCCAGCTGAATAGGATGGAGAATTGGTATCCGATATGAATGCCATTCCTCCATAACTCTTACCAGAGTTTACTTGGCTTCCATAAAGTGAAGGATTTTGTACAAATCCATTCGACTTGCACTCCTTCTTCTTCAATTCCATAGCATGGGCTTGAAGAACTCCTATAAGCTGATCCAAGGTCATCCCAGCCAATTCTTGATTTTCCTTCAAGAATTGAACTTTCACATCCCATGCACTTGGTAAAACATCCAACAACTTTTTATTAATCTCAAGTGCAGTGAGAGTATATCCTCCTTCAGTTAATTCACTCACCAGTTGTGAGTACCGAGTAAACAATCCAGACGTCGTCTCATTAGGTAAGGAGTCAAACAGATCATACTGTTTCTTAATCAATTCCATTTTAGCCTCCTTATATTTCTCATTTCCCCCACACCTCGTCTCTATCGCTTTCCATAAGTCATAGGTTATGTCATGAGTTTTAAACAGTCTCATGACATCCTTTGTCAAACACATACAGATAGCTGAATGTGCTTTCCTTTCCAGTTGATAATCTTTCTTTTCTTGAGGTGTCATAGCAGTGAAAGATTTTGGTGGAGGAACACCGCGATAGTTTCCTTCAGACACTGGAGCCTCATATCTTTGTTTTAATGGACCCCACAGTTCCAGACAGTGAAAATCCACAAACTGTTCAAATCTATCTCTCCAATAAGCATAGTCCATGTCTGCAGTGAATAGTGGAGGTTTATTATTGGAACCGATATCATTTCCTTGCTTTATCATCTCTCTAATACCTCTAATATCTTCCTTGTCTGCGGCCATTGAAGATATACCTGAAACTTTACTCAAAAACAAAAGCTTGGAAAAATATTAGTACTGAAGGCGTCACTTAGTAAGTGATGCACCGAAGTGTCGCAACGACTAGCGTCACTAGGTAAGTGACGCTATCGAGTGACGGATGAAGTGACTGATGACACTATGAGTAAGTGTCGCTCAATCAGACAAGTGACGCACTCAAGTGACGTACTTGAGTGACGTACTAAAAACAAATAGGCGTCACTATTAAAAATGACGCAGTAAATCAAAAGGCGTCACTAAAGAAAGTGACGCAATAAAACAAACAGGCGTCACTAACAGAAGTGACGCTTGAGAGTCAAGTGACGTGCAACAGTGACGCACGTAAGTGACGGTGGATTAAAGGGCACGGCACTTAAGTTAAGTGTCGTATAAACCTCAAATGACGCTTCAAGTGACGCGTTCAACTGACGGTATAACCCTAATTTGGGATTAGGTAGTGCCGCTGTAAGTGACGCCTCTAAGTGACGGATCGAGTGTCGCAAAACGGCTGCAAAATCCCAAAACCCTAAAAATTTCGAACTTTCGTAAACCAAACGAAAATTCCTTGAACCCTAATGGACGAAACCTGTAAATGTTGAAGAATGTCGACTGTAATTCACCTTTGCACCTCAAAATCCGTATGTATTCTTGATTCTTGAATCAAGCAAAACCGAAATCAACCCAAAATACCTTCTAAACGTCAATGTTATCACCTATAGGCTCTGATACCAATTGAAAGTGCCCTTAGACGTGGATCTAGATGACAATTGACTTACAATTGAAAGGCGGAATCAATCAATTGCATATATTACCAATGAACACAAACCGAAACGAATATAATTAACAATGTAAACGAAGATATCAGCTTGTATATTGAATTGGGAACGATTACAATGTTGCTTAGTCAACAAATGGTGCTAGGGTTTCGTCAACCCTAGCCGGAAACCCGTAGGTTTGTATTTATACTAAAAGTCAGCCGACATGCGTCACTTGTGGAAGTGTCGCATGTGGCCGCCTTCATGCGTCACTTACCTAAGTGACGCTATGCGTCACTAAGGCAAGTGACGCCTAACCTAAACTTAAGTGTCGCATATAACAAAAACTATATATTTCACTATACAACTAACGACACTTATTACAACTCGATAGACCAACTGACAAATATGTATCAACAAGCCTTGAATATAACAGACTTCGTGCAGACCCTTGTGCATATTTCAAGAGGTTTGGGGACAATGATTTTGTCATTTTGTTGTTATATGTGGATGACATGTTGGTAGCAGGCCTCAACAAAGATCGTATTAATAATCTGAAGGCTAGGTTGGCTAGGGAGTTTGAAATGAAAGACTTGGGTGCCGCAAACAAGATTCTAGGGATGCAAATTCACCGAGACAGAGTTACTAGGAAGATTTGGCTTTCTCAAAAATTTATTTGAGAAAAATCTTGCAACGGTTCAATATGCAAGATTGTAAGCCAATCTCAACCCGCTCTCTACTAATCTCAAGTACACTCCGTTATGAGTCCTAGCATTGAAGACGAGAGGAAAGAAATGTCTTGAGTACCGTATGCATCAGCTGTGGGAAGTTTAATGTTCGCGATGATATGTACAAGACCATACATTGCTCATGCAGTGGGAGTAGTTAGTCGGTACATGGTGAATCCTGGTAAAGAGCATTAGAATGCGGTAAAGAGGATCCTAAGATACATCAAGGGAACCTCGGGTGTTGCGTTATGTTATGGGGAATCGGACTTTATTGTCAGAGGCTATGTTGATTCAGATTACGCAGGTGATTTTGATAAAAGTAAATATACCATTGCGTATGTGTTCACACTTTCTGGTGGAACAGTAAGCTGAGTTTCAAAACTGCAGTCAGATGTGGCCACATCAACAACAGAAGCAGAATATGTTGCAGCTACTCAAGCCAGTAAAGAGGTTGTATGGTTGAAGATGTTGTTGGTAGAACTCGGGCACAAACAAGAGAATATTACTCTATTTTGTGACAACCAGAGTGCCTTGCATCTTGCAGGGAATCCATCATTTCATTCAAAGACAAAGCATATACGAGTTCAGTATCACTTCGTTCGTGAGAAAGTGAAAGAAGGAACCGTAGATGTGCACAAAATTCATATGAAAAGAAATGTGTTTGATTTTCTGACAAAGTCAAACAACAGTGACAAGTTTATTTGGTGCCGTTCCTCATGCGGCCTAGCGGAAAAGTAAGCAACATCGGTGGCAAGGAAGGATTATCGTGTGAAGATTGATTAGGCCTCAATCAAATTTTCAAGTGGTAGATTGTTGAAATAATGCTGGGAAGTTGGTTGCCATGCATGACAAAGTCAAATACACATGTATATTGTGTTAACATTATTACATGTATGACTTTGTAAAACTTGCCTAACTTTACCAACCCAATTGTCTCCAATTTATTTACCATTAAGCCATAACCCACTAGTATAAATAGAGCACTTGGTTAGCTAATTTATGCATCCCAAAGACAAGTTTCTTGTGTACTAATAGATTAATAGAGAGTTGGTGAGTTTAGCCTCCTAATTACAAAAGATATAAAGATTAGTACTTTACCTTGTAATTACAGAGAAAGTGTAATTGCTATTATTCTTATTAGTGAAACGTTTCTTTCCTTGCCTGTGGTTTTTACCCTTTTGGGGTTTTTCACGTTAAATCTCGGTGTCTCATTATTTTCGTTATCTCAAATTATATTAGTGGTTTGCTTTAATTCGGTGTCACTTTTATCAGCAATTTATCTATAATTCAAATTACGTAATTATTTACAATATGAATAATTTTTTTCTTCAAAGGAGTCGGGTCGGCTTTGAGTATTTGAAGTTCCAAGAGAAAACTTGTTAATCTCAAAGGATTACCAAAAGGCTAATTACAATACATCGTTTGTAGTGATTTATAGTTTGTTAATTTTATTAACTTTTTCTACAAACTGATTAGGTTTGAAAAAATCCAAAAATATTTTCTTCTATTTAAAATAAGATACAAATTAATATCAAATTATCTATCTAAATATATTTTTTGAGGCTCTTACCGGCTAGCCATATCAACCACGCTAAAAAACAATCTCAAAAGAAATAAACCATTACAATTTTATATCACTAAACATATTTTATTAAAAAAAGAAGTATATAGATGGAAACGAAAATAGAAGGGCCAAAGATCGTGGTGGCAAGAGTACTCAAACACGCTTTTTATTATGGGAAATTAATAAAAATACACTTTTTTTGGAGTAATATTTGGATTTGCCCTATGTTAAATTTTTTTGCGGATTTGCCCTATCCGGGCGCAGGTCGCATCATGCGACCTGCGACCCAATCCTTGCTACCTGCGACCCATTGTGTTACCGAGTAAAAGACAACCCAATCGACGAGTTCCTTGGTTGCGACCCAAGCCATACGACCTGCGACCAATCGAGTGACCGAGTAAACGACAACCCAATCGACGAGTCACTTGGTTGCGACCCAAGCCATGCGACCTGCGCCCGAATCCCAACTAAATATGATCGCTTCGCGTAGTAAACAAACTATTACGTCCCATTTTCTCTTCTGCGACCCGAGACCCCCTCACCTTCGCCCCCGACCCACTGCGACCACCACCCTCTGCGACCACCACCCTCTGCCACCACCCGACACAATCGCCACACCCCGATTCACCACCAACCACCACCTAACCCACCATCCAACCGCCACCCCGCCTGAATCGCCACCACCACCGGCCCACCTCCGCACCTCCCCCACTGCCGGATCTAAAATTAAAAAATGTGATGCGACTTTGAAGGTTGATTGGCTCTAAACATGTCCTCTCAAACGGTACTAACTCGTTTTTACTCGATTTATAAGCTTTATTCGTTAAATTTCTTTGCGGCATTTCATCGAACACTTGGTGTGCGTTTTTATTTTACATATTTAGACAACTAAATTGCTTCGTTTAATTGATATTACTGTGTTTTGATATTTTTGGTATGTTAGAATAATGGATAATCTAGTTTATACTAAAATTATATTTTTTTCTTTTGAAATTTCTTTGAGGCATTTCATCGAACACTTGGCGTGCGTCTTGTTCACTAGTCGTAAGTCTTGATCACTAGTCGTAAGTCTTGTTCACTAGTCGTAAGTCTTGATCACTAGTCGTAAGTCTTGTTCACTAGTCGTAAGTCTTGATCACTACTTGCAACTTTGGGGATCACTAGTCGCAAATCTTGATCACTAGTCGTAATTATTGGTCACTAGTCGAAATTCTTGATCACTAGTCGTATTTGTTATCATATGTATATATATTATTATTAGTATATATATATACTAATTATCATATATATGTATATATATGTATATATTATTTATATATATATATGATAATTAGTGTATATATATATGTATATGTATGTATATGTATATATATGATGTATATGTATATATATGTATATATATATACATATATATACATATACATACATATACATATATATATATATACACTAATTATCATATATATATATAAAAATAATATATATATATTATTATTAGTGTATATATATATATACTAATTATCATATATATATGTATATATATGTATATATTATTTATATATATATATATGATAATTATATATATTATCATATATATGTATATATTATTTATATATATGTACATATACATACATATATATATATATATACACTAATTATCATATATATATATAAATATATATACATATATATACTTATATATGATAATTAGTATATATATATATATACACACATATAATTAGTATATGTGTGTATATATTAGTATACATATATGTATATGATTAAGCGTTAGACGTTTATGTACATGTATATGTGTTCCCTTTTATTTTTGACTAATAGTGATTGGTTGATTTTTTTTCAGCAGTTTACTCATGCGAAGTTGACATTGAAGAGCCAGCTCAGTGTTATTAGTGATTTTGCGCGTGTTCTGACAACCGAGCAAGAAAAGATATTTCGAGAACATTGTTTAGGTCATTGGTTGGATTTGAAGACAATTGATAATGACCCCGGCTATGTACATCATATGCTCCAATTGCGCTGCAATCGACCTAATATGGAGCATCCTCGGGAGGAGGCTGATGAGTTATGGTTTAAGATCACCCCGGAACATTATATACGATTTGGTAGGAGGGAGTTTTGTCTAGTGACTGGACTTCGGTTCGGTCACAACGTTGATATTGCGCATCACATTAGTTCGGATGTTCTTAAGAGGAGGCCTGCATTTAAAGAACGTGTATTTCCGGAGTTAGATAAGGTGAAAGTAAGAAATCTTCAGGAAAAGGTTTGGGATCGAAACACATTTGTAGGGTCAAGTAAACTTATCGATGAGGATTGCGTTCGATTGTGTATGCTACTTTTGATAAACATGGGTTTTATGGGAAAGCAGCCGACGTATGTTGTCGAGGATTATTATATGCATCTAGTTGAGGATTTTGGCATGTTTGACAGGTAACCTTTAGTCAATTTTGTTATTTGATTAGAAAACTTTCCATGTGGCCAGTTATTCACATATAGTAATATATGTCGTAATTTTATTTTTGTTTACCAGGTACCCTTGGGGTAATATTGTGTGGGATAGAACTTATGCGCAGCTGAATAAGGGGTTGGAGAACCGAGTGGCGAAGGAAGGGATGAAATACACATTGAGTGGTTTTGGGTGGGCGTTTAAGGTAGCTCCATTCTAGTTATTATTGTTTAACGTAGCTTTCTACCTCAATATACTATTATGCTAATTTGAAGTGTGCTTATATGTTATTAGAGTTGGATTTGGGATGCTTTTTCCCATCAATTAGAAGATGTTGTATTCAGGTTGCCAAAGCAAGTTCCTCGGGGTGTCCATTTGACGCGCAAAATGAGGATTGGCGAGTCTCAAAAATTTGACAAATACTTAGAAGTGCCAGTAATTGATTTACTTTTAAATATTTTGTTTGTTGTTATTTACTTGATGTTATTTATAAACTTATGTTGATACATGGTTGATGTTGCTGAAAGTGTGTTTACTTGTAAGCTGAAACATTATCTGGTTTATTAATTTTGTAAAAAGGACATTTCCAACTTTTTTTTAATTTGGTTTTAAAATGTAGGATGGTACCACTCTTGACATGCTTCCGAAGATGACGTTGAGGCCGACTAAAACTGAGAAGGAGTGCGATTGGTGGAAGGATAGTTACACCTTCTTCAATGAGCAGAAAAATGTACGTGAGTTCGAGAGGCCGACTAAGAAGCCACGGAATAGTTATACCTATAAAGCTCATGCTCAGTCATCACCTACCCCCGTATCTCATGACCAGGCGCTAAATGATATTGCTCTTTCAGCGCCTCATGACGGTCACCCGACTACTCATACCTCGAGTACAGGTCGTTGTCGCACCTCTCAGTCAGCATCACGGATGGAGGAGCCCTCCTTACGAGGTCGTGTCGACGCGCTTGATCAGATCATTTCCACCTTACGTGAGCAGGTGGACACCTTACTTAAGCGGGTGGACGCGCAGGATGTCATTATTGCTCAGTTTCAGGGTCAGGTATGGTGTTGTTATTAACGTTTACCTTAGTAATATGTATATATATATGTATATATATACATATATATATATATGTATGTATATATATATGTGTGTATATACATACATATATATGTGTATATATATATATATATATCAGTTGTTTACTTATATTATTTGATTTCCAGGATGACGTGGTTTACGACGATGGTTATGTATCCGACACTTATATTGCCACTGCGGCCAAGATGTCGGCTCCACGTGATTTGCGGCGTAGTATGCGAGATCGACGACGTGCCCCGGCTAGACTATCCCCGTTTATTACCTCGACACAACTTAAGAAGGAGTTTTTGAAGAAAAGCGTGAAAGTGCATGAGGAGGCGCGCGAGGAAGCATCGGTTAGTTTAGGAGCCGATGATGATCACCGGGAGGTTGATGATCCGGTTTTGCCTCGGGTGGATGATGATCCTGTTTTGACTCGGGTGGTTGATGAGCCGGTTTTGACTCGGGTGGATGATGAGCAAGTCCCGCCTAGTATGCCGATTAAGAAGGTAAAACAAACTCATATATATATATATGTATATATTAGTATATGTATATGTGTGTAGGGGTATATATATTTAATCTCGTATATATATGTAGTGATTGATTGATGATGTTTTTTACTAATGCCGATTAATAAGGTTAAAAAATCAAGCTTAAGGCCAGAAGAAAGTCAGGTGAAGATGAGGATGAGATTGATGAGGACACTAGATTGGACATGGTTGCGAGTTTTGTGCACCCGGAGACTGGGGAACTCATTACTCCCCCCCCTGAGCCACCCCGGTTGGATCAGGGACCATCCACTGCCCGAGATTTATATCTGTCTGGGGGCCATGTGCGTTGTATGTTCATCCGACCGGGCGTTAGTTATATGTGTCTTGGTCCAGAATTTTGGGGCCGATTGTATGGTGAAGTCGATGATGGATACTTAGAAAACACTGTAAGACTCTAGATACCTTTATCTTTATCTTTATTCAACTATTACATTATATATTTGATTTAGAGTTAGTTTGTGAATGTTATACTAACACATCCTTGGTTTCTAGCATATCGACGGTTGGTCCTATTTATTGTTGTGGTGGCGATATCGAGCATTTACACGTCCCACTCAGCTTAGAAGGCCATTGAAATGGACGATTATGCCCCTTGGTTTTGGGAATATGATAAAAGAATTCGTACACTACAAGGATGAAAAGATTAGACAGCGAAAGAAGAAGACGCGGGGTGTTATTGAGGGTGTGGAGGACAAAGGAGAATCGGGAGTGGACTATAAGTATTTGATGGGGTTCGCAGATGGCACTCGTGCACCTTACCCTCCCTGGTGGACTTGTGAGAAAGTAAGTAAACCATATCTTTAACTATTTTTAATTATTTTACTTAATATATGTGTTTGTATTATATATATGGATGCAGGTACTTTTCCCACTTCACATTCCAGGACGACAACATTGGATCCTAGTGGTGTTTGATCTTCTCCTTTTTGACTGCTACGGATATGATAGCCTTCCAGGTCTTTGCGCACCTGATGAGTGTAATAAATTCGTCGAGGAGATAGGTCGATACATACTACATTATATGGATGCCATTAGTTTTTGGAGGCATTGGGTCCACAAGAAGCCCTTTGATCACTGTCAGTTGCGTTTACACATGAAGAATGATGCGCCCGTGCAGACTAGTGGGCTAGGCGACTGTGGAGTATGGGTGTGCAGGAATATGGAGACGATTGCCAATGACGAAGATTATGCGATCAGTGGGGATACCACTACCGTTGCTATGGATTATAGGATGTGGATGGTAGAGACTTTCTTTAGGGCACGTTTTGATTGGCAGCCACCCGATCCTAGATGATTATTGCTTTTTGATGTATTAGAATTTATTAGTTCATTTTGACGTAATTCTTGGTATTATCCCATTTTGATGTATAGGGACTGTTGACTTTATGTATTACGTCTTGCCACTTGCGACTTTATGTATTACGACTTTATGTATGGCGGATAAGATTTCCTGACATTTTTGTGATTTCCAAGATATTCAAGATAAGATTTTATCCAGATAAGTCGATGATAAGATTTTCTGAGATTTTTGGATAATGATACGGATAGAGTTATATGTATATAATAAACACATTTCTTCAGTATTTTCATAACAACATGCCTTAAAAACACTCTCTCAACTCACAGTCTTTCATCTTCAGGTAAAACGTGTGCGAAACATCTGAAATCCGTCTTCAGGTAACATTTTCAAACCACTAAATTAATATTGCATTTTGTAATGAATAAGTTTAAACTTTTTATCTGTTATGGGGGTCGTTTTGAATATGTTAACAACATGCCAATGTATTTGCCAATAGAATGCAATAGAGTCCCGTTAAAACTTCCAGTGGCACCAGAAAGGCCTATGACGTGCAAAGTTTTGTTGAAAAACGTTTTAAAAAAATTAGGTCTACCACTTGATTCACCGGTTTGTTTAAAATATAAGCTCGGTCAATATGTTGTTGATATAAATGATGATATTGATGATTTTGGGGATTTCCTGTGCCATGCAATTAACAATGCTCCGATAGAAATTTATATTGTTGATTTGGTAAGAAATGTTTCGGGTACGGGTAGCAATCAACGTAGTAGCAGTAGTTCTGCTTGTCAATCACACTTTCAACAACAACATACTAATGAAAATTACCAGCAACCTCAATATCAGTCATTTCAACAACCCTTTCAACCACCTCAATATCATTCATTTCAACAGCCCTTTCAACAATTTCCGTTTCCTTATCAACCACAGTATCAATTTCATTATCATGCTCCTCCACAAAATACAGTCTTTCATCCAACACAACATCCCATGAACCCTTCATGGGATTGGGGCGCGAGAGACGTAGTTGAAGAGACCCAAGATGATTCCAAATTTGATTCGGATGTTCACTATGATCATTCTAATTCAAAATACTATGTGGAGGAGCCAGAGCCCGATCCACATCCTCACGATTATGATCATTATGGTGAGGAAAATGTCAATCCACCAAAGGCTCATGACCATCCGTTTGGTAATCACATTGTTACCGATGATGAGGATGAGGAGGAGGATGAGCCTGATCCAAGAGATATATACGACAAACCAATAACAGTAAAAGCGTCCGAACATGATATATTCTGGAATATACCTACGCCGTTAGGAGAGGAAGAAGAAGAAGTTCCAAAACGACCAGCTACCATGTATGGGACATCTTGTAGGATTCGAGAGGGCCAAACATTTCAAAGTAAAGAGGAGTTTCTCCTTCAATTGCATACCAAGTGTCTCGAAGAAGGTTTTCAGATTAAGCCAAAGAAGTCAGATAAAAAAAGGTACACAGCAAAATGTATTTTGCCTAATTGTGAATGGAAGATAAGTGCAGCGTGTATCCAATATTGTGACAACTTCCAAGTTAGGAAGTTACACGACGTACACACCTGTTCTCGTACTCAAATCTTGTCAAATAGCCGTCATGCAACCAAGAAAGTTCTTGGTAACATATTAAAAGAGGCGATGAATTTGGAAGGACGTGTATACAGAGGCAAAGAGATCAAAGCTGATATGACTCAACGCTTTAAAATCAGCCTTACATACAACCAAGCATGGAAAGCAAAGTGTTATGCTATAGAGCTGTTGAGAGGTAGTCCCGCTGAATCGTTTAACAAGCTTCCCATTTACCTGCACAACCTAAAACTACATAACCCGGGGAGCACTACGAATCTACGTACAGACAATGATGGTAAATTTGTAATGTGTTACATGTCCATCGGTGCAGCTGTAAGTAACTATTATTACTATACATCTTACGTTCAAATATGTACATTCTTATAGAATTCATATATATTTTTATATGACCTTTGCAGATACGTTCATTTGTCAACCATACACGCCCAATAATAATCGTAGATGGTGCACATTTGAAGGGTGGGTACTTGGGTACTAACTTAATTGCTGTGGTGATGGATGGTAATAATGGCATCTTGCCATTAGCTTATGGAATTGGGGCGGGAGAGACGTCCGAGGTGTGGACCTGGTTCTTGGGAAACTTACGTGACGCACTTGAATCTGCTGGTGGGATTGACAACTTAACATTCATCTCTGATAGGGCTCCCGCAATTGCAGCCGGAATTTCTGATGTATTTCCAGAGGCATTTCATGCCCTCTGTTGTCGTCATTTATTGATGAACCTGAGAAGCAATTCTTCAAAAGTCAAGCACTTTGAATGACATTATTGGAAAATGTGTAAGGCTTACAGAAAATCAGATTTCGATGAACATTTTGATGTCATTTCTAGACATTTACCAACTTCAGCCACGGTTCTTACAGACGTGGGGAAAGAAAGATGGTCAAGGCATCATTCAACAAAAACACGATATGCCTACCTCACAACTAACAGTGCAGAGTCCATTAACGCCATGACCAAGCATGCTAGGAAACTACCAGTCACAATGTTATTGGAGTTTTTTAGATCTTCAGTACAACAATGGTATTTCAAACATCGAAACACTACCGTGACTGTTAAAACACCACTCACACCATATGCCAAACACAAGATTGGTAAGAGGGTTGACAAATCGCTTAGCTGGACGGTCAACCCATCCACAAACATGATATGTGAGGTGGTGGATCGAAGAAAGAATGGTACAGTCAACTTGGAAGCAAGAACATGCACTTGCAAGCAATGGCAATTGTCTGGTTTACCTTGCGGACACGTAGCGGCAGTAACTCGTTACTTTAAAATGGACAATGTGACCTGCTTTGCGGAGAGGTATTTCACCACGGAAACATATCGGGCAGCCTATAGTGAAGCTATAAATCCAACGCCTCATCCTTCAGAATGGGACGATCCAGGTAATCTGCAGATTTGCTTACCGCCTATATTGGTGAAGAGGCAATCTGGTCGCCCACCAGGCCGTGCTCGTATTCCTTCAAAAGGAGAGGAGAAACGGGAATACAAAAATCAATGTAGTCGTTGCAAGGAACACGGTCATAGTCGAGTTAATTGTACAGCTCCGTACGATAGAACAGATGAGCCAAGCCGATCAAGAACCACCGCAAGATGCAACTCAAGGTCAAAATCTAGATCAAAATCAAGATCGAAGAAAGTAAGTTGTTACTTTAATTCATAAAAAACAAATATTTACATTGTATATTAAGTTCCTATTTTTACAGCACTGGTCATTATTTTGATTTGCAGAAAACGTCCACAAAAGCAACGTCAAGCAAATTCGAGGAGGAAGGAGAACAGTCCCATGCGACTCAGACTTTTCCAAGTGTCCATTTGAGTCAGCCTTGAGCCACAATTGAAATTGTTGTGATGAAAAAAACTATGTTATGTACTTGTTAAGAATGTTATGTACGTTTGCATTATCGTGGTTTATTGGATTCAATAACTTTGCTTGAACGTTACTAAACATATCATTACATAAGGATTAAAAATAATAAAAGTAGATTCACAATACAATGTACATAATTGGCAAACTATCCAATTTATTAAAGAAAAAATACGAATTACAAGATTTAACCAATAACTAATCGAATAAACGCCTTGCACTTGAAGAGCCGGTAATAATTTTAGATATTGGTAACGGCATTAAAGTATCCGAATTCGAGAAATGTGAAAGATCAGCGCGTGTAACATACACCTCAATTTCTCTATGTATTTTTGCATAGTCGGTAATCTGCTTGAGTTGCTCGACATCATCTGTTATCAATTGTAAACCATTATCTAGGTCTTCATCATGCTCTTTAAAGTAAAAATACCACCTCTCCGGAGGCCAGTAACCTAGCTCGTTCAAAGCCGTTTCCAAAAGTTTAGTTGAAAATTCATCGGCCTCAACACAATCAATAAACGTCAACAAACCTTGAACGTACATTCTTTTTGCGCCCTGAAAATGTCCAGCGTGACGGAAAGCAACACTAAACATCCAAGGAACTTCGGCGTATATTTTCTCAGTTAATGGTTCTTCATTTGGAGAACGGAAATACCAAAAATGATCATTCTCAACCATTTTCCAAAGATTAATGACAAACAAATGTGAAAAGGTTTATCATGTGAAAATCTTGGTAATTCTATCTTACAGTTACACTATTTATATATAAACATGTATGGAAATCAGGAAATTCACGAAAAATCCTATCCAAAAAGATAAGATATTTTATCTCAAAAATATAATAAGATATCTTATCCGGAAAATCCAGAAAATCACATCCATATTATCTTTTCGAAAAAGATAAGATATTTATCTCAAAGGTCTTGAAAAAAAAAGTAAAGAAAACAAAAACGGAAAAAAGGAATAAAGGAATAAATAAAACATATAAAAAAATGTAAAAAAAAAATAAGTACTCAAAAAAAAAATGTAACAAAAAAGTAAATAAAACATTAGTAGGTCTCGGTGAACGGGTCGCAAAATTAAGTTAAAAATTATTAAAGTACTCAAAAAAGTAAATAAAACATATAATAAAAAATAAGATAAAAACTACGTAAAAAAAAAAAAAAAATTCCGCCCGGGTCGGTGAACGGGTCGCATGATCGGTGAACGGGGCGCAGGTCACAGGTCGCAGGTCGCATGGTGCGACTTGCGACCGGAGATTTAGGTGGTGACCTTGTCTTTTACTCGGTTACAACCTTGGATCGCAGGTCGTAGGTAACGGGTCGCAGGTCGCATGATGCGACCTGCGTTCGAGTAGGGTAAAACGGCAACTTTTTTTTGGGATGGGTAAAACGAAAAATATGTTCGAAAATTATGATATTTTTATTAATTTCCCTTTTATTATTTGAAGATAAATATCACGACCAGTTATCTTATCCACTACATTTGTTAACTATTGTTATTATTAATAATAATTTATATGTAAATGTAAATGAGAAAAGACACATTAGTTACTATTAATAACTCTTCAATAATTGATGATAGCCTAAATTATCATTGCATGCACTTTGCGTCATATAATAAAAATACACATCGATTTTGATATCACTTATTATAAATAACAATTAAACTAACGGTATCAAGTTGACCTTAAAATCTTAGATATTTGTTCAAGTTTTGTATCATACGTGTTTTTAGTTATTTTGTATGTGAATATTCGTATTTCAACAAATCTATTAACTTTTAAAAATATTAACAGTTTAAAAAGATAAAATACTTGTTATTCATGATTTGAAATTTTAGTAATTTAAAGTACGTCTAATTAGAAGGTCATTATTGAATACATGGGTAAAAGTTTCATTAAAAATAAATAAGGTAATAAAATTTTGATGTTTAGAATTGAACTTGAGACCTAAATGTAAGCATATTTCCATTACACTAACATCAACAAATGTTGATTAAAGTTAATCTATATATAATATCTAATTTAGTTATCACTAAAAGACAACCAAATTACTATTCATAACAATTTTACAATTGATATTAAGGGATAATCGATGAAGAATAGAGTTAAGGTTTTTTTTTTTTTTCAAAGCTTACATGCGGAGAGATAAGTTTTAAACATAGTGCAGTGAAGTGGAAATGAAAGTTTGTTTTATATTATCAGTAAAAAAGTGTATCAAGATTATAATTAAGACTTTGACTTTTAAACATAGTGAAGTGAGGTTTAAATGAGGATAAAAATTTTAGTGAGAATCGAGAAACCAATAAGAATGTGTTGTGTGTCACAAAATCCACTTTTCTCATGTTTTTTAATATTTAAATATCTCAAGAATGGCTGATTGAAAAATTATAAAGATTGCATCATAAAAATCAGCATCTTTTTCTCTTTCATAAGAAATCTCACAAATTAGACTTTCGACGACTTTTTATATGGGTTTTGCAAATTGTACAACATGTGGTATTCGCTCGTATCACATGTGGTACTCGCTCGTATCACGTGTGGTACTCATTTTCAAAACCCATCAAAAAAAGGAAAAAAAATTCTTCGAAAGTATACATTGTGAGATCTTTAATCGAAGAGAAAAACGCTGATTTTTATGGTGTAATTGTTATGATTTTTCGACTTATCGTTTGTGAGATATTTAATTTTTAAAAATGTAGGAAAAAGTGAGTTTTATGACATGTGACACATTATTATTGGTTTCTTCATTCCTGTACCCTTTTGAACTTCCCTCTTAAGACATAATTAGTGTTTTATTTCAGTTTTAAATTTTGTACATTTTCGAGATCTTTAACCGATGACGAGAAAACCTGTGATGACAATGAAGATAATAGTTATGATGTGCATGTGTATTTGGTGGTAATAAATATGATGAGTGGTTTTTTATTACTAATGTATCTCTTATAAAGATTTTACGAACCACCATTTTGATAAGTCCACCACAATTATGCATTAACAGGTTGTACTGTACATACAGTCTATCAATGCATAATTATGATGGATTTATCAAAATGGATGGTGGATATATCAATTCCCTTTACCAAAACTCTATACGCAAAACTATTTTTAATTAGAAAAGTTTTTTATCAACGGGAAAAAAACAATTTAAATCAAAAGTTTATATGAAACGCCCAATTCTTTTTTACACGTCTAATTACTCTTAACAACATTACTTGACTGATTCGGAAGTGTATTAGGTCTGTATAATACTTGTACTATTCATTTGTGAGTTAAACTAAAAAAAACTGCTTAAAAATGGGTGTTACTCGCCGGATATGGGGCCGGGTAACCCCTTTACCCGTCAACTAAACGTGTACCCGCCGGGTACAACATATTCCACCCAACTCAGCTTCTGACCAGAACTAGATTTTAGTTACCCGCTAATGTTACCACCCGGATATCACTTTACTCGCCGGGTAGGGGGATACCCGTCGGGTACCCCTACCCTAATTCCAGCAGACCTGCACTAATTTTTCCTGCACTTTTAAATACAAAATTACAAAATTAAAAACTGCATAACTTTTTACTCGAATATCATTAGATCCTGAAACTTTGCAAACATCTTTAATATGTTATAATGCAACTTTTCTTTTTGACACTTTTTCCATTTTCACTAAAACGTGAAATCTGAGCATATGACTAAAATTCAACCATTTTAATATCTTTTAGTGAACATACCAATTTACAATCTAAACATATTAAGGTCTGGACTTTTTGTCCATATCACTAGCATGTAAGAACAAGTTTAAAACAATTGACCAAGACCACATGTCTTCTATCTAGCTTAATATACTTAATAGGGTCTCGGATGACCCGTTTAGACCCATTTTGACCCAATTAACCAAACTAGCATCAAATCAACACAACCATCACTCTACTACGAATTTCATATACACATTGACTATTTTAAGTCAAATACTATTTATAATTTCTAACTACCATCAAAAGGGTCAGTTTTAGCATTTCACTACTAGTCATCTGATATACATATATAACATCTTTTTCAAAACAACTATTCGCTTTATAAACACTAGCCACTTCAAAATATAAAAACTATCGTCATGATTATGAAAACACTTAAACATGCGATTTATATAAGTAGAAACCATCATGATCATTTCAAAGATAGGGCTTATCGTTAACTTACGACAAGCAATCCACACTACCCTTTGGCTATGTTCTTCCCTTTCCCGCTTCCACTTGTATCTACACATAAACTTAACTAGATAAGCATATAGCTTAGTGAGAATATGAATATCTAATCAAGTTAAATACTAATCAGTTACAACACATTAATATAAAAATAACAACCATTATAATAAGTAAGGTATAGGAACTACTTCCCTTTTCTTGAGCTCGCTTTCACATTCACTTTCATATGTGCACATATCAAATCATTGTTTTAGCTAAATCAATTAGCTAATCTAATCATAATTTGCCAACATAAGTTAGCTACTAATCATGGCATAGCTAATCTAGATTAGCTAATCTAATCACAACATGACTAACATAAGTTAACCATACTAATCATTATCTTACCAAATTCATTTCATAACGAGTAAACTAATAAGCAACACTTTTCATAACTAAATGAGTCTCTTACTGGGAAGCAATCCGAATCACTCAATTATGTTCTAATCACTTTCATATTACTCACCTTAATGTATTAGGCCAATTTGTGGTACTTGCTCAATTGTAGGTTCCACCTTTTTAACACCTAACACCTATACATATATAACAACAATTAAGCATAACTAATCACATTTTAACTAGGATTCAACTATGTTCTTCTCCCCCACTTTAAATTAACTAATTTCACTTTAACTAAACTAACTAATTACACTTTCATATTCCTAGATTGAATTTCCATGTTTACTTCATTAACTTTCTTGCTAAATCATCATCTAATAACATCTCTAATAATACTTTAAGCTAGCTAACACAAGTTCATAAGAGTTAAGCATAATTCATGAAAACCCCCATGAACCCTAATCATAATTCTTCACTTCTAATCATGAAATTGAGATAGAATCATCATTATTAAGCTAGACTAATATCGATTTCAGGTTTACAAACCCTAATTTCGAATTTATATATCCTCACCAATTTTCTCAAACCCTTTAAACCCATGAGTTAATCATTTCTAGGTTAAAAACTTGAAGAAGCTTACCTACAAAGGATTGAGGATGAAGTAAATATGAAGGATTAGATGATTAAAGCTTGAATTTGATGATTGTAAATGAATTCTTGATTCCCTTTTGTCTCCTGCGATTTTTGTCTCTCACAAGGTTGGCTCTGGACTTGTTTGGAACTGAGTGAGAAGAGAACACGTATCTGCGCATATTAAATCTTAATTCTTTTAACTCACGTAGTCCGGATGAAAAACCATTTACGTTTTCTATTACCTTTTATCACTAATTTAACAATAATTAAAAGTAATTATATATTTTTATACACTAAAATAATATTTTAGAAATTGGAGTGTTATATTATAGCCGTCCAAAAGTTTATAATTACTAAAGCTTTTGGTGTAAATCTCTTTTGCCTAAATATATCAGTATATTTTGGTTTAGAAAAGCTACTCGGACACTTCAATTCTTTATATGGAAGAGGTAAATATTTTTGAACAAAAATGATGTGGCATCTAAAAATTTATAGATTTTTTTTTCATTGAAAGTGCTCTAAAGAGAAAGATTGAAAAAGAAAAATGAAAAGGGAGAGAATATTATAACATTATATTTATCTAAGGAAATTTAAAAAACTTGCCCCATTTTAAAGGTGTACAATTATTTTTCAAAAAAATTTCAATTTGCGAGCCGTGAGTTGCGAGTTGCGTACTTAAACATGTGAACGAGATCACAAATTGCCCTACCCGTTAGCAAATCGATGCAAATTGCGAGTTGCGTATCCAGGATATCCGGCAACATGTGAATAAGATTGCGCCCGTGTTCGCACCTGTTAGCATATCTCAAACTGCAACTTGTAAGCCGGGCTTGCGAGTTGCATATATGTTCCGGATACAGGAACGATATCGCAGCTATGGTCGCGGTCATGAACGCAATCGTTATGAAACGAGTGTCCTTTTTTCAAAATTGAAGGTTAACAACAGCTAATCATTAGGTATACAATGCATTTCAAGTTTTCTAGATTTTATTTAAAAATTTCTAGACACTTTTATCGAACACTTGTTGTGCAAGCATTTGTGTGTGTGTGTTTTGGGATGAAGTTGTTGGTCTTCGTGTTAGAGTTTGAATGATATTTACTCGTATTATTGTTGTTGATTTGGACATTAAAAGTTTGTTTATTATTCGAAAACAATAAAAAAAAGGCTTAGTCGGTAAAATTGGGTCATGACCGAGATCATTCTTGGTTATATATGACTCATTTTGACGATCACGATCTCCGGTACGCAACTCGCAAGTCACGGCTTGCTAAAGGGTCGGGCATTCTAGCAGAAAACTTTTTAAACAAAATAATTATGTAGCTCTAGAATTTGTGGTAACTTTTTCGTTTCCATATTATCTCTCGGATAAAATTGGCGAACTCTAATTAGAGGTAACCAAGACAGTCCAAAATTGAAACCGGTTCTGAGTGAACTGAGACAAATGCTAGAAAAGACCGGAAAAGATTAGATTGGTGGTAAGACTGCATAGAAGTCGTGATTAAGTCCTACTTTTAGTCAAATGATTGGTTAAAAACTTTACATAAATCAATTTAAACTGTTTAAAAACTGAAACTGGTTTATAACTGAAGTATATTTTAAGCTACTTATGTTTATTTATTGATGTTTTTAACATTTTTTTGTTTCAAAATTTTTTTTTCAAGTAAATTTTATATGATGCATTTTTTTTAAATCTTTTTTGTGAACTCTTATTGTTAAATTTTAGTCAATTTATCAACAATTATGAACGTATAAATTTATTCTCATTCATACTATAAACTTATTAAATATTTCTTTTACTTTTTAGATTTTGCACCTCAAAATATGAAATTATTGTTTTGGTTAAAAGTTTGTGGTTATTAAATTGAAATAAAATCTTGATAAAAAAATGTAATAAAAGTTCAAATTGTAACTATTGGTAAAAATATCGACTATGAAGAAAGAAAAAACTAATATAGATTGAAACAAAACATTTAACAAATATACAAAATACAAACCGAGAAATAGTGTGTAGTTTTCGTTTTTAAATGGATATCTAACTAATTGATACATGATGGACACATCGTGGGCTATCATATTTGACTCAAGAGTGAGGATATAAGCCATTGTGTTAAACTGGACTAAAACATGTTTTAAACTAGTCCTTGCTCATATATATCTACTATAAATGTAACAAATAG
The DNA here is from genome assembly GCA_963422505.1 of Pseudognaphalium luteoalbum. Taxonomy (NCBI): domain Eukaryota; kingdom Viridiplantae; phylum Streptophyta; class Magnoliopsida; order Asterales; family Asteraceae; genus Pseudognaphalium; species Pseudognaphalium luteoalbum. The sequence goes on from OY730192.1 coordinate 57,293,054, forward strand.
CATTGTGTTTACGTTGTTAATGCCTTAATGGTGAGAATTTTGTTTTCTCTTTGACATGTAACGATTGTATATTTTGTTACATCTATTAGTAAATATGAATTGGTGAGTGATTCATATACTAACAGAAATTATTTGTATGGTACTATATATGTTTTATGGTGTTATACAATACAATACTTGTAAAAGATGTCTTATGATGTTTAGTACAACATGAAAAATCACAGTCAGTGATGTATATGAATATATTTTAATGGTATATATCATCACCCAAATGAAATAAGTTTGTTAATCAAAACTATGACGATTGATTTAAAAATTTCATAAAGGCAATAGTGAAAGTCAAAACTCGTATTTTTTGGTTGTATTTGAGTCAAGGGCATATTCTAAAGTCTAAATTCAAAATTCTCATTCGTATTTTAGGCGTAGCTATGATATCTTATTTGTGAAAGATAAGTTCAACTTGACACCAAGTAAAGTCATGAATGTACTAACTTTTGATTTTCTACCTATCGACACTAAATACCGTGGTTTTTAACTGAATCAACGATTTGAGGAATAAGCGAGTTTCGATCCTTTTTTTATGCTACACGTGGTTACAAGTTTCTATCTTCACCACTGTTTATAAGCTCAACAAATATAATATCAGTTTTCAAAATTTAATTCATAAAATATTAGATGTGTAAAGTTTAATACATAACAAAACATTTAACAAATATACAAAATATAAACCGAGAAATAGTGTGTAGTTTCCATTTTTAAATGGATATCTAACTAATTGATACATGATGGACACATCGTGGGCTATCATATTTGACTCGAGTGAGGATATAAGCCATTGAATAATGTTATAACTTATTTTTTTGAAAGGTAGAAGAATAAATATATAAACTACTACTAGCAAGAAATTAGTAGAACACTATTGTACATTGTACATACACCATCAATAAAACACCTATAAAACTAGGATAATCTATGTCTAGATCTGAACTTCAAGGGTACTAAAATGGATGAAAAAACCCTGAAAGATTTCAGGAAAAAATCCTCGACTATAGGGACCGCGTCACTGGTTTTCACCCTATGTCGTTTTTTATAATACCCCAATTGAATCTAGACACCAACCATTAAAACAGCAGGTCTACATTTACATCATTACACAGTAACATTTCATAAACGTAGACCAAGGTAAATACACAAATCTTTTCTGAGTTGGTACTTCAACTAAACATCCATCTTGTATCCTTCAATTTTTCCGGTTGGACTTTAAGTTCACTCCCAATATAAATTGACATCAACTTTCCCAAGTTAAAGCCTGACTTTCAGATCTTTCTTTGATCTAAAAATAAGATAAACTTTGTATCTCTTCCTTAAATCGTAACCAAGATGGAGTAGCATCATTAAAGCACACCTCATTTCTCGCTTCCCATAGACACCAACAAGATGTGAGGATTCGCCTTAATGATTTGATTATTCCCACGTTTTCCTTTCTCCCTTATGTATAACTTATAACCTTTTGCTTGCGGATAGCCACTAGTGACTGATTGTCATAAGAAAACAGAATCCAAGTAGTTGCAAGACATATAAAATCATAATTAATTTAGGCACTTTAACCGAGCCGACGGCTTTGACTACTTGTATCTCTATAAATATCAAACAATATTGTGCATGGTATCACAACCACACTCACTAACAAAGCAAAACACAAAAATTCATCTCTTTCTTGAATCTTTTGCTCTTGTATTTGAATAAATATGGGAGCGGGTGGCCGGATGTCGGATTCATCTAATCAGGAAAAGGAGATCCTAAAACGTGTCCCGACCGATCCACCATTCTCATTGAGCGATCTCAAGAAAGCAATCCCTGCCCATTGCTTTGAGCGATCTGTTATCCGTTCATCTTACTACGTTGTTCATGACCTCATCATTACTTATGTCTTTTACTACCTCGCAAATACTTACATTCCTATTCTTCCTGCTCCTCTCGCTTACTTAGCATGGCCGGTTTATTGGTTTTGTCAAGCTAGCATTCTCACCGGTTTATGGGTGATTGGTCATGAATGTGGTCACCATGCCTTTAGTGCTTACCAGTTAGTTGATGACATTGTAGGATTTATCCTCCATTCTGCTCTCTTTACCCCTTATTTCTCGTGGAAATACAGCCATCGTAATCATCATGCCAACACAAACTCACTCGATAACGATGAAGTTTACATTCCCAAACGCAAGTCCAAAGTCATGATTTATTCCAAAATTCTTAACAATCCACCCGGTCGAGTTTTCACTTTGGTTTTTAGGTTAACCCTTGGGTTTCCTTTATATCTCTTAACTAATGTTTCTGGAAAGAAATATGGAAGGTTTGCCAACCACTTTGATCCATTGAGTCCAATTTTCACCGAGCGTGAAAGAATTCAGGTTGTGCTATCGGATCTTGGTATTATTGGTGTATTTTATGCACTTAGGCTTCTGGTAGCAGCAAAGGGATTCAGTTGGGTAATGTCGATGTATGTAATTCCAGTGATAGGTGTGCACGCTTTCTTCGTTTTGATCACTTACTTGCATCACACGCATCTCTCGTTGCCTCATTATGATTCAACCGAGTGGCAATGGATCAAAGGAGCGTTATCAACAATTGATAGAGATTTTGGATTCCTGAATAGGGTATTCCATGACGTTACACATACTCACGTCTTGCATCACTTGATCTCGTACATTCCACATTATCATGCAAAGGAAGCAAGGGACGCGATCAACCCAGTTCTGGGTGAATATTATAAGATAGATAGGACACCAATTTTTAAAGCGATGTGGAGAGAGGCTAAGGAGTGCATCTACATCGAGCCAGATCAAGATAGCAAGCACCAAGGTGTATTTTGGTATCATAAAATGTGAAAAATTAATTAATGGCACGTACAACTGTACTCTCAAGCTGCTTATCTTTGTCAATCGCGAAGAAAGTTTGCTAGTCGTATAGTACTGTATTGAATGGCATAACAACTGTGTAAGTTATGCTGGCATTTATATGAAATCGTTAATTTGTTTGTTTCAAATTTTTCTATCTCTTACTAGCTAGTCCTATTATCATCACTAATTCCACTTAATTATAAACGTCAGCTCCAATACTCTATGACCTCAGCTCGGCTCGGCTCATCATGAATATGACCTGAATCGTGCTATAAATAGTATGTTACAACTTCGAATAATAGTAGATTGCTTGTGTCTCAACTAGTATTATATCAACAATGCATACTTACTGTACTGATACAACTTATAATACTTCACCAAATTTGAATAACTAGATGATCGCTCTTCATCATCAAGACATCATACCAACTCGATCTGTAGATTGCACACATGAAGAAAATTTTACAACTATACAATATACGTTATAAGCTATTTAATTTGTATGTAAGAAATCATAGTGCTTGTCAAATTTTCCAACTACGCTTACTATACCCGTCAAACTTGTAGTAGGTAGGATGTTAATAAAATACACAATAGCCAGTGCCGAAATAACAATAACTTTTGAGTTTAGGTAAATTTAAATTTAGTCCAATATTCCACAATCTTAAACTATAAATGTAATTTAAGTAGTTATATTAGAGCTCTCCCAAGTGCCAATGCATACGTTTTTGTCTATAAAATAAAATTGTTATTTTCTTGCACTAGTTTAAAAAATCGTAAAATTTACGGGACTATTCAATGTCGTACAGTAGTAAGTGTGTTTAAAAAATAGTTATGCGTAGTTTCGTTGATATTTATATAGGTCCAAGTTGGAGAAAAGTCTTATTTTTTCCACCCGTTTTTATCACAAATACCAATATTTGACCTTAATCACGTAAGCTCTATTATAGACATTCAATAAATCAATCGAATCGCCAATCTAATGTTTGGTGGATTTGTTGATGAGTGACTCCACCACCAGCTATGGTTCCCTCAATCAGAGTATCAAGTTTTGCATTACCTCGAACTGCAAGCTGCTTGTGCATATGCTAAAAAAACCAAATGATAAACAAAGAAAATCTATTTAATAGAAGATATTTGATATTGTTTGTTGCATATATACATTTTCTACAATCCACAAACATAGTTGGCAAGAAGTGATATTTTCACAGAAACACCAGCAGTACATCCATTATTCCTGCAACATATAACAATCCATATAAATAAGGGTCACATGTAAAATAAAATTCTGGCCGTTAAGGTACCTACAATGGACTGATATTTTATACAAGTGCTACATTCTGACCATCAGTATGTTGTGTATGTAGCCATGCTCGTTGGAAGCGCAAAACTCCATATTTCAATAACAAAGATCATGGATTACCTTGTCTACTAAATTGATTGAACCGTTACTAATTGCAAGTGGTCAAAAGCTCGGTCAATAGCTTTATGCCATTCACCATTTTTAGATGGTGTGGTCGCTTAACTACATTAAAGCAAATCAGTAGTACTAAAATCTTTGCATATATATCAAACTATAATCTTTGGTAGTGGTGGTTTTGTAACTTGTTCTAAGATTCCAAGGTGGCTAATAATATGCAGGAGATATAAATAATTTATCCAATCCGTTATTTATTATTTGGCCTTTTATTATTGCAAGTTATTGTTTAGTTGGATATAATTCAAATCTCAACTACATGTGTATAACAAGAAGGGAGAAATGGCACTTAATTTCATGAAATCTCCAAACCCTGGAAGCTTTGAGGAACTTGTAGAGGAAGTCTGGTCATCGGCAAGAGGTTAGTTATAAACTGCTTCTCGGGTTCTTTGATTAAACAGAATTGTTAAGACCATGTGTAACTTTAATTTTAGTGCACCTTGTGCACTCTCTGTTGGATATATCACACAGGCTCTGCAACTAAAATTTTAGCAAAAAAACTACTTCTAGATACATGTATAAACAATGCAACAATTGTTTAATTAGACTAATTAATTAATTGCGAAATGTGGACTAAGGTGGATTTGGTTGTGCTTGATTTCAAATGTGTCAAGCAGGGTTGAAACTTGAAAGTCATCCAAGGATAAACAGCCTAATAATTGTATCTAATATAAATGGCTATATTCAAAGACTTGCCCAATTTTTGTAATATAGTATTAATAAAATTTGTAATCACATGTAATGTCTTAATAATTTTTTTTCTTTCTTCGCATGTAGGTGAAACAAAGCCATGAACCCACTCAGAGAAGTTATTGAACTGGGCCAACCTGTCGATTCTACCTCAGTAAGTTACTAAGTATTCACCGCGAATTTGGAAGCATGAACATAATAAACCTTTGTGTTGATGAAGATTGTTTGTCGAATTTACCTCAGTAAGTAACTAAGTATTCACCGCGAATTTGGAAGCATGAACATAATAAACCTTTGTGTTGATGAAGATTGTTGCCTTTCAAGCTGAGCCGTTGTGCCTTCCCCCAAAGTGTTTGCAAAATGAGTAAAGATCATGTTGGGATATATTAATAATATATATGTGAAGATTAATTAAATTAATTGGTGATAACTTGTTCCCAAAGTTAGGTTTATCATATATAATTAAATCCTATCCTATGTACATGTAACCCTTGAACCTTGAGCCGTATAAGAACAAAAGAAAACTCTCTCGGTTTGGTCCCGTGGACTAAACCAATCTCCAAGTTGAAGATTGGACATAACCACGTTAAATCCTTGTGTCGTTTACATTCTCGTATCGTATTTATTTATCTTGTTTTGTTTGTTTGATTGTTTTGTTAGCAATTATTATTCGTTTATTGTTGTGGGTACAATTATGTTCAATTGTGCGCGTTGTTTGGGTCCTACTAACAACTGGTATCAGAGCTCTAGGTTGAGCGATTGGGAACAATAGCGGATGAAAGCACGATCAAGATGGATTGTTGATGGTTAGGGTTTTACTGAAGGATGGAGAGCTAGGGTTATTGTGGCCAGATAATTTTAGTAGATCTAGATTCGGTTGAAGATAATCATCGGGGGGAACGATTGAAAACGATGCGGTTTTTGGATTTGTTTGCAACATGTGATCGAGATCGATAGGCTCGTTTTTGTGTTAGATCGTGACGATCGAAGAGTTGTTTTCCGGATTGAACAAGATTAGGGTTTTGTCTGGTGGGTTGTGACGTGACGAAACGGCAGAAGGCCGGTTACGTTATGATAGTGATTGTTCGCGGTGGCAATAGAGTCGGTGATCGGGTTTCGATCGGTGATTTGTTGCGGAGAGATTTTTTGGGATCCGGGTTTTGGATTCAAGTTTATCATTCTTTGCGATCCCGTACAAAATAGATGGACGTTATCAAACTTGGGGTTTGATGGTGCGAGTGTAGGGACGTGATGTCTCGGGAACTTCATTGATACGGACTAGGTTATTCAAATATGTGAATTTTGTTACGGTGCTCAAGAGGATGGTTTCTCGGTTGAGTAGATGGGTAATAAACGGTACCACATCCGTTTTGGTAATCGATAGTGATGAGTGTCAAAGGGAGTTTTTTGTTTTCGCTCGCGGGTTGAAACGGGAGACCATGATTTTGGTCGAGTATTCCATGTTCTTGGAATGATTAGGTGGGTTAGAGCTACTACACTTGAAGATATTGGTTGTAGAAGATGTCGGATAGAACGCATTCAATTGGGCTCGGGTATTGGTTGATGTTGGTTTAACGGTAAAGCGATTCTTCTTGAGGAATCAGTTGAAAATCTTCAAGTGAGTTAGAGACGGATAACTGTGTAAGACCTAATGTTTGAGCTTTTGGATATTGTTGAGAGTGTCGGAAACTCTTGATGAAGTTTGTTAACCAAAGGAAGTATCGAAGCTAGTGGGAGTTTGGCGACTAATGGGAGCTTTGGAGATTGGTGTGCAACAGTTAGATCTCAGTTTCTACAGGTTTAGTTTGCGAATTCCGGGTAACACTAGAGCATTCGGATCTTCAATTTTTACTCTCCAATGGTAAAGAAATTTGCAACTGACCGTGGGTTATGAACCGGAGTCTTCTCAGATAGCCACGATTGTTATTTTAATTCATACAGTGGGAACATGCTGAGGGGTAGAAGATGTGTTCATAGAAATCATAGCTATGTATTTGGGTCGGTGTACCAGCGGGAAAGCGGAAATAGGTAATGTAGGTTTTCAAGGTTGTGACTGCATTCTCATAGGTAAACCTTGATGATGATCTACGGGTTTGTTCTATCGGTGGTTTTTTGATTGTTGGGAAGGAAAATCAGATGGATGAAATTCTATACAGGTTGGTCGTTGACATGTCGGTGGCAAGATTCGATGTGGCTGTAATCGACAAATTGAAGAAATGGTTGTCTTCTTGATAGAATCTTGTGGTTGGAGTTGTTGCACACTTCAATGAATCTTTTTGGGCTTAGAAGATGATGATGTTTAGAGAGTGGTCCCAGTTTCATGATGTGAATGTTCTGGTAGCTTTGTGTTGAAAGTCTTCCGACTCTGTGTGGTCGAGCAGCGTGTCCCAAATGGTATTTCAGCGGTATGAAGTTTGAACGGGCACTAGTACAGATTTGGGCTTTGGTCACACCAGAAAAGTGTGACGAAAACCATATGGTCACACTCGTTTTTTCAGCGTGTGTGTGACTAAAGGTGTCGTGACCAAAGGGGTCCATACGGTCACATTACATGGTTAGTGGCCGTATCCATCTAAAAAGTGTGACGAAAACCATAAAATATGTGACCGTATGCTCTTTAAAATTAAGTGAAAGTGTATTTTGTGTGACTATGTCCATCCAATGGCCACTTGAATTGTAGGTTTGTGTGGCTATTTGTAACATTTAGTCACACAACGAGTGTTTTATTTTTGGGATTTGGTTACATAAATTTAAGCCAAGAGTGACCAAAAGTGTTAATAAGTGTGACCATATGTTCTTTAAAGTTAGCTAAACGTGTATACTGTGTGACCATATACTTTGTAATGTCAAGTAAACTTGTATTTTGTGTGGCTATTGTTCATTCAATGACCACTTTATTTTTATGTTTGTGTGGCATTTTGTATCATTTAGTCACACAAAGAGTGATTTATTCTTGGATTTGGTCACATAAAATTAGATCAAAAGTGGTCGTAGGTGATAAAAAGTGTGACCATATGGGCTGCAATGTCAACTAAACTTGTATTTTGTGTGGCTATTGTTCATTCAATGACCACTTTATTTTTATGTTTGTGTGACGTTTTATATCATTTAGTCACTCAAAGAATGATTTATTCTGGGATTTGGTCACACAAAATTAAACCAAAAGTGGTCGTAAGTGATAATAAGTGTGACTATATGCTTTGTAACGTCAACTAAACTTGTAGTTTGTGTGACTATTGTCATCCAATGGCCACTTTATGTTTATGTTTGTGTGGCGTTTTGTATCACTTAGTCACACAAAGAGTCATTTATTCTTGGATTTGGTCACATAAAATTAGATCAAAAGTGACCGTAGGTGATAAAAAGTGTGACTACATGGGCTGCAATGTCAAGTAAACTTGTATTTTGTGTGACTATTGTCATCCAATGGCCACTTTATTTTTATGTTTGTGTGGCATTTTGTATCATTTAGTCACTCAAAGAGTGATTTATTCTAGGATTTGGTCACATAAAATTAAGCCAAAAGTGGTCGTAAGTGATAATAAGTGTGACCATATGCTTTGTAACGTCAACTAAACTTGTAGTTTGTGTGACTATTGTCATCCAATGGCCACTTTATGTTTATGTTTGTGTGGCGTTTTGTATCACTTAGTCACACAAAGAGTCATTTATTCTTGGATTTGGTCACATAAAATTAGATCAAAAGTGACCGTAGGTGATAAAAAGTGTGACCATATGGGCTGCAATGTCAAGTAAACTTGTATTTTGTGTGACTATTGTCATCCAATGGTCACTTTATTTTTATGTTTGTGTGGCGTTTGTATCATTTAGTCACTCAAAGAGTGATTTATTCTGGGATTTGGTCACATAAAATTAGATCAAAAGTGACCGTAGGTGATAATAAGTGTGACCATATGCTTTGTAATGTCAACTAAACTTGTATTTTGTGTGACTATTACCATCCAATGGTCACTTTATTTTTATATTTGTGTGGCGTTTTGTATCATTTAATCACACAACGAATTAATCAAACAGTGCCCACAAAGTGTGACCATATTATATGAGTGCATATTTTAGTCACATATAACAAATCAATAATTTGTGTAACAGAATTGAATTATATTACACCACAAATTAAAATTGGAATGTATATAATTAATTTCATGTACCCAAACTAAATTTTGAACGTTTTTCATAATAACCGAAAGTGATTACTTAAATATCAAAATAAACTAATTATACGTCACATTTTTAAGTACTTTTGACTCTTGTATTTGGTCCTCGCTTGTTTCTTCATTTCCATATGCCGAACCTGATAAGTTCATGAACAAATGAAAATATGTAAATAACATTACAAACGTGAGTTGAACATTTTCATATCAGAGTTGTACCTGCTAGACCGCCGTTGAAAACATGTAAAGCGTGGCCTTCAAAATTCATAGTTAGAGTAGGAACACCATTCTCGTGTAACTCTGATGGGTTTATCACAACACTGGAAAACAGATTCAAACATAAGTAGACATTTCTACCTAGTAATGTACAAGTTTTAAAGCAGAATATACTGCTTTTCTCACCTTGTAGTATATATCAAAGGTAGTCACTTGTGTCTCTAGTTACACTCAACTGATCCAACAAACCAGATTTTATCATCTTTGAATCGATATCAACAGATGAAACATCTTCACTAAAAGTTTCCCATCGGAGTCTATTCACATTTGTTGGCAACATATTAACTAAAGATGTTTTGGATCCAACCTGAAATACGCCAAAAAAATTATTCAGGAGTTGTTTCTAGATCCTAATGACTAATGCAGTATCATTGTGTTGTACTAATCAAAGCGGTATTAAAGGCAACATTTTTGCAATCAGGAAGAATACTAACATAAAATAAACTGCACATCCATAATTAAAAAAATAAAATTAGAAAAAAGTCCAAAACCTTTCGGGGTTGCTTACGTTCGTCAGAAAAATAATAATTGAAAAGATAAAATCAGGAAGAACCTTTCGAGGTTGCTTACGTTCATCAAAATATAACAATCAGGGTTGCTTGTGTTCGAGTCACGCGAGGTTTTGCATTTTTGATTGGGTTACCTCTTCTTAATTCACATGTCCCCTATGCATTAAGAATACGAAATGATCAAATCATAAACATTTATACATGAGAGTAATATTGTAATGCAGTTTCTTTCCATCATTTTAAATAGAAATGTGATGGACTTATCGTGAAAGAAATCAAATGTACATAGTATTGCAACCTGATATTCTGGATTGAACCTAAGTATTGCACAAGCTCTTTCCTTTCATCACCTACTGGTTTTCCCATCATTGTTAAAAGTCACCGTAATAATCAGAAACTATAAAAGCTAAGTAATCATTATAGTCATTTGACAACAAAACTAACAAATCAACGTATCCAAATAGACTTTTGAGCATTACCTCAATAATTAAAACAAAAAAAAGTCTTCCAAATAGAAATAGAAAAAGTATCTTACATTGCTTTAGTCATATTGTTATTACAAGGCTTTAGTTACTGTGTTGGAATCTTGAGCTTTAATATCTGAATAACAAATAAACCATGAACCAAGTTAGGGAAGATCGATACGATATATCTAAGCAAATCAAGTTTAAAAAACTAGTATGTGATGTGCGATGCCAATACTCCATTACTGCGTTGGTTGCATCTCTTGCTTAGGAACAACGTGGTTCACTTAAACCTGCCAAATGAATTGTAACTTATTAATGGCATTTGCAAAACAAAATCCTATAACTTTTTTGCAACTTTGAAATGTATCTTTCACCACTTTTGGTAATTGCCTTGAAATATTATCAACAATTGTTCTTTCCCTTGCAAGTCAATCTGGAAGAGACGTTATAACCCTATCTCCCTATTAAGACACAAACTAACTTACTGAGAACAAACAAAGCAAGGTTATTACAAAACCAGTCATCTCCACAGACCACACCAACCATTCTTCCAGAAAAATATACATAAAACCATTTCAAATAAGAGGTACATAACGATTGTAAGCAACAACAACTTGCATTAGTCTCTTTTAAAAATCCAAGTTAATATCAAAATGCATGTACCATAACTTAAAAAAAAATACTTCAATTATATATATTTAATATTTCTGTAAATTATAACATTTACTTTCAAAACAAAATATATAAAGGCATATAAAATATAGACATACTGGACATTAAATTCATTGTAGAAACTTGGAAAAAAAAGGAATTAGGGGGTCGATATAATGATTAAAAAACATGATAGAAGTGGGATTAGAACCCCCACCATTTGAGTTAACAACAAGTTCCCAAACCAATTTAGTTGCATTAGAGTTGTTGTAGAGTTTTTCATCATCAAATACATATATACACTCTTAAATTTGGACTGCCTATGCTATTCTCCGGGCCTGTTAGGATGTTATAGAACTCGTCTTCTAAACCAGCCATAGCAATCTGGATTGTATGATTGCATTGTTCACTTAAAAAAATTTAATTAGATATTAACACATGAAAACAAGAAGATTAACAAAACTTCAATTTTTATCAAACCATACAAAATTGACAAAGAACAGAAGCAATCTACCAGCGTTAGGCGTTAGCAACCTTTTTCGAATACGTAAGTATGTATGTATTCATGCCCTAATTTTAGAAAAGTATAATCGCATAAATTTAAGGGTACTAATATCGCAGAGAACGCATACTTACCGGAAATGATTATTCCGGTGAAATCCAACGGTTATGTGATAACAATTAGTTTGTGCGTGGAGCTCCCACGATCTCTCCCAGTGGTGTCGACTGAAATTTGAGTCTGGTGGCTGATTGAAGCTTATATTCGACCCGATTGGGCATTTGATTTTATGCGTCGTGCGCTTTGTATTTGGGGAAAAACTAGGGATGTGAGTGCGTAGGTGTGAGATTGAGATATGAGTTTGAAAAATTAGGGGCTGGTCAAATTTTAGGGCAAAAATAGGGCGGGATAATTTGGGGAAAATGAAATGTCCGTGTGAAAAAAGAAGGCGGGATGATTTGGGGGAATTCTTAGGGGTGTTTGGGTTAGCTTTTTAAGCTAGTTTTTTAAGCTTTTTACAACAAAAAAGCACTTAAGCCAAGTCAAACATTTTTTCAAGCTTTTAGCTTTCTACAACAAATAAGCTCATTTCTTTGAAGCCACAGGGATGAGGCTTTTAGCTTTTTACAACAAAAGCTTATAAACTTAAAAAGCTAAAAGCATGAAAGGAAAAAGCTACGCCAAACACCCTCTTAAATATTTTAACTTAGATAGATATATTAGATACACTCATTACTTTACTACTTTGTTAATACAATATTAACTAATAATTAAATATAATATATACAATCTAATACTTATTACTATTATATAAATAAAAATTTAACTAGCTTGTGTCTTTGTAGTAAAAAATGACAATAGAAATTAGTAGTATACTTTTTCTACTTGGTACAACATTTAACTCAGATAGTACAAAAAATTTAAATATTAAGTTGTTATCATTGGTAATTTTATCCTAAATTTTATCCCAAATGATGAATTCATTTTATCCAAAGTTTAATACTGTCATATGTGATATTGGTAATGTCATGTATCATATATTCAATTATTAAACTTAGAATAATGTCATATATACTCAAATGATGAATTAATTATATCATAAATTTAATAGTGGCATATGTGATATTGGTAATGTCATATATTATATATTTCATTATTAAACTTAGGATAATGTCATATGATGAATTAATTTTATCATAAGTTTAATAGTGGCATATGTGATATTGGTAATGTCATATATCATATGTTCCATTATTAAACTTAGGATAATGTCATATACTTCAAAATGATGAATTTATTTTATCTTAACTTTAATAGTGACATATGTGATATTGGTAATATCATATATCATATATTCCATTATTAAACCTAGGATAATGTCATATACTCCAAAATGATAAATTAATTTTATCCTAAATTTAATAGTGGCCGATGTGATATTGGTTATGTCATATATCATATATTCTATTATTAAACTTAGGATAATGTCATATATGCCCAAATGATGAATTAATTTTATCCTAAGTTTAATAGTGGCGTATGTGATATTGGTAATGTCATATATCATATAATCTATTATTAAACTTAGGATAATGTCATATATGCCCAAATGATGAATTAGTTTTATCCTAAGTTTAATAGTGGCGTATGTGATATTGGTAATGTCATACATCATATAATATATTATTAAACTTAGGATAATGTCATATATTGAAAAATGATGAATAAATTTTATCCAAAGTTTAATAGTGACATGTGTTATATTGGTAATGTTATATATCATGTATTCTATTATTAAACTTCGGATAATGTCATATATTCCAAAATGATGAATTAATTTTATCCTAAGTTTAATAGTGGCATATGTGATATTGGTAATGTCATATATCATATAATATATTATTAAACTTAGGGGTGTACTCGACAAGGACCTTCTAAGGAGTAATCGGCCTAGTCGGGGTGTACTCGGGGAGTACTCGGATTTTGACTTTTGTTGACTTTTTTACATTTAATTAATAATTTTCAATATTATATGTGCAAAAATATAAAATAGAACTATAGACATAAACATTAAACCTTTTTTTGACCGATTTACAGCCTGTAAGGCTGTATATGTAGGATAAAAACCCTAATTTAAATCCTTTTAATTTTTTATCAATGTCGACGTTGACCATGTTTGACCGATTTTGACCGACTTTGACCCGATTTGACCGTGTAATCCGAGTTTGGTCGAGTTTGACCGCGCTGATCTCGGTTGACCATTTTTTTGACCGATTAAGCCCGACTCACCACGGACCAAGGCAATTTCTCGAGTACACTCCAGGTACTCGGCCGTGTAGGCTGTTTTTAACAACAGGGACCGTTAACGTTCAAGTAAACCGATGTTTATTCGCTTATGACCAAAGAGACCGAGTCTTTGAAGTAAACCGGTTTCTCTTCTCTACCTTTGATAGCGTTCACATAAAACTAACCAATTTTGACTTTTGAAACCAATTATAAATATGAAACCGGTTTCAATAGCACCTATATCATTTAAGTTTTAACAAAACGAAATTATTATATTTGTGTATATATTGTAACACGGAGTATATTTGTTGAGCGGGAGTCCAAAAATTTGGGGAAATTTTGCTTCAATTTATGTATTACAAAGTCTATATCTACATCCTTTTGATATATTATACTATCTATATACTACGGAGTAATATATTAATGGTTTTGACAAAGCAGGTTCCAATGGATCTCATTTTGATTCAATTGCTTGGCACCTAAATCCAACTTCAAGTATTTCTGTAATCATGGATGATAGTTTTATATATATAATGGTGGTGCTAAACAGAGAACATTGGATTGAGTTATAAGTTCGTATTTTTTCTGCTACCACCATCTTCAAACCACAACCGTCATGGTATGTTTAATTATGCATCAATATATATTTATCTAAATGTGTGTCTTTGTATGTTATTAGTATGTTGGGCTAACATTTAAACTCGTTAGCTTTGATAAATTTCATAACATTCAGCAAAATGGTTATATATATGGGAGTGTGTTATTTTCATTGACTTTACAGGTAATGTAATGATTCCATAAATCAACAAAATAGTTCTCGTATACCATGCTATTGTTGTACTTTCCATAGTCGATACCTTGCCACCACATATACTTCAATTATTAACTAATAAAAATATTCTGAATAACCCAAACTGCTTATGTATGTTATTTTTACTATTGTTGTATAGTGCAGAATTTGAACTTGTATGATCATAACCACTATTGATGTGTGCAGGCCAAACTCTGATGTAATAATCATTATTGCTAGGCTAGAAGAGCCTTGTGACAGGAAGAAAGCTGAGCTAGAAGCAATACAACAAAGTATGAAAAACGGTTAGTTGAATTTGCAGTTCAAAAACTTTTAGAAAAGCTACCTCCTGGACTTACTTGACAGTTTCTACTGTGACTTATCTTCTACTTCTGTAGCAAGGTACGACATCATCATTTTATATCATTTTTTTCTACAATGTAAGGCATAATCACTCATCATCTCTTTGAAAACACACATTGTATAACTTATTTTTATAGGTTGAATTACCAAAAATTTCCCTGTGTAAATTATAGAATTACTAAAAAATTTCATGTGTTGTTCAAGTTGCTATTGAATAATTCATCTTGAGACCAAGGATTGAAATTCACATGGACCAAACTCTCGAAAAATGGAGTTGATGGGTTATAACTCTTTTTTTTTCTTCTTGAATTCAACATTCCGTGTCCGTTACCACGGCTCCCAGACTCTTGGTTCACTGATATCTGTCTACGCTAACGTTACAGGTAAATTTATCCTTCTAATTTATGTTCGGCAATAGTAGTCAACTACAGGTTGTGTAAAGATTCCTAAACTTAACACCTATTTAAATACTTTCATTATTGTTCAGGGTATAATAGAAACTGGAAGTGACTAGTGTTCTCCTTATAAAAATAAAGGTATGCGTACATTTTAGGAACCGAACTTCCGTTAGTTAGGGAGTGTTATGTGCGTGTTTTTATACTCTGTTGTTCTATTCTTTTTAAAAAGGGCGACTGCTGCAGCTGGACTTCTCTTGCTGATATAGGTGGAATGATGACAGGACTTTATCGGGGATGAATACATTTTGAAGTATTTTGGAGAATATATGTGCAAACGCGAAAGCTAATTTAGCTTTGGAATACGATGAAATGTTTGCATTTGACAAGGAATTTGATGACCCAAGTGATTTCAAGTATGTGGGTTGTTTATATAAGGTGTACCAAATCTTAAAGGTTTAGAAGGTCATCAACTTATATGGTTTTGTGCAGCAGGTACACTATCTTTACTTATAATTACGTGTTGTTTGTCCTGTTATTTAGTTAAGGTTTAGATAAATACTTTTATAGTTTTACATGTTTTGTAGTTCATATACGTGTGTATTGTCTATCTTTTTTGTTATATGATGTACTATTAGTGAATGATTTCTACTACTGATTATATTATTTATTGTTTTAAATGTTGCAGGCTCTCTTTGGCTTACCATACTGGTGAGTGGAGATAGCTGCTAATATGATTGAACAAAAGACTCATACAATAAGAAAGAAGATACCTGTGAAATAGGATTTTAATACTCTTGGCGACTGTAACAAGCTTTTACAGCATTGAACATACAATTTATTATATAGATTGACATTCGAGAATTTGTTAATTTGTATTGATGTATTACATTTTTCGAATATATGAATAAGCTTACATTGATCCGAAAAAATGTTGCATCAATGAAATTGAGAATACGGTTAGTGTTGTATTGGAGGTTGGAAATGTTTGCATTTGTTTGCCAAAAAGTGTTGCTTTTAATAGATGGAAGTGTAAAGCTTGATTGAAAAAATCAAGATGAACGGACCTTATAGAGATGGAGTAACAGCATTTACTGCTTATGCAGTAGACAACTTGAAGAAGATGACTAACATCGACCCACAAGGTGACTAATATAAAACTTAATGAGAATCGTTGTTGTCCATTTTGGCTCTAAAGAATAGCCACATGAATATTTCACAACGTGACTGTTGTGAATATATTCGTCACATATAATCACTTAAAATATGGCCATAAACATCATTTAGCTACACATTTGTGAAATGGTGTGGCTATCATAAAGCCATATAGTCACATGATCGTGCTACAAATTAATGTGACTATATAGACTATCTTTTGACATTCTAACACACACTACACTTTATACACACATAATAACTTATGTGACCATATGTACCTGATTTTGGCTATAATGAAATTATGTGTGACAAACTCGACTGTATGATTTAGTCACATAAACAATTACTTCATGTGACCATATAGTGGTATATGATTTAGACACACAAACTAACACTCAATGTGACTAATATAAAACTTAATGATAATCGTTGTTGCCCATTTTGGCTCTAGAGAATAGCCACATGAATATTTCACGAAGTGACTGTTGTGAATATATTCGTCACATATAATCACCTAAAATGTGGCCATAAACATCATTTAGCTACACATTTTTGAAATGGTGTGGCTTTTATAAAGCCATATAGTCACATGATCGTGCTACAAATTAATGTGACTATACACATTAGCTTTTGACATTCTAACACACACTGCACTTTAGACACACATACTAACTTATTTGACCATATGTACCTGCTTTTGGCTACACTGCAATCATGTGTGACAAACTCGGTTACATGGTTTAGTCACATAAACAATTGCTTCATGTGACCATACAGTGGCATTTGGTCACAGTGTTCAAGTGTGTGACCATATAGTAACCATATGTACCTGTTTTTGGCTACACTAAAATTATGTGTGACAAACTCGACTTCATGATTTAGTCACATAAATAATTACATCATGTGACCATATAGTGGCATTTGGTCACAGTGTTCAAGGTGTGTAACCATATAGAGGCATTTGGTTACAGTGTTCAAATGTGTGACCATATAGTTACCATATCTACCTGTTTTTGGCTACTCTGAAATTATGTGTAACAAACTCGACTTCATGACTTAGTCACATAAACAATTACTTCATGTGACCATATAGTGGTATTTGGTCACAGTGTTCAAGTGTGTGACCATATAGTGATCATATGTACCTGTTTTTGGCTACACTGAAATTATGTGTGATAAACTCGACTTCATGACTTAGTCACATAAACAATAATTTCATGTGATCATATAGTGGCATTTGGTCACAGTGTTCAAGTGTGTGACCATATAGTGACATTTGGTCACAATGTTCAAGTGTGTGACCATATAGTGACCATATGTACCTGTTTTTGGCTACACTGAAACTATGTGTGACAAACTCAACTTCATGACTTAGTCACATAAACAATTACTTCATGTGACCATATAGTGGCATTTGGTCACACTGTTCAAGTGTGTGGCATAGTTTTGTCACATTTTATGTGTGTAACGTAACTAATGCTTCGAACTTATTCTTCATTTGTCACGCGATCTAAATTCATATGAGACTAAATAATCATCAAAAAAACAGCAGTTCCCTTTAGCCACATAAATGTTAGATGGTAATACATTTCAGAATGGTCACATGATTGGAGTGCATGTGTGACCAACTAATGACGTGAATTCTATTTTTGTATCTTCAGTCACATAAATATTCTAATGTGTGACGATTTGGATTTCGAGCATGTGTGACCAAATGTGACACCCGGAAAATTAGGGCTAGTTATTAGTTCCTAATCATCTGTTAATACATGTAATTAGTTCTATGTTAGGATAATTGTATGTATCATTATATATATATATATATATACACGTACGCGATTTGTTTAAATCGTGCATTATCATAACCGAATGGATTCCTACTCAGTAATACGGACGTTGGTGAATCAAAAATTATTAAGTAATATGAAATTCTTTAATAATCACGTTAATTATTAAATATTATATCTATAATATTTAACACGTAACTCACATCGTATCAAATAAATCATACGCAACAAAAACGCGTGAGACACGCCCGACAATCGAAACAAACCCAAGTTATATTACTATAACTCGTTAAAAAGTATTTTGATAAAATACTTCCTTATAATTATCGTATTTTATATCGATAACAAAAACGTTTAGATAAAACGTCAGGTGATTTAACAATCGAACCACGAGCGCGCCAACCGGTACCAACACATTACCAAAACATTTTTATAAATGTCTTCAAGTATTTTGAGTAATATTGACATCAAAATAATAACGAGATTCGAATGTTATTTAAAAATGTACATTTAGTATATAACGTATATATAAACTATTAAACGATCGGGTAAACGAACACGGGTATTATACCGAAGTTTGGAGACAAGTTTTAAACAAACTTCACTCCCTTTTTGACTAAGAAAATCAGCCAAAACAAGATCCCTAAATTTAGGATCTTGTTTCTTGACCTTAACCACTCACCACCACCATACTCACTCATTCAATCACTTCCCATTTCCTCTCTCTAAAACACCAACTCTCTCCCCTTTTCTCTCACTACAAACCGGCTCAAAGAGCCACCATACAACCACCACTCATCCACCACTTTTCACCACCATTTGGAGAAGAAAAACAAGGGAAAAGGAAGGTAGAGGCAAACCGAGTTCATCTCCACCATATTCGGTTTTAGATCACTTCATTCTTAGTAAGAACATGATTTCTCTCACTAGATTTACTTTCTTAACACTTGTAAACATGTTACTAAGTTCATTTAACAAGTATATGTCCAAAACAAAAGATTAGAATACGTTTTTCATACACATATATATTAACAGTTTTCTGACCAGAAAAATACTCTCACTTCCACGATTTTTAAAAACATCATTTCAACATGAAAGTGAACATTTATTAAGCCTAAAATGTAATACAAGAAGTAATATTTCTAAAAAAAAAAATTTCATAACATTTTGACTCCGTTTAGTGACCGAGAATAATTTTCTCCGGCGACATATACTTTCTGTATTCTGGAGACAGAAAGTTGCACCTCCTTCTTGGAGCCATAACTTGAGTTCTAGGTTGAATCAACGTATGAAATTTATAACGAAATCTCCGTACGAATGTTCTCTACAAAAAGTTATTTTATGACCTGACTTGAAAACCCACCGATTTTGTTGTAGAAACCGATTTATGGACTAAGGTTGTTTATCGACCAAATCTGACCGCTTTCCATTTCCATTTTTGTTTAAAGTAGTGAATGAACTTATAAAGTTACCATAAAGTGCAGAAATAAACTAAACATACAGGAAATATGTGTGTTTTTTTGGTTAGGCTTGATTCGGACCTAAAGTTAAAAAAAACGAGAGGCTTATCGAGTTAAAAATCTGGAAAACATATGTACTAGGGGCTGTTTTGGTAAGTTTACAAAACCGACACCTCGGTTTAACCCCGACACGAACCGATAACTTTTATGAACTTATTTTACCATTTTAAGGGTTGTGTAAAAGTTTCGGGTCAAACCAAGACCATTGACCACGTTTTCGAGATAGAGTAAAACACACCATACTTTAGTGTCGCATGGACCAAGCCAGTCATGCGACACTACCCCAAGTCAAGCCTATCATAGACGGACGCATACTAGCGTCACTTCACGAAGTGACGCCAACTTGCAAAAAATCATTTCATACGACACTTACCCTAGTGACGCCATACCTAAGTGACGCCCCTTACCCGACACTACCTTAGTGACGCTACTAGTGACGCCTTATATGCGACACTTAACCAAGTGACGCCAATAACTCACAGATTACAATCTTTGTGACACTTACCTGAGTGTCGCTAATAAGTGACGCTTTGAGTGACGCTTAAATCAGAAACTTCAAAACTAGTTTTTACCACTAAGTGTCAAACTCCCACAACTTCAATACTTGCATACGACACAACACACAAAACATATACTTTGACAGTATACAATGGAACAACACATAATAATAATACCTTAAGATTATTATTACAAAATCCGTCACCAACGGGCCATACATGTTTTCAAAAACTCAAACCTAATCAATCTAACTAATTCATTTGGACATTAATAGTTGAATGAACAACTAGCATAGGTGATCTTTGGAGATACCTACTTATATCGATAACCTTGCGCGTTTAGCACGCCCGACAGGTTACGATCGTTGAGACGACAGCATTACTTGTACACCATCATTATTTGCTATTAGCAAACGCATCAGACTCAGGTGAGTCTCATAGCCCCTCATTTTACTGTTTTCAACCCAGGGGTGGGAATACATGCTCAGTTTTCATTTACATGTGAACACAGTGCAAAATTTGATATATTGACCGCATGAGTTTGTTTTACCTAATCATGAAGCCCTCCATCACACAGTTTGTTATTATTGCGATAGCGTGAATGTTAGTTTATGGTACCATATGGGATTGACAATCCCCGTCTGGGGTAGTCGCGCTACCATGACTGCGGTCGAACGGATGCATTATCATTTGTTCATACGTGTGTAGATTAGGCACATGCAGGAGGCAACCTCGCTCAGGTCCTTAAATGTGGATCCTGAAACCCTCAGTTAAGCTCAAACTATGGCCTCTTGACATTATATACAATCATTATTTTATTTGCTTAATTGCAAATCACCATACTTAAACCTTGTGGTTCATAACTCATATTTCATCATTATACAAACCTGTGAGCTCACCAGCTTTTAGCTGACCCATTTAGCATGTATTCTCAGGTACACAGCAGTAGTAGGACTGCTCAGGACTAACTAGCTCGAATCGCATTCAGACATCAGGAGATTCATATGCATTTCTACATTTTGTACAAATAGATATGCCTTAGAATCACTTACATTTGTCTTATGAGATTTTGTAGCTATTACAAAATTGTAAAACCTTTATATCATCAATGTAATTTGTAAACGACGCATATAGAGTCGTTCACTTTATCTTATGTGCTTTTGATATTTGATTAGTCGCACCCCGATCCGAATCGATTCCGTAACCCGATTTTGGGGGTGCGACAGATTGATATCAGAGCCTAAGGTTGTAGTGAACTAGGTTGCATTTAGTGGGCCTAGACTATGACCGTTAGGCAGTATTCCTTATTAGGTATGACCGGTTCAGGGATTGCATCATACAAGTTTAATTTAACATAGCCTGATCAACTATGTACAATTAAATGAAGATGCTGTAAGATCTGAAATTGGGTTATGTTGAACAGGAATGCACTAGTTGACTCTGACCCCGAGAGAACCGGGACTCATACTTGTTTGTGCTAGACTCACGCTAAGCTATTATGGGATATACGTGTATATACATACATAGGCCTCACTTATTTATTAGACTTTTAGTCTATTATATATAATGTATTTATATATGAATAGGCCTCTCGTACTACTCTCTAGGCTATTATATATTGGATATATATGAATAGGCCTCACACACTGGTACTCTCATTATATAAATGACTGACTCTTCTCTCGTGATACCTACAAAATACGCTCATCGGTTTGCACAACCACACCAACCTGATTTATGTCACATCAACGCACCACTTTTGGCAAACTCTAATGATTTCATAAAAATCACATCTAACACGCGAGATCGGCATATTTCTAAGGAGTAAAATCATTTTCCTGCCATTTCTATAGAACTCACTCGCGCGAAAAATGGCAAGCCTCCCAATGGACGATTACTTGTCAGATAACGACCAAATCAATGGTGAACACATCCAGTGACGTATCTCGATGAAGATATCGCTCCTATGGAAAATATAGTGAATGAAAACATCGAACACCACGACTTTGGATTGGTCAACATCGAAGAATACAAAAGGGTACAAGATCAGCCCGAGGGCTTAGATGGGCGCAACTGGGAATTGAAACAAAGATGCAAGCTATACAAGATGGAGCTGAGAATTCTGAGGAGATCCTTTTTCGAACGAATTCAGGATCAGGTCCTCTACTGCAAGGAAATGACTGCAAGCCTATACTACCGGACAACCACCTGGGTTAAAGGGATGTACCGGCAAGCAATTGAAGATGCTTTGGTTTACCATGCGCCTCCACGATACCGCGATATTCTCGAAGCTCGTTACTACCCTTATGACCTCAACCTAGGATAGATCAATGGTAGCTATAACCACCTTGTATAGCGGATGGTTATGTATGTAATAGGTCGTAATTAGGACCTCTAATCCGATGGGTATATTAAAATCCCATCCCATTTTGTATAACCCTCACTATCTGCCCGGAAGTGATAATTCCCGGCAACTTTTGCAAACTCTAACTCTTGTAATCTTTTGGTCCATGTTGAATGATTACAATCATGTTATCTTTATCATTATCAATTGATACATCACACCTCGACACTTTATCTACTGCAAACGAGACGCACACGCTAATCGCCCCCTTCGATTATAACAAACAACGACATTACTACGAACAACCCATCTGAAAAGGACCTACTTGAGGAGGTTCCGTCTGAGGTTCAACCAACGAAACTCCCGCCTCATGGGAGATTCGTCACAAGAGGCGTGTTACATCGACTGTTCACGTGTTCTTTTTACTCGCATTCATTGTCATGCAGGCAACCGCCAATTAAATTGGTCAACCATAACATCCACATCTAGGAATGTTCTTCCAACAATTGGGCTGAACCAAACGACTTACGCGCACCTCGATCTCATTTTTGACCACACCAGATACCACTGGATTAGTATTGCGAGAGACACTCACAATGACTAAGTTCACAAAAACTCTCACGACCACAATCAAATCATTTTGATCATCACATTACCTCGGTACCTACCTGATTCAGTACTTTGGTACTTACATGGTGACATTCACGCACACACATTGAAAGTTTAGGAGAAACACCACTTTTAGCCTTCGCGCCACACATGAAACCTGACAGTTTGTACTTACTTAGCCCTTGTGAAACCTTTAGAAAATCGTGAGATCACGATCTACTATTATCCCTAGAGCTACACTTGAAAAACATACAATACGCACATTCTTACAGCATGCTAGTGTTGCACTCACAGTATATTGATACTGCATTACGGCACTTGATGCCGCATTTCACAGCACTTCGGAACCACATTCATAGTACACTGGTACTACATTACCGTGCTTCTAGCACTGCATTTATAGTACGTTAGTACTGCACCTCAGTACCTTGAGTACTACACTTCGACTCCTTAGGGCTACGCACAGTACAAGGATATTGTTTCATTGTCCGTTGGACTATTATAATAACGTGAGTTTTGGTTAACTACATTGAACATGCTACTCGGTCATTATTTTGACTATACACTAAAACCAACAACTTCACTAACCACAAAACTTGAAACGTGGTAAAACACGAAAGCATAACTGAGGATTGACTCGACAGATTTACATACCACACGCGACACCGAAGACTTCGACTCCACGGGGGATAGAATGATTCCACCTCGTGATTTGTCTAGATTATAACAATTACAAGCATCTTTCGTAAACTTCGAAGTCTGGAATCTTGCAACTCATACCTTAAACAGTTTCTGAATCCTCCTCGTCGCACATCATCAAACCCCACATTGTACAGTTGTACATTACTTCTTATATGCATATTTATGATAATCCTAACCTTGACATAAAACCTCATGTATCCTTTCATCCTTGTCATTAAAGCTCCTATCATGCCACACAGACGACAATACTTCAGTCAAGCCGAGCTTGACCAATACTTTGCCCATAGAGTGACTACTGTTCTAACTACTCAAGACTTGCAAACAGGTGGCGAGGAGACACCGAACAACATATTATCCAGCCCGACCATGTACGTACAAGAATTTTCATGAATTACAAACCCCTAAATCTCGAAGGCACTGAAGGTGCCATTGGCCTGTTAAATCACCCAATTCAATCAGTTGGCACTACTGTTCCCATCCTTAGTTGATCCGGAATATAAAAGGATCGAACGTTACATCTAGGGACTTCCCCCGCATATTCAGAGTATGATCACTGCTTCCAACTCTACAACCATTCAAGGTGTCGTTCGTACGGTACAAAATTTTATGGCACAAGTGGTTCGTCAAGGAACACCGCTGCCAAGAACACTTCAAAAATTCGAGGCTATCAAGTGCTGGCAAGAACCTACAACGCCGACCAAAGTACGCCAATTCTTAGGACTTGTTGGGTACTATCGGTGCTTCATTGAGAATTTCTCCAAAATAGCCCAACCACTCACAACGCTCACTCAAAAAGAAAAGAGATTCGATTGGACAGATAAGCAAGAATCGGCTTTCCAACTGCTCAAACAAAAGCTTTGCAGTGCACCTATTCTATCATTACCCGAAGGCAATGATGACTTCATGGTATACTGCGATGCTTCACACCAAGGTCTCGGTTGCATGTTGATGCAATGAGACAAGGTTATCGCTTACGCCTCCTGACAGCTCAAAATCCATGAAAAGAATTACACCACTCATGATATTGAACTTGGAGCTGTCGTCTTTGCACTTAAAATTTGGAGAACTATCTGTATGGCACTAAATGTACAATCTTCACGGATCATAAAAGTCTCCGGCACATCTTCGATTAAAAGGATCTCAACATGAGACAACGTCGCTGGGTCGAGTTACTCACCGATTATGATTACGAGATCCGATACCATCCTGCAAAGCAAATGTTGTTGCGGATGCCCTCGGTAGAAAAGAACGAGTGAAACCCCTTCGAGTTCGAGCCCTTGGTATGACAATTCACAAAAACCTCACGACTCAAATCATTACCGCTCAGCTTGAAGCACTCAAACCCGAGAATGTGAAAAATGAGGCCTTGCGAGGCATGGACAAACAGTTCGAAACCAAATCTGACAGGGCCAAATACTTCTCGAATCGAATCTGGTTACCAAGTTTTGGAAACCTGCGAGACTTGGTGATGCACGAAGCTCACAAGTCCAAGTACTCGATACATCCGGGGTCTGACAAGATGTATCATGGCATCAAAGAGTTGTATTGGTAGCCCAACATGAAAGCTGAAATCGCTACTTATGTCAGCAAATGTCTCACCTGCTCAAAGGTCAAAGTTGAATATTAGAAACCCTTCGGTCTACTTCAAGAACCGGACATCCCTCAATGGAAATGGGAGCAGATCGCTATGGATTTCATCACTAAACTTCCAAAAACATCAAGCGGTTGCGATACTATTTGGGTGATCGTCGATCGGCTCATGAAATCTGCTAATTTCCTCGCCATAAAAGAAACCGACAAAATGGAATGCCTCACGCGGATATATCTAAAGGAAATCATATCTCGACACGGTGTTTCTATCTCGATTATCTCTGACAGGGATAGTCGTTTCACATCTCAGTTTTGGAGATCACTGCAAAAATCATTGGGTACTCGCCTGGATATGAGTACCACCTATCACCCACAAACCGATGGTCAAAGTGAACGCACAATTCAAACACTGGAAGACATGCTACGAGCCTGCGTAGTGGATCTCGGTGCAAACTGGGAACATCACTTACCGTTATGTGAATTCTCATACAACAACAACTATCATGCCAGCATTGGAGCTGCACCCTTCGAGGCACTGTACGGTCGTAAGTGCCGATCACCTATTTGCTGGACCGAAGTGGGAGAGAGCCAACTCACTGGTCCGGAGATCATACATGAAACCAAAGAGAAAATCTTTGGTATCCAAAACTGGCTGAAAGCCACACGTGATCATCAGAAGAGTTATGCTGACGTGAGACGCAAGCATCTCAAGTTCCATGTTGGGGATCGAGTATTGCTCAAAGTATCACCTTGGAAAGGTGTCATCCTTTTTGAAAAATGCGAGAAATTGAATCCCAGATACATTGGACCTTTTGAGATCCTTGAAAGGATTGACCCAGTGGCATATCAATTGCAGCTACCTCCTGAGCTCAGTAGCGTGCATCCCACATTTCACATTTCTAACCTGAAAAAAATGTCTGTCTGATGAGACACTTATCATTCCTCTTGACGAAATCTATATCGATGATAAACTTCATTTCATTGAGACACCAGTGGAAATCATGGACAGCGAGGTCAAACAGTTGAAACAAAGTCGTATTCCCATATTCAAAGTCCGGTGGAATTCGGGGCGTAGTCCGGAATTCACTTGGGAACGGGAAGACCAGATGCGACTCAAATATCCACATCTATTCTCCGACTCCACTCACATGACTTATAGCTAAATTCTAGACGAAATTCTCCTAACAAGGGGAGAATGTGACACCCGACAAATTAGGGCTAGTTATTAGTTCCTAATCATCTGTTAATACATGTAATTAGTGCTATGTTAGGATAATTGTATGTATCATTATATATATATATATATATATATATATATATATATACGTACGCGATTTGTTTAAATCGTGCATTATCATAACCGGATGGATTCCTACTCAGTAATACGGACGTTGGTGAATCAAGTTATTAAGTAATATGAAATTCTTTAATAATCACGTTAATTATTAAATATTATGTCTATAATATTTAACACGTAACTCGCATCGTATCAAATAAATCATACGCAACAAAAATGCGTGAGACACGTCCGACAATCGAAACAAACCCAAGTTATATTTTTATAACCCGTTAAAAAGTATTTTGATAAAATACTTCCTTATAATTATCGTATGTTATATCGATAACAAAAACGTTTAGATAAAACGTCAGGTGATTTAATAATCGAACCACGAACGCGCCAACCGGTACCAACACATTACCAAAATATTTTTATAAATATTTTCAAGTATTTTGAGTAATATTGACATCAAAATAATAACGAGATTCGAATGTTATTTTAAAACGTACATTTAGTATATAACGTATATATAAACTATTAAATGATCGGGTAAACGAACACGGGTATTATACCAAAGTTTGGAGACAAGTTTTAGACAAACTTCACTCCCTTTTTGACTAAGAAAATCAGCCAAAACAAGATCCCTAAATTTAGGATCTTGTTTCTTGACCTTAACCACTCACCACCACCATACTCACTCATTCAATCACTTCCCATTTCCTCTCTCTAAAACACCAACTCTCTCCCCTTTTCTCTCACTACAAACCGGCTCAAAGAGCCACCATACAACCACCACTCATCCACCACTTTTCACCACCATTTGGAGAAGAAAAACAAAGGAAAAGGAAGCTAGAGGCAAACCGAGTTCATCTCCACCATTTTCGGTTTTAGATCACTTCATTCTTAGTAAGAACATGCTTTATCTCACTATATTTACTTTCTTAACACTTTTAACCATGTTAGTAATTTCATTTAACAAGTATATGTCCAAAACAAAAGATTAAAATACATTTTTCATACACATATATATTAACAGTTTTCTGACCAGAAAAATACTCTCACTTCCACGATTTTTAGAAAAATCATTTCAACATGAAAGTGGACATTTATTAAGCCTAAAATGTATTACAAGAAGTAAGCTTTCTAAAAAAATTTGTTTCGTAACATTTTGACTCCGTTTAGTGACCAAGAATAATTTTCTCCGGTGACATATACTTTCTGTATTCTGGAGACAGAAAGTTGCACCTCCTTCTTGGAGCCATAACTTGAGTTCTAGGTTGAATCAACGTATGAACTTTATACCGAAATCTCCGTACGAATGTTCTCTACAAAAAGCTCTTTTATGGCCTGACTTGAAAACCCACCGATTTTGTTGTAGAAACCGATTTATGGACTGAGGTCGTTTATCGACCAAATCTGACCGCTTTCCGTTTCCATTTTTGTTTAAAGTAGTGAATGAACTTATAAAGTTACCATAAAGTGCAGAAATAAACTAAACATACAGGAAATATGTTTGTTTTTTGGTTAGGCTTGATTCGGACCTAAAGTTAAAAAAAACGAGAGGCTTATCGAGTTAAAAATCTGGAAAACATATGTACTAGGGGTTGTTTTGGTAAGTTTATAAAATGACACCTCGGATTAACCTCGACATGAAACGATAATTTTTATGAACTTATTTTACCATTTGAAGGGTTGGGTAAAAGTTTCGAGTCAAACCAATACCATTGAGCACGTTTCGAGATAGAGTAAAACAAACCAGACTTCAGTGTCGCATGGACCAAGCCAGTCATGCGACACTACCCCCAAGTGACGCCTATCATAGACCGACGCATACTAGTGTCACTTCACGAAGTGAAGCCAACTTGCACAAAATCATTTCATACGACACTTACCCTAGTGACGCCATACCTAAGTGACGCCCTTTACCCGACACTACCTTAGTGACGCTACTAGTGACGCCTTATATGTGACACTTAACCAAGTGATGCCAATAACTCACATATTACAATCTTTGCGACACTTACCTGATGGTCGCTAATAAGTGACGCTTTGAGTGACGCTTAAATCAGAAACTTCAAAACTAGTTTTTACCACTAAGTGTCGAACTCCCACAACTTCAATACTTGCATACGACACAACACACAAAACATATACTTTGACATTATACAATTGTCACACCCCCAAAATCGGTAATCGTGTTTATTAATGGTTTAGCGGAAGCTTTAGTTAATTAGCGGAAGCATTTTAATAATAGTTAAAACAGCGGGGGTGCTGACGTTACAATAGTGCATTCACTGTATCAGAGCATATGATCATATAGAACATATATATTTAAGATGCAATCAGTTTAAAAGTTATTACAAAAGAGTACGACTTATCAAGTCGTACAAGTAGTGGTGTTGTAGAACAACATAAGTTTACAAAATACAGATTTATAAAAGAGGGATTTCGTAAGTATAACCAAGGTAATACAAAGGAAATTCAGGTGTCCCAAAAGTGGCATCATAAATAGTCTGGGTTGCCTACGTCCTTTATGCATGCAGAAGTACCTGAGTCTTAATTCCCTGAAAAACATAGTAAACCGTCAACATTGAATGTTGAGTGAATTCACAGGTTTAGTATAAGCGTAGTTAAACCAAGTTTTGTATAAATCATTCATGTACACAAACATAATGTTTATATGTATAGCAGGAAACACAAGTATTCTTATTAAAGAAAACATTTCCTATTTTACTGTAAGAATGTCATTCTTACTACAATTCAGTCGATGTGTTAGGAAACACAAGATTAATCATAAACATTTCCTAATAATAGTTGCAGGAAACTCAAGTTTAACAATCAAGTAAACATTTCCATATATACAGTTGTAGGAAACACAGGTTTAACAGTCAAGTAAACATTTCCTATAAAAGTTGTTTTGTCGGGAAACCAAGTTTATCCAATCAAGGTAAACGTTTCCTAAAAAGAAATCATGCGTAGGAACACCTGTCCTATTAGTTATCACAGGGAATACCCTTCCCAAATCAAGTTGTAGTTTTGTTGTTTAGTTATGTGGGAAATATAGACTATAATCCCTCCAAGGTGAACGACACCTTTAAAGTTAAAGTAACGATACCTAGTGCTATAACCAATCTATGACTAGTTGATGTTGTTGCCTCAGTAACATGGTAAGTATACACTCCTCATTACGACTGTCGTCGTGTGGTTGGAATGACCAACGAGTTATATCCTGGGAGGGTTGTCAAATCGATAATACTATCTGTATACTCAGTGGCTAGAGTCACCTAGCTAATGGTTATAGGTTGCAAGCACTGGGACTTATGTGCACTACAACTACCTCACGTAAACTTAGGATCGTACCAAGATTCGTTGTCTTATTCCCAAAAAGTTGTGAAAACGTTTCATATAGTTAACAATTGATTTATAAAGCATAAAGCATTTATACAAATCAATTTGATATAAAAGCATGTCAAGCAATTATATAAACAAGTAGCATGTAGTAGCACATAGTTCTATGTTTTCCACCCCTGGTTTTAAAAGCATTTAAAACAAGTAAAAGGTAGGGGCTGTGAACTCACTGTTTGCAGTCTTCAGCAAGCAATACAGCTAATAATAGTAGTAGTCCAAGTGTGCCTCTTAATTACCTAGACACAATTAAATATACTTTACATAAGTATATGGACTATTGTTGAGTTAAAACGTTTATAACATTTTAGTCGTTGATCATAGTTGCGTTGAAATAATCGTTGCATATAAGTATATATTTATATACTTATTAGTTGAATATATATATATATATATTCTAATATATATATATATATATCTATTATTTGTCATCGTCATTTATACATATATATATACATTATCATAGATGTCGCGTATATATATGTATATATTTGTTGTTTAAATTCGAATCGCAACTCGATTTGATCTTGCGTTTCTAGGCTTCGTTTAACTCGTTGGGCTTTGGCCCAATACGCTCGGCCCAATGATAACGTTAATTGATTTAGCCCACTAACGATTTAAACTTGGGTCCATTAACTAACCCATTTAGTTTATGCCCAAAATGAGTTTTTAGCCCATTTTAAGTAAGTTTAGTTTGACCTCTTATGTTTAATTAGTCCGATTATAAAAGTAAGTTTTTAATCCGACTAACGTAATAAACTTTACCCAATTAGTTTATCCAAAACTTTTTATTAAAAAAAGTTTTATAAATTTATAACTTGTTACTTTTTGTTTTGA
Source organism: Pseudognaphalium luteoalbum (assembly GCA_963422505.1). Classification (NCBI taxonomy): domain Eukaryota; kingdom Viridiplantae; phylum Streptophyta; class Magnoliopsida; order Asterales; family Asteraceae; genus Pseudognaphalium; species Pseudognaphalium luteoalbum. The sequence continues at coordinate 57,324,254 of OY730192.1, forward strand.
GATAAAAATCTGTATTTTAAAATTATTTAACTAAATTAATTATTAGTTATATTTTTAAGTTTAAAACATATCAATGGTTTTTACCCAAACATAAAGGGAAATCAATTAGGGTAAATTAATTAATAATTAACAATAATTATAAAAAGATTATATATACATATAAAGTCAGGTCACAGGGTCGAACCTGTGACCTCTTGCGTATCCCTCATATGTCCCAACCGTTTCATCTAAGTGTTTCTTTGTTATTAGTATTCCAAAATTAATATATATACCGTATCAAAATCTGTGTTTATGTGTTGCAGTTTCCATTTTTTTTTTTTTTAGTATGTTATATGTCATAATCCTCCACAATATAAATTATCCAACACAATATAACTAGTTTTACATCAATATACACACATCATAATCATCTATAATTTAATACATATGAAATATATATATATATATATATATAGGGTTAGGTTCAAACGAGAACTACAAAAAGGTACAGAACTGCGAGAACTTTTATATTACATGGTTTTTGTATATTTAAAGGCAACAAATTACATATAAATGATATTTAATGTTAATATTATTGTCAAAGAAAAATTAAAAACCCCAAAATGCATGTTAAATTATAATATATATGAAGTGTTCACATGTTCACAGATCAAATGTGCACATGTGAACGAAAAATATAAATCTGATTTTAAAGGTTACATTGAGGTTTTATCAAACTGTTTTTCTTTTAACCTTAATCTAAAACAATGTTCACATGTGATTGAAGCATTAAACATGTGAAAATCCCTACAATTTAAAAGTTCTCGCAGTTCTGTACCTTTTGTGGTTCTCATTTGAACTTTTGACTATATATATATATATATATATATATATATATATATATGAAAAGTTAAGGATTTTTAACCCCTTACAATGCTTATGATTATGATGATTTTGTGATATGATGATGATGAGATGATCGATGGATGATGAGGGAGTTCAAGAAACCATTTTGTGTTAGTTTGAGTGTTTGGATGGTTTGAAGAAAATGGTGAGGATGAAGATGGCTTTGAGTTTGGTTCTTCCTGTTTCTTCTTCTTTCCTTCCTGCGCGCTCCAGATTCACACAAACACAAACACTGGTGAATTATTGGAGGTGAAAAGTTTGGTAACCATATGAAGGAAAGGAAGTATTTTAATATGGTTTTTGGTACAAAATTTCAAACGGCAGTAGGGTGGTAGAAGATTGTGTCGGTAGATATTTTAAAACGTGTGTAATGTTTAGGTTTTTAACCCGTAAATTTCGGGTATGGGTATAATTAGTTGTACACCGTGTACAAGTCAATTTATCGTCAGTTTAATTTATATTTTAAACTTAATAATTAATAAGTATAAAAATGAAACATTTTATTAAAATCGTTAATAAAATTGGTTATAGTATTGGTACTGTACGGTTACATTGCGCGCCAGATTTCAGTCAAATTTGGAATTTAAATTTTGAAGTAATGTTCCAAATACTAAAACAGTAACGGAAAAATAAATACTTTTATTATTTTTGACCTTTAGGTACGTTTTATAATTGTTTCTGTTCGTGTATACGCGTCCTAAATAGCAGTCTAAAGGTTTCCATTTTATTTTTGTTCTAATACTTTTCTATAATAATTTCAAACAAAAATTATTCGAAAATATTTTGAAGTTCTTTTTGAACTTTATGATTCGCGTTTGATACGTTTAATATAAAACGAAGTTATTATATTATTTCAAAAATATAAATATCTAATATTTGTAATTAATAATTTTCGAATTATTAATTATTTCGTATCACCAACTTTATTGTATTTAGTTTGTCGAGTTCGATACGTTCATTTAGTACAGTAATTATATATTATAACTACTATTTAACTAATACGACACATATTATATAGTAAGTTTTGCTAAACTTATCATACAAAGATAGTTTTGAATTCACTAAACAGGAAATTACTCTATGTAACACCCCCAAATTTAATGATTCGCGGAAGCATACTTTGGGTGTTACTAATCAATAATCAAAGCACACAGATATATAGCAAACGACTCTATATGCGTCGTTTTAACAAAATATATTAATATTAAAAGGTTTACAACAGTTTGAAATCATACATAGCTCGTGTTCGTAATATGAGAGATTTAAGTACATAATTAGTTATACAAAATCTAATAATGCAATGAAATCTCTGAAGTTTGCATGAAGACTCGAGCTAAGATGCATCCTGATGGGCAGTCCAAATCTACTGCTGAGTACCTGTGATACATGCTAAAATGGGTCAGCTAACGCTGGTGAGCTCACATGTTTGAGTATCAAATAATATTCTATGCACCGCAAGATTTAAGTATTGATTTGCAACCAGCAAATAGAGTTACAGATAATGTATACAACCATGAGCGCATAGTCTGAGCTTAACTCGAGGGTCGGGTCCCATATAGAGAATTCCGAGCGGGGTGCCTCCACGAGTGCCTAATCTACACTCGTCTTCTCAAATATTAGTACGTCCGTTTACCCGGTTAGTGCTTGCTAATCCGGACGAGGAGGGTCAATCCTATATGGTACCATATACTAATATTCACGCTACTTTCGTATTACCAGACTATACTGACGGAGGACTTTGATTTGATTAGTTGAAAACAACTCATCTAGTATATTGAAATATGTACTCGCGTTCACGTGTTAAAAACAGAGCAATGTATCACACCCCTATATGTTAATTCCGAGCGGGGTCCAAGGGGCAGAGCCCCTGGCTGGGGTCGAGCTGCCAGGTCAGCTTGGAAAATTTTTATTTCTACTATATTGCTTTGGTGAAAAACGCACCTGGACTTGAATTTGGGTGAAATGGGGCGTCAAATTTGGGCCTCAATACTTAGTGTAAAATTAGTTTGAAACCTTCTGTTTATGCGTCACTTATAGCGTCACTTAGAGGCTTGGACGACACTTGGGAAGTGTCGCTAAAAATATTAAATCCGAGCATGTGCGTCACTTAGGGGAAGTGACGCATGGTAGGGCGTCACTAAGGTAAGTGTCGGTATAAGTGTCGGGTATGGGTCTAAGCGTCACTTAAGAAGTGTCGGTTAAGGCTTCTAGGCGTCAATAAACAAGTGACGGATGTAAGTGTCGGGAAAAAGGGGTTTTATGCGGCACTTATGCAAGTGACGCATGATTAGGGCTTTTAGCGACACTCAATGGGTCACTTAAGTGACGCATGAAGTGACGCTATACTGCACCTTCGTTGCGACACTTAAGGCTGTTAACGAATTTTTGAGCCAAAAACGAGATTTCGGGTTTCCGTTTGGTCTGATTCTTTTACCCAACCCTTATAAGGACATTCTAAGCTTAAAGAAACAACTAAAACTTAAAAACACTTGAAATCAAAAGGTTTCGAGATTTTGTCAGAAACTTACAAAGTGGTGAATCAAGATTCCGAAAAGATAGCGTTGTAGATCGTGATGAGGTGAACGTTTTTCTTCAAATGAGCCTTGAATTTTGAGGACGTTTAATAGTGCTTTTTGGTGATTTTAATGAAGTGGTGGTGGTGGTTTGGTTGGAGAGAAAAAGGAAGAAAAGAAGTAGAGAGAGAGAGTGATGGATGAGAATGAGGGTGGGGAGGGGTTTCCCCCCCTTTTTGGGCAGATTCGGTGGGGGCCCACCGGGTGTGGGTCTCCACTTTTTAACTCCGTGCATTCGCGTTTCGGGCGGTGTTCGTTTTCTCGTTCGTTTAAACTTTAAATAATTATCTAAAATATTTAATTGTACATTTTTAAAGAGAAATTAATTACTCGATATTTATGTTGAAGTATTTTATCAAAAAACTTAATACTTGGATTATAAATCATGACTTTAATTTATTTTGTTTTGTTTGCGCGTTTACGTTTTAATCACTTAAGTTGTCAATTATACGAAATGAATATAAAATATTATCAGAGTAATATTATCAGAATAATATTTTGGATATAAGGTCGTCATTAAATAATGTTTTCTTATTCAATAAAATTGTTCACCAACGTCCGTATTTTAAGTGAGTCGTGATACATTCGATTTAGAAACGCGTGCGATTTAATCAAATCGCATATTCGTATATATTCGACAATATATATTTCGATACATTAATTAGCCTAATACATAACTAATTACATGTATTAACTGTTAATTAGGAACTAATTACTAGTCCTAATTTGGCGGGTGTTACACTCTAGGTAAGGCATGAAGTTAGGTAAAGATTATTACCCTAAATGAAAGATTGTCACAACAAAGGAACAACACATAATAATAATACCTTAAGATTATTATTACAAAATCCGTCACCAACGGGCTGTACATGTTTTCAAAAACTCAAACCTAATCAATCAAACTAAAACATTTGGACATTACTAGTTGAATGAACAACTAGCATAGTTGATCTTTGGAGATATCTACTTATATCCATAACCTTGCGCGTTTAGCACGCCCAGCAGGTTACGATCGTTGAGACGACAACATTACTTGTACACCATCATTATTTGCTATTAGCAAACGCATCAGACTCAGGTGAGTCTCATAGCCCCTCATTTTACTGTTTTCAACCCAGGGGTGGGAATACATGCTCAGTTTTCATTTACATGTGAACACAAGTGCAAAATTCGATATATTGACTGCATGAGTTTGTTTTACCTAATCATAAAGCCCTCCATCACATAGTTTGTTAGTATTGAGATAGCGTGAATATTAGTGTATGGTACCACATGGGATTGACAATCCCCGTCTGGGGTAGTCGCGCTACCATGACTGCGGTCGAACGGACGCATTATCGTTTGTTCATACGTGTGTAGATTAGGCACATGCAGGAGGCAACCTCGCTCAGGTCCTTAAATGTGGATCCTGACACCCTCAGTTAAGCTCAAACTATGACCTCATGACAGTAATATACAATCATTATTTTATTTGCTTAATTGCAAATCACCATACTTAACCTTGTGGTTCATAACTCATATTTCATCATTATACAAACCTGTGAGCTCACTAGCTTTTAGCTGACCCATAAAGCATGTATTCTCAGGTACACAGCAGTAGTAGGACTGCTCAGGACTAACTAGCTCGAGTCGCATTCAGACATCAGGAGATTCACATGCATTTCTACATTTTGTACAAATAGATATGCCTTAGAATCTCTTACATTTGATTTACGAGCTTTTGTAGCTATTACAACATTGTAAAACCTTTATATCATCAATGTAATTTGTAAACGACGCATATAGAGTCGTTCAATTTATCTTATGTGCTTTTGATATTTGATTAGTCGCGCCCCGACCTGAATCGCTTCCGCAATCCGATTTTGGGGGTGCGACACCAAAGCCCATTTTTGGCGTAGTGGGGTAACATTAGTGAAGGGACGAGATTTGTGAAGGGTTACTAATTTGGGGGTTTGATTAATCTTCAAGTGGGAGATTGTTGGGATATATTAATAATATATATGTTAAGATTAATTAAATTAATTGGTTATAACTTGTTCCCAAAGTTAGGTTTAGCATATATAATTAAATCCTATGTACATGTAACCCTTGAGCCTTGAGCCGTATAAGAACAAAAGAAAACTCTCTCGGTTTGGCTCCGTTGACTAAACCAATCTCCAAGTTGAAGATTGGACATAACCACGTTAAATCCTTGTGTCGTTTAAATTCTCGTATCGTATTTATTTATCTTGTTTTGTTTGTTTGATTGCTTTGTTAGCAATTATTATTCGTTTATTGTTGTGGGTACAATTATGTTCAATTGTGCGCGTTGTTTGGGTCCTAAATTCCTAACAAATCATTCTTTTGAAAGCAACATCATCACCCTTGGATGCCTTCTATAAATCTTTAAGCAAGTAAAGCATCCGAGTTTTTTCTTGATGTAATTTGCACCATTAAATCGGGTAAGCAGTTGCACAAAAACCGTAGAGACATATGAAAGAAAAAACACTTTCTTTTTCTAAGCCTATTATACTTCTTCATTTTCTTAGAGAATGCATTAATTCCAGAAGATTTATATGTAAAGCAAAATATAAGTCGGTTTGAATATTTACTATTCCACAAGTCAACAAAACCCTACCAGAAGATCTATGAATGGCTTTTGAAATTCTCATCATGTTTTTTGATAACACCTTGGCATTCACAGCATGAACAACATAGACAAACGAAGCTGGAGCCTTAACTACCTTGTCAAAATTTCCTCAAAATTTTGTTGGTTTAGAATCCACAAAATTTGCAAACATCTTCAATGTTTTACTATCGTTGGTGTATTTAAACAATAGTTATGAATTGTTTAATTGATGTGAAGTGCTAGTAGGGGAAATATGAATTAAACATAGTAGCCGCACATTGTTATTTTCTTGCATTTGTCCCCATCAAAACAGATCGAAATGGAATAAATTTGGGCAAACTTATTTTTCTCTCTCTTTTTTTGGCTGTAAAATAAAGGAATTAGTATTTGTAAACGTATTCAATTTTATTCAAAAATTTATAGTATGTAATAAATTGGAATAATGTTTCTATCCTATGTTTTGAGTTTTTCAGCAATCTCTATTGTATATATATCAAATTTGACTTTTGATAACGTGTCAAGTAATATGGATGACTATAATACTATACGTCCGGTCCTAGAAACCTTTTTTTTTTTTTTAATCTAAACTTTATTAAACTGAACTTAAAAATGTTTCAAAATAGTCTTTGCTTATCTCTACTTTAAATGTAACAAATAGCTTTGTATTTACGATGTTAATGGTGAGAGCTTTTTTTTTTCTCTTTGTCATGTAGTGATTGTATATTTTGTACCATCTATTAGTAAAAATGAATTGGAGAGTAATTCGTACACTAACAAAAATTATTCATACATCACTAAATATACTTTATGATGTTGACTGTAAAATATGTTTTATGGTGGAAAGTTGATTGAGAGATGTAATTAGATAGACCTAATAGAGACCTAAAGTTGTAAGAGTGATACGTGTCAAGTTGAACCAATAAAATTATGAGAGAAAAATTATGTTAACCTATCAACACATTAGGTCTACATTTGGGTGAATCTAAATAGATCTGTGTAACATTACTCTGTAATTCTGTATGGTGTTATACTGTAACACTGAAAAACAACGAATATATTTTAGTGATGTATATCATCACCCAAATGAAATAAGTTTAATTGTTAATCAAAACTATGAGGATTGATTTGACAATTTCTTAAAGGCAACAGTGAAAGTTAAAACTCATATTTTTTTTGTTGTATTTGAGTCAACGGCATATTCTAAAGTCTAAATTCACAATTCTCACTCGTATCTTATGCGTAGCTATGATATCTTATTTGTGAAGATAAGTTCAATTTTACACCGAGTCAAGTCATGAATGTACTAACTTTTGATTTTCTACCTATCGACACTAAATAGTTTGGTTTTTAACTGAAATCAACGGGTTGCGAAATAAGCGAGCTCCAGTTCTTTTTTTTTGTTATATTTTTATGCTACACATGGTTAAAGTTTCTAGATTCGCCACTGTTTATAAGCTCAATAAATATAATATAAACTTTCAAAATTCAGTTTTTAAGATATTAAATGTGTAAATTTTAGAATTTTTTTCAAAAGTAGTCTCATTCTAAAACTAATTATGAGAAATATAAGGTTTTTAAAACCATTTTCAAAAGTAATGAAATCGGGTTTGGGATACCCGGCTTCTTGCCCCCTCTCTGACAGATTAATTTAAAAAGTAATTATGTATATTGGCAGCATCATTTTATTTAGAATTTACATTTAATACCCTTAAACTATCGTTACATGGTTTATTCAACACTTTTACCTAATATAGTAGGTGTGTTTATTTGGCTTTAATGTTATTTAACAAGATACATAATCACATTTTATTATTGTTATCACATGATAGTATAAAAGTTACAACGTAAATTTTTAGTGATCATGATAAAAACAACTTAAAGTGCTATATTGATTAAATATTCAATTAACTTCACGTGATTCATTGTGACCATACATGTTATATATCTCTTTTCGTTGTACTTATCTATACGTACCAATATAGTTTTCTTATATTATCTACGCATTGACTTTTAAACTTAATGTCTCACGGGTGTAAGAAGCGGGTATCCAACCCCGGTTTCATTATAAAAACCTTGTATTTTTCATAATTGTTTTCGAAATGAAACTACTTTTGAAAAAAGTTCGTAAAGTTAAATACGTAACAAAACATTTAACATATACAAAATACAAACTGAGAAATAGAGTGTAGTTTTCATTTGTAGAATGGATATCTAACTAATTGATACACGATGAACGCAGGCTATCATATTTGACTTAAGAGTGAAGATATAAGCCATTGAATAATGTTATAAGTTATAACTTATAACCTTTTGCTTGCGGATAGCCAGTAGCGACCGATTGTCATAAGAAAACAGAATCCAAGTAGTTGCAAGACATATAAAATCATAAATTAATTTATGCACTTTAACCGAGTCGACGGCTTTGACTACTTTAATTTTAACTATAAATATCAAACAATATTGTGCATGGTATCACACACATCTCTTTCTTGAATCTTTTGCTCTTGTAGTTGAATAAATATGGGAGCAGGTGGCCGGATGTCGGATTCATCTAATCAGGAAAAGGATATCCTAAAACGAGTGCCGATCGATCCGCCATTCTCATTAAGCGATCTCAAGAAAGCAATCCCTGCCCATTGCTTCGAGCGATCTGTTATCCTTTCATCTTACTACGTTGTTCATGACCTCATCATTACTTATGTCTTTTACTACCTCGCAAATACTTACATTCCTATTCTTCCCGCTCCTCTCGCTTACTTAGCATGGCCGGTTTATTGGTTTTGTCAAGCTAGCATTCTCACCGGTTTATGGGTGATTGGTCATGAATGTGGTCACCATGCCTTTAGTGACTACCAGTGGATTGACGACACTGTTGGATTCATTCTCCATTCTGCTCTCTTTACTCCGTATTTTTCATGGAAATACAGCCATCGTAATCATCATGCCAACACAAACTCACTCGATAACGATGAAGTTTACATTCCCAAACGCAAGTCCAAAGTCATGATTTATTCCAAAATTCTTAACAATCCACCCGGTCGAGTTTTCACTTTGGTTTTTAGGTTAACCCTTGGGTTTCCTTTATATCTCTTAACTAATGTTTCTGGAAAGAAATATGGAAGGTTTGCGAACCACTTTGATCCATTGAGTCCAATTTTCACTGAGCGTGAAAGAATTCAGGTTGTGCTATCGGATCTTGGTATTATTGGTGTATTTTATGCACTTAGGCTTCTGGTAGCAGCAAAGGGATTCAGTTGGGTAATGTCGATGTATGTAATTCCAGTGATAGGTGTGCACGCTTTCTTCGTTTTGATCACTTACTTGCATCACACGCATCTCTCGTTGCCTCATTATGATTCAACCGAGTGGCAATGGATCAAAGGAGCGTTATCAACAATTGATAGAGATTTTGGATTCCTGAATAGGGTATTCCATGACGTTACACATACTCACGTCTTGCATCACTTGATCTCGTACATTCCACATTATCATGCAAAGGAAGCAAGGGACGCGATCAACCCAGTTCTGGGTGAATATTATAAGATAGATAGGACACCAATTTTTAAAGCGATGTGGAGAGAGGCTAAGGAGTGCATCTACATCGAGCCAGATCAAGATAGCAAGCACCAAGGTGTATTTTGGTATCATAAAATGTGAAAAATTAATTAATGGCACGTACAAGACATGATAGTATTCTTAAGCTGCTCACCTTTGTTTATCTTGAACAAAGTTAGATTTCATTACTAGCTGAGTCGTATGCTACTTGATTGAATTCCATACCAATTGTGTGTATGTTATGGCATTTATATGAAATAGTTTCTTTGGTTAATTAACCAGGGTTCGACTTTGGGAGTGTAACAAACTTTACTTATTCTATCATTATTAATTGTATCTATTCAACTTTGAGGCTTTATATTGTCTGTATTCAAATCTTAGAACTGTACTTTGTATATTTGCATTTTCGTATTATTATATCTACGTATAGAACATACAGTTAAAAAATATATAATAGACGCTCTTAAAATTTTAATATGAAGTTTTAAAGTATGATGTATATATATACAATAATAAAAGGTTTAAAGTTGTTACACTTGACATACTCTTGATCCGTAACCCGTAATAAATTAATCTTCTCTAAGTACGTACGTACGTGTTAATATGTAGTTAAAAAATAAATTAATCTTCTTACATGATTAATTAGTAAGAATGAATTGATATGATGTTACAAACTTGGTAGCATTTATAGACTATCGTCTGCTCTTCAAGAAGATCACATACCAACTAATTATGATATGCATGAAGCATAAATTTATAGAAAAAGATGTTGATTAAGTTCAAATAAGTGTTTAATTGTTATGTTTGATGTCTTCAATAACTCCCTTGATTGCACGTATGTTTAATTTGGACCTTTATGGCTTAAATTTTAAACATTTAAATTAAAAATTTTGTTATAATACTTAGAGGTCTTTTGTTTAGTCTTATTATATCTTAAAAAGTGGTATTTGTATTATTCATTAAGCTAAAGACCATTAAGATGTTTTGATAGTTTTTCCTAATTAAGTATTAACTTAACTGAAAAACCCTTTATTCAATAAGCTATATACAATTGCTTAAAACTTCTAATTGAAAAAAAAACAAATTCCCTAACTATCTATATATTAGTGTCTCGCATAAATAGATATCATCGTATGTTTAGTTTATGTGTTAAATATTTTTTTCTTTCTTTTTGGTTTATGTATTTTAGTCTTCTTTTTATTCATGACAATATATTCATTGAAGTTATTATTGGTTTCTAAAACGTTATCTCGAGAACCTCTTGTAATTTTCCTTCTTCTTAAGTGGAGTCGTTTGTAACTCAATGTCGTATAAATCTAATTTGTGTCATGTCAAAAAATGGTTAAACATGTGTATTCATATGTTTGCACTTCTTATTTATCAAATGATCTTAATATTATGTATTCAGATTTCAGCTGCTACCTCTTATTATTCAGAACTGATTTTCAGATTCAACTTTTAGTATTCAGAAAATACAAAAGACCCCTTAGTTATATGAATTGTAAAACAACCCAAGCTATGCAACTTAAAACCTGAAAATTATGGTCATTATAATCATTTACCCTGTTCATTGTAATCCCGAATTCCCGATAGTTACAAAAATTTGATTAGGTTATTTGTTTGTTTGCTCGGCCAACTTAGATGTATAGACCTTGGACAAGCATTAGAATCGAACGGTAACCATAACCAACCCAAAATAATCTTGTAAGCGAAAAACTGAAGCAATCTCTCTCCGAAACCTGATGATTATTATGAGAACAATACAACAAAGCTAAACCTAAACCGAAACAATTTCCACATGTAAACTACACCACCGAAGTTGTATTGCACACGGTTAATTCAGTGATTTGGAAATATAGAAACGATTTAACTTTCAACTCAAAATCACCAAGAAAAGAGTTACTAAGAGATGAAGTCGATCAAGTTTTATTCTTCTTTGGAATCGAGTAGGTCGGCTTAGAAGTTTAACCTTAAAATGGATTCATATTGGACTTGTCACTCGAGTTCCTCTGAATCCTATGTGTAACTTCTTTTCTCTTGTGCTCGTAATTATTTATCAAATTAGAAACCTTTATAATACTATTTCGTTAAAAAAAGAGAAAATGACATTGGTAGTCCTGTGATTTACACAAAATAGAACTGGTAGTCCCTCACAGTTTTTTTTTGCACTGGTCATCCCTGTGATTGCTAGTTGTTGCACTGGTAGTCCCTCTGGTTACTCTCCGTTAGTTTTCTTCGTTAAAAGGACCAACTATGTAAATTTTTTTCCTTATTGCTAATGACCGTAAATTTTCTCGTTAAAAGGACTAGCCGTGTATTTTTTTTTTTCAAATTTCAAGTTTATTTAAATTTAATATTATTTTTAATTGTACTTAGTTAAGTTATTTATAAAATAATCTAATCAATTTAGTATAATTATTTTAATCAACCTTTTTAGTGATAATTATTTTACTTTTTACAATTAAAACGGTTAACTTAAATATTTCTTTATTCTAGCTTTTTTTTGTGTCCCGATCTATATAAACCCACTCAAAATGTCACATGTTGATAATGTGCAATTTGAATACGTTCATAGTATACAAAAATGTTAACAATATATATGTAGGCATGTAGAATTATTTATGCGGAGTCATGAAATCGGCGATGATATGCAAAATTAAGAGTATAAACTATTATATTTTTAGTAGGTTTATATAAATCGAGACACTTAAAAAAATTTGAATAAAAAATTATTTAAGTTGATCATTTTAATTGTAAACAATAAAATAATTAGCACTAAAAAATGTTAATTAAAATAATTAAATTAAATTGATTAAATTATTCTAAAATTAAATTAACTAAATACAATTAAAAATAATATTAAATTTAAATAAATTTGAAATTTGAAATAAAAATTGCATTGCTAGTCCTTTTAATGAGAAAACTAATTATCGTTAGCGATAAGGAAAAAAAATTACATAGCTGGTCCTTTTAACGGAGAAAACTAACGGAGAGTAACCACAGGGACTATCAGTGCAACAACTAGAAATCACAGGGACGACCAGTGCAAAAAAAAAACTGCAAGGACTACTAGTGCTATTTTGTGTAAACCACATAGACAACCAATGCAATTTTCTCTTAAAAAAAGAGAGATTTTTTTGGGGGGAAATAAAGGATTTGCCACATTTCTCGGACAAACATAAGGATTTGCCACCTGAAAAATTAACATTTTGTCCATCCGAACGTAAGTCGCAAGTTTATTTGCATTTTGTCCATACTTGTGACTCAGCTATTACTTTGATCGTGACCGAGAACTAGAATTTCTAAATGGGTTGAAATTAATTTTTTGGGCGGACGTAAATTTGTTTATGCAGACCTGACTATAACTTTGGGTGGATCACAAATTTTTTTGGACGGGCGCAAGCCGTATATCACAAAAATCAACTTTTAAGGGCGAACACAAATCACAAATTTGTTTAGGAGGACGCAAAGCTCAAATCCTCTTGCAACATGTTCACACAAATTAACTTTCGGTAATGTACCTAGATACTTAGTTGATCGCCAATCGCAAGCAACGGGTCGTAAATCACAACTTCCGACTTGCATCTGAATGAGGCAAATTGTTAATTTCTTTTCGGATGGCAAATCGTTATATTTGTCCATAAAATGTGACAAATCCTTTGATTTCCTTTTTTTTAACAAAAAGATGAAGGATAAATAAATCAAAATCAAGGGTATAAATCAAAAACTGATTATTACACTTTCACTTTGTTTTCAGGCAAACACTTCCCCAAACGGATTCACAAACATCGAAATTACTCCTAAAAAAGGTGGTTATATATTCCATCCGTCCTAAAATAAGTGTCATTTTTAACTTTTTTGAGTTTTTTTTTCAACTTTAACCTTAAATATTTTTGTTTGTGTTATAAAAGACTTTTAGCAAAATATATGAATGAATTGAGTTTTAAATGTATTTCAATTCCATTGGTATAATTTTCAAAAAATATTATATAACATAAACAATGGTATTCAAGTTCAAAGCTGAAAAATAAAAACTTTAAAAACTGAAACAAGACATTTATTTTGGAACGGAGAGAGTACAATTTAATATTTTAATAGTATTTTAATGTTAGATAAATTAAGTAGTTTAATATAATACTAATAGTTAGTACTTGAATGTAGACAAATATTAAGTAGTTAAATATATAACAAATAAAAATTTTAAACGCCTTTAAACAACTAATAATAAGTCATCATAGCAAGTTATTATATAATAATAATAGTATTATCATTATTATAAATAGCTTTGATGGAACACGAGCTATTTTACTCATTTCTTTATAAAAGAACTACTTTTTCGATCATCTTTCTGTTTTTTAATTTCTATCCATACTCCTGATACCTCTGATGGAAATAATAGAAGAGTCCGTGAACGTACGGTGCTTGTTATGGAAATATGAATTGTATGTGTACGTACGTGATAATTTAAATGGACTTACAAGTAAAATATAATAATATATAATAGAATTATTATTGGTATTTTGCCTACCCACCGGAGCTAGCTTATGGATGTTCTTGGTTTGACCAAAACCTTTTAAACCGGCCAAATTGAATTGATTTGGTCGGTTTGGCCAGTCTGAAGTCGTTTCATATTTCAATGGAGCGCGATCGAACCCCCAACAAAATACAACATCACCAAGCAAATCATTTTCTGTCACATATACCACAACGTCCGAATTAGAACTCACGCGAATTAAGTCTTAACTGAGTTATGTACTTTATTTTCATTGGTAATAGGTACCTTTATGAGAAATAATACTCATAACAGATTACGAACCACTTGTAGGAAATCATGAACAACCCCCCCTTATTATTATGCTATTTAATCATTGGTATTAACTTATTATATGCTATTTAGTCAAGTCATATCGCACATGTCATATTTTGGCCTATCAAATTTGACTCAAGAGTGAGTATCAACTATCAAGATTGTTAACCTTTTGCTTGATGTTGGTTAATTAAATGAGTGACTTCAGTCTCCCAAGTGTGATTGCAGAAAAAGACAGAAACTGAGTAGTTACAACGCACAATAAAATATATTATAGTTTGATGACAACAAATTGAGATCCCTTATGTATAGTATTTTGAACTACAAAAACATGCAAAAAACATATATAAAAATCGTACGTATTCCCAGAAAAACTAAGTTAATATATTTCATACAAGTAGGCATGGCAATGGACAAGGAAAAACCCGTGATCCGTGGGTAACTGCCTATCATGGGTTTGTAAACCCGTAAAAATTTCACCCGCAGGTGAGTTACGGGTATGAACTTTTACCCGTTGACGGGTCGTAGGCGGGTGATGGGTATAAGCTTTTACCCGCGGGCACACCCGACCCACAAACGTACAAAACACATTATAGTTACCCTCAAGAGGATTTGTGATAACTTATCACGTGTTTATATATATATATATAATATTAATGGTTAATTTTAACAATATATAATGAAACTATAAATACAAAAATTAAAGAGCATATTATTAATGTTTCAAATAACAAATTTATGAAATGCTCAAAGAAAAAATATCAAACAAATTGATAGTTATCGAACTAATAATCTGCATGTCTTAAATTTTATAATTTAATTCGTTTAAAATTATGATCCGTTGATTTGAACATGTTTTAAAATATTTTTTTAGATTAACTTTATGTAAAATATTTTGATATTTGATAAAATATTTTTATTATTTAAAACCCGTGGGTTATCCACGACCCGCAGATACCCGCGGGTTGTGGATATGGGTGTAAAAATAAACCCGGTAGTGGGTTACTATGGGTTTGCGGGTCAAGAATAAACTCACACGGACGGGTGATGAGTTTGACATATCCGTACCCTCGATCCGCAAGTGACATCCCTACATATAATTGGTCCAACGGTGTAAAAGTAAATGAGATCTCGAATGTAATTCTTCTTTGTTAGTACAACACTATAAACATACTAGTTTTTAGGAGTACGAATAAAAAAAATATTAATCAAATTTCTTGTCTCACTTTTCTAAGTAGATGAGTTAAATTCACGAGAATACCAGCTAAGAAACTTCCTAGCTACCCACAAACATGATTTTGTAGTAGTAATTGTAGGAACAGAAATTTAACTTAACGTACAGATCGAGCCGAATACTTTGACTACTACCAAACTATAAATACCTAACATGTAGTATCAACAAAACACACTCACCAACACAACACAACACAACACAAACCATTCAATATTCTTTTTAAGGTCTCTCCCTTTTGAGCCTTTTGCATAACCAAGTAAGTTCAGGTTATCAGCTTTCAGAAAACATGGGAGCAGGTGGCCGGATGTCGGATTCATCTGATAAGGAAAAGGATATCCTAAAACGTGTCCCGACTGATCCACCATTCTCATTAAGCGATCTCAAGAAAGCAATCCCTGCCCATTGCTTTGAGCGGTCTGTTATCCGTTCATCTTACTATGTTGTTCATGATCTCATTATCACCTATGTCTTTTACTACCTAGCAAACACTTACATTCCTATTCTTCCCGCTCCTCTTGCTTACTTAGCCTGGCCAGTTTATTGGTTTTGTCAAGCTAGCATTCTCACCGGTTTATGGGTGATTGGTCATGAATGTGGTCACCATGCCTTTAGTGACTACCAGTTAGTTGATGACATTGTAGGATTTATCCTCCATTCCGCTCTCTTTACCCCTTATTTCTCTTGGAAATACAGCCATCGTAGTCATCATGCCAACACAAACTCACTCGATAACGACGAAGTTTACATTCCCAAACGTAAGTCCAAAGTCATGATTTATTCCAAAATTCTTAACAATCCACCCGGTCGAGTTTTCACTTTGGTTTTTAGGTTAACCCTTGGATTTCCTTTATATCTCTTAACTAATGTTTCTGGAAAGAAATATGGAAGGTTTGCGAACCACTTTGATCCATTGAGTCCAATTTTCACCGAGCGTGAACGAATTCAGGTTGTGCTATCGGATCTTGGTATTATTGCTGTGATTTATGCACTTAGGCTTCTTGTGGCCGCAAAAGGATTCACTTGGGTAATGTCTATGTATGTAATTCCTGTAATAGGCGTGCATGCTTTCTTCGTTTTGATCACTTATTTGCATCACACCCATCTCTCGTTACCTCATTATGATTCAACCGAATGGCAATGGATCAAAGGTGCGTTATCAACAATTGATAGAGATTTTGGATTCCTGAATAGGGTATTCCATGACGTTACACACACTCACGTCTTGCATCATTTGATCTCTTACATTCCCCATTATCATGCAAAGGAAGCAAGGGATGCGATTAACCCAGTTTTGGGTGAATATTATAAGATAGATAGGACACCAATTTTTAAAGCGATGTGGAGAGAGGCTAAGGAGTGCATCTACATCGAGCCAGATCAAGATAGCAAGCACCAAGGTGTATTTTGGTATCATAAAATGTGAAAAATTAATTAATGCACGTATAGTACAAGACAACAGTACTCTCAAGCTGCTTATCTTTGACAATCGCAAAGAAAGTTTACTAGTCGTATTGAATTTCTTAACAAATCTGTATGTTATGGCATTTATATGAAATCGTTTGTTTGTTTCAATCTTCTCTATGTCTTACTAGTCCTATTAGGCTATTATCATTAATAATTCTACTTATTATCATTACGTAAAATTAGCTTTATAAACAGGGCAACTTTTACAAACTGTCAGCTCTTCAAATCAACCCATTAACCAATGAGCACTCCCAATCAGAATATTATAAACGTCAGCTCCAAGATTCAACACTATATATATGATCTCAGCTCGGCTCGTATGTAGATGGCTTGTGTACGTATACATAACCTCAACTAGTATTATATCAACAATGCATACTTATCGTACTGATACAATTTATAATACTTCACACAATTTGAATAATTAGATGATCGCTCTTCATCATCACGACATCATATATACCAACTCGATCTGTAGATTGCACATATGAAGAAAATATTACTACTATACAATAAACATTATAAGCTATTTAATTGGTATCTAAAAAATATAGTAATATAACAATTAGATCGCAATTATAATACGATTATTATCACTAATATGCTTTGCTTTAATTGTTACGAGTATGAAACAATCAAAACCTAGCCGTTAGAATACATGTATTCTCTGGATTGAATTCGCAAATCAGAAAATCGAATGCCAAAAGTTTTGAAATTTCAAACTTAAAATTTTATATATTTCACGTCTCAACTCGCAGCCTGTGGGCTTGCGAGTTGACTCGATTCGCAGTCCAGGCCCAAGCCCAGATTCAACTCATCTCACTAGTCTTGCGAGCTCAGATCTCATCTCGCAGTCAAGTGACCTGCGACTTGAGATCTCGGTTCGCATAACATATATTAGTTCGTATTCGATATTTGTCTAACACATTATCATAACAATATATATAACAAATATTAATATCAAACTAATATCTTTTATTTACAAATCTAAACCAATATAAAAACTTAATAACAATTACACTAGTCCTATTACAAGCTAGATCTGTTGTCACCATAACATGTCTCAACAGACTCCCCATTGTCTATGACACCCGTCAAATTAGGACTAGTAATTAGTGTCTAATCAAGTGTAATACATGTAATTAGTTCCGTGTTAGGCTAATTAATGTATCAATATATATATTGTTGAATATATACAAGTATGCGATTTGATTAAATCGTACAAGTTTCAAATCGAATGCAATTCGGTTCAATTAATACGGATGTTAGTGAACAACTTTATTAAATAATACGATATTATTTAATAACTCAATCTTATCCAAAATATTATTTATATAATATTTCAACTCGAATTCGTATCGTACAAACAACAGTTACGCGATTAAAATAATAAACTAGCGAACAAAACGAAACAAGTTAAGTTATATTTTATAACTCAATTATTAAGTATTTGATGAAATACTTCAATTAAAATATCGAAAAAATATTCGTATTTCAAAGCCTATAATTAAATGTACGAAAAAATTATTTAAACAACCGAGAAAACGAACACCGCACGGAGCGCAAATGCACGGGAGTAAAAGTGGAGACCCACACTTTTGTGGGCCCCACCGAAAATCTGCCCAAATGGGGGAAAACCCCCTCCCCACTCCTCATTATCACCATCTCTTTCTCTCTCTCCTTCTCTTTTCCTCTCATATCCACCACCACACCGCCACTACTTCCACCACCAAAATAAACATCAAAACCACCTTAAATCATCATGCTCGTTTGGAAGAAAAGATTCACGGAGTCACGATCTACGTTTCTACCTTTTCGGTTTCTTCCGGCGTTAAGTTTGTAAGTTTCTGACAAAACCCGAGACACTTCGATTTCACTTATTTTTACTTGTTTATAGTTTATTCAAGCTTAAAATGTCCAAATATGGGTTGGGTAAAAGAATCGGACCAAACGGTCACCGGAAAACACGTTTTGGCTCAAATTCCGGCCAACAGCTCGTTGTGTCGCAGAGGTTCCAGGCCACCTGCGACACAAGCCCTTATGTCGCAAAACCCCCACTTATGTCGCATATAGCGACACAAGTGACTATGTCGCAAACCCTTCGGATGTCGCATTTAGCGACACAAAACACTATGTCGCAAAACCTATTTCCGTCGCATATAGCGACACAACATTTTATGTCGCATTAAATTGCGGACGTCGCACTTAGCGACACAAAGACGTGTGTTGCAGACATGATTTGCAACACAAAAGGCTATGTCGCATCTAGCGACACAAGCCTTATGTCGCACACTGTGTCGCATGAAACAGAACCAAGAAAACACAGATTTTACTAAGTGTCGAGACCTAAAAGTTTATCACTCGATTTCACCCAAATTCAAGTCCAGATGCGTTTTTCACCAAAGCAATGTAGTAGAAATAAAATAAATTCGAGCTGACTTGGCATCTCGCCCCCAACTAGGGGCCAGCCCCTTGGACCCCGTCAGGGGTTGCCACCCCTGGGACCCTGCTAACCAGGGGCGCTGCCCCCGGACCCCCGTCACCTAACGTTTATAAATACTTTTAAGTATAACACTTCGAAATCATAATAATAATAGTTGAGATTATTATTACAAACAATCACCAACGGGCCGTACACGTTTTCAAAACATAACCAAATCAACCAAATCGTAGTAATTTGGACATTCTAGTTGAAAAAACAACTACAAAGGTAGTCTTTATAGATACCTTCTCACATTTATAACCATCGCGTGTCGTGGACACCCTCAGGTTACAAGTCTTCGGACATCGATTCTCGGCTAATCAACTCAAGTTTAATTAGTTAAACTCTCCAGACTCAGGTGAGTCTCATAGCCCGTATTTTACTGTTTTACTCAGGGGTGTGATATACTGCTCGTTTTATTTTAACTATATGAACGCAAGTACGAAAACAAATGATTACTACATGAGTTATCTCATTAATCTTTTCAAAGCCCTCCTCAGCATAGTTTGGTAATACGTTGTAGCGTGAATATTAGTATATGGTACCATATAGGATTAACCCTCCTCGTCCGGGTTAGCATGTACTAACTGGGTAAACGGATGTACTAATATTTGTTCAGACGAGTGTAGATTTAGCACTCGTGGGAGGCACCTCGATCAGGATTCCTTAAATGTGGACCTGACACCTCGAGTTAAGCTCAGACTATGTGCTCATGGCTGTAAAACTTTTATTTTGCTTAATTGCATTTTAAATTCAACTAAATCTTGCGGTTCATACGATATATGTGTTGACATACAAACCTGTGAGCTCACCAGCGTTTTGCTGACCTGACGCGCCACCAACGGTCGATCGGGTTTTCACCCTGTCGTCGGACCGTCCGTCAGCGGCAGCATCAGTGGAGTTTTTTAAAATTTGTTTTTTGCTGGGCCTAAGTATACTAAAGCTATGGGTGAGTACAGCGATAGGTATGACCTAGGGTCATTCTTCAAACTACAACGGGCATGGGATCTAGGACTTTAGTTATCTACGGGAATTTAGCTGGGGTTTAAAAGAGGTTTTGGTTTGTTTTGGTTTTAACTACTAATTATCTAAAATTAAAATAAAGTAAAGTGGAGGGGAGGTGGCAACGAGAACTTATAGGTGAAGCGAGTGTTTACTATGATAATTACTCATGCTATTTAGGGGTAGTTAATGGGATAAAGCCTTAGTTAAGATGACATTAATATTTCCTAATGAGCCATAACTCCTAGCCTATTATCTATCTAACGTAGAGTTGTCCGCAATCAGATAAATAATATATCACGTGGATAACAGTTATGGAATGTAAACTACACCAGAAGTTGTCCCAAATGTAGCAACCAATTTAACCAACAACCATCCTCGAGTCTTATCCCCCAATCTCGGACATTTGAGATATCCGAATCATGGCATGAATTGTTGAATAAACAAAAACATGTACAGGGGTTTCCTACCGGGACAAGTTGGGATGGTCTGGTCTAACGGCTGATTAAATTGTTCATCATTATTTCATATAAATCATTTTAAATATTCTATGCATGTTAAACTGGTATATGCAATTGATAAATATTCGAAAACCTAATCATGTAACTAATCAGCATAACAGATACTAGCATGCAAACCCTAAGCAAAAATCAAACAAGAACACGCAGAAAGGCAGCATAGCAGGGATCAATTATGCAGAGTGACGGGGTACATGGTTAAGTCACAAGTGTCCCGAAAGTTCTCTCTAAGACACTTGTTAAATGGCCTGAATCTAATCTATCTCTAATCCTACGCTCCGTGTCTCCCTCCGGTAATATTTCAACCAGGAGAACACCGGCCATATCGAGTTCAACGATCATCAGACACAGAATAATTAGCGGCATACAACTAGCAATTGGCCAAGCCTAGAAGGATGTTACTAACCACAGCATAAGTTGGATAGATAAACATTTGAGATTCAATTCATAGATTCAAATATAATTCAACAGCATACAGACAGAGTAACAGCATGATTTAAGTATAACTACCCTAGCATGGCAACTATCATAGCAAACACAGATTTGTCTAGCTAAGCATGGCAATAATCCTAGCAAGTAATTCTAAACAAGTATAGCAACAACACAACATTATTTAAAATAACAAGATAGAGATTATAATAGAACCTGACAAAGCGTTATTACAAATCGTGCGACACCGCAGTCTCGGAGCACTTCCGTTACAATTAAGCTACTAATCTACTAGCTTAACTAATCTAATTAACTAACTAACTAATTTAGAGAGAGAGTAGTGAGAGAAAGTGTGAAG
This sequence comes from Pseudognaphalium luteoalbum, assembly GCA_963422505.1. Taxonomy (NCBI): domain Eukaryota; kingdom Viridiplantae; phylum Streptophyta; class Magnoliopsida; order Asterales; family Asteraceae; genus Pseudognaphalium; species Pseudognaphalium luteoalbum. The sequence goes on from OY730192.1 coordinate 57,346,169, forward strand.
GTGTAGAAGTGAGGTGTAGAGTGTGTGAACTTTCCACCATAAAACACTTTTGGGGGATAAGATAGCTATTTTGACTTCTATCTTTTGAAAACACACGGAATGATATTTCTTTTGAAGAGTCGAGTTTTCGAGAGAGTCGAAGCACTTAGCTTTATTTCAGCTATTTTCTTTTCTTTTTCTTTGCTTTTCTATTTCTATTTCTATTTTCTTGGGCTTAGATTTTTCTTGCCAAGAAATTTCTAAGGGATTTTCTTTTATTTCCCTTCTTGAGATCCCTTCTTATTTTCATTTCTCAATCCTTTGATGATTTTTGAGTTTACTTTGGTGCCAATTTTTCGCACCACATGACTCTCGATTTTTTTCTATATAGATCAATAAAACACACACGAGAAGTTTTAATAAACATTATTTATGATTTTTGGAGTGAAAGCAAAAAGGAGTATCCAAATATCTCTTTTTTTCAAAATTAATAAGATAAGTTTCTGGTGGGTAGGGGAATAAGGGGTTTAAAAATTTTGGGTGAATGAAAAAAAATAGGCTAAGGCTCAACAGGGTTTTCTAAGCGGATCATCAACACTAAAATTGAGTGTTGGAAGGGTTTTTGGCTTGAAAAGGTATGTGAAAAGGGGTTTAAATCCTAAAGAATGTCAAGGTCCTCTAATCGTACCTATGTCACGTATGACACCTGTCAATGTGATCTTGAAATGTATACCTGGGGCAAGTTCTAATTCAGAAATGCGTGCACCGGTCACACACAACAAACGAACAGTGAAGCATTTAAAATGAATGCTTATAAGGCTCAAATTCCTCACCGCAAAAATGGGTTATATGTGTCCAGTCGTGCGATACCCCTCTTAGATCCTCATCTTAAATTGTTTAGAATGATTTCGACCTTATATTTACCAACTTTTGAAATACTTGTAAAAAAAATCTATATTCATTCTTGAAAAACTCATTGGTCAACTGAATGAGCACAATTTCACTGTCGAAGTAAAACTGTTTAGGTTTTACTGAATGAGTGACAATTTTACTGTCGAAGTTTTCAACCAATTTGCTTTTATTGTGACTAAAAAGAGTTTAAAATTTTTGAAAATTTTGGCAAAATAAGGGTTTGAAAATTTATTTTGAGGACTAGCATGTTTCTAGATCAACTTAAACAGATATTTTGACAGACGAGAGATATACCGCTATCCCACACTTAGAAATAAACATTGTCCCCAATGTTTCTACACTAAGTAGGGCGAAAATCCCACACTTAGGGTTTTGGTTTAGGAAAAATGTGAATTTAAAAGTTGTAAGCGAGGGGGATCCCACACTTAGAGATTTAAGTGGTCAATAGGCATATCGAAGTTATATTAAAGTAGGAAGAACGGGTTTAGGAGAGATACTTCCCTACGGACAGTGGGCACTGGATGTAGGACCATATTCGTGTAGGGTTGGTGTAAATAATTTGTTGGATTGTGAGGACCAGACTCTTTTCAAAGCTCATCCAATTCCTACGAAGATAAGGTCTACAATGTTATAAAATACCATCTTAATCATCAGTTCAACAACATAATAGGTGTAATGATAAATAAAGATAACTAAAGATAAAATAAGCTAGAAATCGTCTAGTAAATCATCCATGTCTGGATCAAATACTGCAAGTGCGTCAGGATCTGAATCTGAAGTGAGTGATAAGGCAGCAGTGTGATCAGACACCATGGGTGCATCAGTGGGATTCTGAGGTGGCTTAGAAGAAGCAACAGCAGTGGGAGGAACAGTCTGTGGTGGGGCAGCTGGGAAGAAGGACAAAGGTGGGAGAGCTGGCCTGGGACCCTGACCAAGCTGATATGGCTGGTCGACGAGTTTTGGCAGTCCCATCGCTTCTCTGATTTCGGACTGAGAGCTACGCTGAATCGAAAGCTCACTGAGCATCGCCCAAGTCACTATCGGATCTGAAGTGGTAACTCCGAAATCAAAAAGTGGGGCAGATACAGGAGCAGTCTAAGCATGCTCATCAGTAGTGGTGGTCGTCTTCTTTCTTTTTCCTCTGCGGGTCCTCTTCTTTTGTTGTTTCTGAGTAGCTTGTCCTGAAGTCTCAGCTGAAACATCCATCCTGAAACATAAAGATAAACAGGTAATGCTATAGTTTTAAAATGGGTATACAAATGCAAAATAATCAGATGACTTCGAGAAATGTTTGTTTAAATGTTAAAGCTTTGCGAGGTCATCTGTTCATTCGCATTTGTATACTATGAATAAAACTTATCTGATGTATATGTAGGAGTGTAGCATTGTCAGATACTTGGGTTATCCTGCATCGTTAGTTTAGGGATGATTATACTAAAGCAAAAATAACTAAGAAATAAGCAAAATAAGATAAGCAATGGGGTGCCTCCCAAGAGCGCTTGTTTAGAGAGTCTCTAGCTTGACTCCTTATACCTACTAGTCGGCTCAAGGTGGTTCAAAGATATAGACTTCCTCACCAGAGGGGAAATCTTTGATGTAGTGCTTTAAGCGATGGCCATTGACTTTAAAATTACCGTCCGGGGCTTCTAGTTCGACCGCTCCGAAGGTAAAGACTTTTGATATAACAAATGGTCCGCTCTACCTTGATCTGAATTTGCCGGAGAATTTCTTGAAGCGCGAATTGAAGAGAAGAACTTTGTCTCCGGGCTTGAACTTAGAATATTTGAGTTTAGCATCATGAGTATTCTTTGTTCGTTCTTTGAAGTGCAGAGAGATTTCATATGCTTGGTCTCTTAATTCGGCTAGTTCATTCAGTTGCATTTTCCGATGTGATCCAATTGCAGAAGGGTCTAAATTACAACCTCTTAGCGCCCAGTGAGCTTTATACTCCAACTCTATCGGTAGATGACACGCTTTTCCGTAGACTAGTCTGTAGGGCGTGGTTCCTAGTGGCGATTTATATGCGGTTCTGAATGCCCACAGAGAATCATCTAATTTTTCAGCCCATCTTTCCCTATGATTAACCACGGTTCGTTCTAAAATTCTCTTGAGCGCTCGATTCGTCACTTCGGCTTACCCATTCGTCTGTGGGTGGTAAGCCGTAGAGGTCTTATGGGTGACACCATAATATTGTAATGTCCTCATAAACTGAGCATTACAGAAGTGCGTGTCTCGATCACTAATGATCGCTTTTGGAGTACCAAAACGTGAGAAGAGCTGCTTTAAGAATTTTACTACTACTCGTGAATCATTTGTAGTAAATGCTTGAGCTTCGGCCCATCTGGAGACGTAGTCGACAGCAACCAGAATATACTCTTTCCCATATGATTTTAGGAATGGTCCCATAAAATCCAACCCCCATATATCAAAGATCTCGCAAGCTTGGATGTTAGTAAGTGGCATTTCACTTCTCGATGAAATACTTCCAAACCTTTGGCAAGCATCGCAGCGTTTCACCAAGTCGTGAGCGTCTCTGAATATAGTAGGCCAGTAGAAGCCAGAGTCATATACCTTTCTTGCAGTCATATTTGCTCCGTGATGTCCTCCAGTTGGTCCGTGGTGACTTTGGTGAAGAATGTTCCTTGCCTCCCTCTCGTCTGTGCATCTTCTGATAATTTGGTCCGGGCATACTTTGAATAAGTATGGATCGTCCCAATAGTCGTTCTTTACGTCTCTAAAGAATTTGCGCTTTCTAGAGGTGGGCATTCCTTTTGGCACAATTCCTCCAACCAGATAATCTGTGTAGTCTGCATACCAAGGGTTGTAAGTGAATTGAGATCCCTTTTGGTATCCTCCGATATTCATGAGTTGTTCTTCTGGAAACTGGTCTTGAATCTCTTTCTCATCAAGCTTCTCCATCGACGGATTTTCCAGTCGACTAAGATGATCTGCTGCGACATTCTCGGCTCCCTTTTTATCCTTGATTTCTATGTCAAATTCTTGGAGGAGGAGAATCCATCTAAGCAGTCTTGGCTTAGCATCTTGCTTTTTGAAGAGATACTTCAAGGCTGAGTGATCTGTATAGACAATAGTTTTGCACAATATTAAATAAGAACGAAATTTATCAAAAGCGAATACTACCGCAAGAAGCTCTTTCTCTGTTGTGGTGTAATTCTCTTGTGCATCAGTGAGTGTCTTGCTGGCGTAGTAGATTGGCTGAAACTGCTTCTCCTTCCTTTGCCCTAAGACAGCTCCAACAGCGAAGTCACTAGCATCGCACATGATTTCGAACGGAAGACTCCAATCGGGGGCGACCATGATCGGTGCATGTGTGAGCTGATCCTTTAAAATGTTGAAAGCTTTAAGACAGTCATCTGAAAAGACAAATGGAGTATCCTTCTCGAGAAGGTGCGTCATAGGTCGAGAGATCTTAGAGAAATCCTTGATAAAGCAACGGTAGAATCCGGCATGACCTAGAAAACTGTGAATGGCTTTAACAGAAGTAGGTGGCGGAAGTTTGGCAATAGTCTCAACTTTGGCTTTGTCAACTTCGATTCCAGATTTTGATATTCGATGTCCTAAAACTATTCCTTCTTTCACCATAAAGTGGCACTTTTCCCAGTTTAAGACAAGATTTGATTCTTCGCATCGGGTTAGCATCCTTTCAAGGTTGGAAAGACAAGATGTGAAGGAATCACCGAAGACTGAGAAGTCGTCCATGAATACCTCCATACACTGTTCAATCATGTCATGGAATATTGCCACCATACACCTTTGAAATGTTGCAGGCGCATTGCATAAACCGAATGGCATGCGGCGGTAGGCAAATGTACCATATGGGCATGTGAATGTCGTCTTTTCCTGGTCCTTTGGATCGAGAGGGATTTGAAAATAACCGGAGAAACCATCGAGGAAACAGTAATATTCATTCCCTGATAATCTTTCCAACATCTGATCGATGAACGGCAGAGGGAAGTGATCTTTCCGGGTGGCTTCATTTAATTTCCGGTAGTCGATACACACCCTCCAGCCGGTGACGGTTCGTGTAGGAATCAATTCATTATTTTCATTAGCGATAACCGTCATTCCTCCTTTCTTTGGGACAACCTGAACTGGGCTGACCCATGGGGAATCTGAAATAGGATAGATCAAACCAGCATCCAAGAGTTTGATAACCTCTTTCTTGACCACGTCTTGAATCTTCGGGTTTACTCTCCTCTGTCTCTGTATGGAAGGTTTGAAGTTGTTTTCCATGAGTATCTTTTGCGTGCAGTAATTTGGACTGATCCCTTGTATATCAGAAATATTCTATGCAATCGCCTTATTGTGTGACTTCAAGACCTGGATAAGTCTTGCTTTCTCTTTTGGTGAAAGACCTTTGGCAATTATGACGGGTAGGTGTGAGGTTCCTTTGAGAAAAGCATATTCCAAGTGATAGGGTAATTCCTTCAGCTTCAATTCTGGCGGTCCTTCGATAGAGGGTTTCATTCGAGCGATCTCGTCTCTTTGTAACTCGTCATACTCCTTTTGGAACTCTGATTCTTCTGGAGATGAGTCGGCTGTAGTGGCTGATGCTATTTCTACTAGTTCTGTCTCATTGGAAAGCGCGTTCTTCTTTAACTCGTATTTGCAGGTAGATGATGAAGAGGTTGCATTATCCTCAGTGATGATGACATCATCGGTGAGTGCGAACTCTTGAAATTGAGCTTTAGAAGAAGTACTTATGGTGATTTTTGGATTTGATTTCTCACAACCTTCAGATAGTTGTGGCAAAGTACCGGAATTCATCTCCTCGAAAGATTTGAGAATCTCAGCTACAGACGGAGATGATTCGGGTATCGAAAAACTGATTTCTTTTTAAAAATGGGATAGGGATGCCTTCGCCTAAAGGAACAGCAACAACAGAGTTGTTCGTGGAAGAGTTGTTAGGCGGTGCTAAAGGATTCTTCATTTCAGGTAAGGGAAATAGCAGCTCTCCGGAAGGTGCTGATTGGTCGGAGATAGCCGAGCAGAGTCCGATGTTGTTTGGGCAAAGTCTTCTTTTGGTGATGACAGTGCTGGAGAAAGGTTCGTTATTGCTGACTGCTAGAATCTCCTCCAAATGCTCGTCATATATTTCCTGCATGGCATCCACAAGACCAAGATCTTCTCCCATAGGGTGCTTCATCAACTTATCGACATTAAAGGTGACTTCCTCCGCTCCGACCCTCAATTTTAAAGATTTTTCGTTTACATCTATCACAGCCTTGGCGGTGTTTAGGAAAGGTCTACCAAGGATGAGGGGAACGTGGGCATCTTCCTCAATATCCATAATGACAAAGTCAACCGGGAAGATAAATTTACCGACTCGGACCATTATATCTTCAGCAATTCCTCGGGGGAGTTTGACTGATCTATCAGCTAATTGGATGGTCATTTGAGTTGGTAGCAGTTCATCTAATCCTAGTTTCTTATAGAGAGAGTAAGGCATAAGATTGACACTAGCTCCTACGTCAGCTAAGTCGTTACTAACTTGGATGTTTTGAAGAAAACAGGGAATAGTGAAATGGCCAGTATCTCCTAGTTTGGGTGGAAGGCCATGTAACATGATTGCTGAGCATTCAGCATCTAAGGGTAAACTAACTATTTGTCTCAATTTTTCCTTATTTGAAATGAGTTCTTTGAAAAACTTAGCACAGCTAGGCATCTCTACTAAAGCGTCTAATAGTCTAACGTTTAAGTGCGGGCTTTTAAACATTTCTAGATATTTCCCAAATTGTGCTTCCTGTTTCTCTTTCTTAAGCCTACCAGGGAAGGGTATCCTAGTTCGTGGAATGATTTCTGGGGCTTTAGGTGATACTGGATCTAGTGCAGTGACAGGGGTGTCACTAGGCACTGGATCAATGGTCGGTTCAGAGATAGGAAGTTGATTTGAAGAATTATCTGAGGACTTCTCATTTCTGGTTTCTTTACCTCCTCTAGTGATGACCATGATTCCTCCTTGGTTCTCAACTTTTAAAAACAGTTGTTTAAGACTAACTTCTAGGTTTTTGATCAAATCTTCTGATATTTTAAGTAAAGCATCAATTTTATCTTGAAAATCTATTACTTGTTTTGTTTATGTTCATTTGATCAACCATGAAATTAGTCAAAGTTTCATTATAGTGTTGTTGAGAATTTACGGGGGAATCTGACATATTAGAGGATGTTGCAGAACATGAGTAGGTGGGTTATTGGTTGGCCGCTGAATGAAAGGTTTAGAATGAAAGTTCGATTCAGGGTTTTTAACAATAGTGACAAGAATTTCTTCCGTACCTTTATAAAGTTGAGGTGTAGAAGATTGAAGATCCTTGAAGACTCTGGAGAGATTGTCCACTTGAGCTTGCAGAGCTTCAAAGGATTGGCTTGAAGTACTAGTTACTTCCTTAGTCGATTCGCCAAACTCCCAGTCATGTTGATGCATTGCTATCGTCTCAACTAGCTCCTAGGCTTCTTCAGAAGTATGTGACATGAAATTTCCTTCAGAAGCAGTATCGAGGGTTGACTTGTGCTGAGGGGTCAGACCATTGTAGAATATGCAAATTAGGTTCGTCTTACCCATTTGATGATTCGGACATCTGTTAAGCATCTTCTTAAATCGTTCCCATGCTAGATATAATGATTCATTGGTTTCCTGTCGGAAACTGACGATATCATCCTTGAGCTTGGTTTGCTTGGAAAGAGGGAAAAACTTAGCCATAAACTTAGTAGCCAACTCTTCCCAAGTATGAATCGAATTGGGTTCGAGTTCATCAAACCAGGTTCGAGCACGCGAAGATAAAGAATAGGGAAAAAGATATAGTCGGGAGACTTCTCTTGAAATCCGTGATTGCTCACAGGAATCAGAAAGATTGATGAATCTATCCAAATGTGAATTTGGATCATCGAGCGGAAAACCGTGAAATTGACAGAAGGTTTTGAGTAACTTGAAAATGCTAGGCTTAATTTCGAAGTTTTCGTCGGGCAACACGATAGGTCCTCCTCTTCCTTCCAGTAGTGGTGCACAGGTTGAGGCGAGAGTAATACGATTCGTCATAGCTGATGAAGTTCGGGTTTGGTAGAAAAGAGAGTTTTGGAAGAGAAAGAACAGAAAAGGAACTTTCGGATGATATTGATCTTCCGAAAGGATCGCTAAATAACTAAGACAACTAAATTCCTAAATCGGTCGTTGTAGTCCCCGGCAGCGGCGCCAAAAACTTGACGCGCCACCAACGGTCGATCGGGTTTTCACCCTGTCGTCCGACCTTCCGTCAGCGGCGGCGTCAGTGGAGTTTTTTAAAATTTGTTTTTTGCTGGGCCTAAGTATTCTAAAGCTATGGGTGAGTACAGCGATAGGTATGACCTAGGGTCGTTCTTCAAACTACAACGGGCATGGGATCTAGGACTTTAGTTATCTACGGGAATTTAGCTGGGGTTTAAAAGAGGTTTTGGTTTGTTTTGGTTTTAACTACTAATTATCTAAAATTAAAATAAAGTAAAGTGGAGGGGAGGTGGCAACGAGAACTTATAGGTGAAGCGAGTGTTTACTATGATAATTACTCATGCTATTTAGGGGTAGTTAATGGGATAAAGCCTTAGTTAAGATGACATTAATATTTCCTAATGAGCCATAACTCCTAGCCTATTATCTATCTAACGTAGAGTTGTCCGCAATCAGATAAATAATATGTCACGTGGATAACAGTTATGGAATGTAAACTACACCGGAAGTTGTCCCAAATGTAGCAACCAATTTAACCAACAACCATCCTCGAGTCTTATCCCCCAATCTCGGACATTTGAGATATTCGAATCATGGCATGAATTGTTGAATAAACAAAAACATGTACAGGGGTTTCCTACCGGGACAAGTTGGGATGGTCTGGTCTAACGGCTGATTAAATTGTTCATCATTATTTCATATAAATCATTTTAAATATTCTATGCATGTTAAACTGGTATATGCAATTGATAAATATTCAAAAACCTAATCATGTAACTAATCAGCATAACAGATACTAACATGCAAACCCTAAGCAACAATCAAACAAGAACATGCAGAAAGGCAGCATAGCAGGGATCAATTATGCAGAGTGACGGGGTACATGGTTAAGTCACAAGTGTCCCGAAAGTTCTCTCTAAGACACTTGTTAAATGGCCTGAATCTAATCTATCTCTAATCCTACGCTCCGTGTCTCCCTCCGGTAATATTTCAACCAGGAGAACACCGGCCATGTCGAGTTCAACGATCATCAGACTCAGAATAATTAGCGGCATACAACTAGCAATTGGCCAAGCCTAGAAGGATGTTACTAACCACAGCATAAGTTGGATAGATAAACATTTGAGATTCAATTCATAGATTCAAATATAATTCAACAGCATACAGACAGAGTAACAGCATGATTTAAGTATAACTACCCTAGCATGGCAACTATCATAGCAAACACAGATTTGTCTAGCTAAGCATGGCAATAATCCTAGCAAGTAATTCTAAACAAGTATAGCAACATCACAACATTATTTAAAATAACAAGATAGAGATTATAATAGAACATGACAAAGCGTTATTACAAATCGTGCGACACCGCAGTCTCGGAGCACTTCTGTTACAATTAAGCTACTAATCTACTAGCTTAACTAATCTAATTAACTAACTAACTAATTTAGAGAGAGAGTAGTGAGAGAAAGTGTGAAGGTGTAGAAGTGAGGTGTAGAGTGTGTGAAGTATGTTGAAATGATGAAATGAGGCTTGTATTTATAGAGATCGCACAGCCGTATCCGTAGACCGTATCCAAACCTCCAAACGCACAACCGTATCGCAAAGGCGAATAAAAATCAGATTTTTATCACCCAAACGCACGATACGGCTGAGCTGGACCGTATACGGCTGAACTGGACCGTATACGGCTGAGCATAGGGTGAATACGGCTGAACTGGGCCGTATACGGCTGAGCACAGGCCGTATACGACCTGCACAGACCGTATACGGTCCAGGTACAGCCGTATATGGCCTGGACCAGCCGTATACGGCCTGGTTCAGCCGTATGCTGGTTCCTCGGTTCTTCGTTTCTTCGTTCGGGCGTAACTTCTTCGTCGTTTATCCGTTTTGAGCGTTCTTTATATCCACGCGTTCGTATTTTCCTAACAAAGAAAATGACATAAGTTAGAGGTCATAATTCTTTGTGTAGCTCAAAAAGTGCTAGAACGAGTGAACGAGAATGCTCATGATCGTATTCGTTAGATTTATCGTGTTTTTCGACCATTTTAGATGACTTTTGAAACATTGTCTATATTTTGGCCCATGTGACGAGTTTTAATGATAAAGTATCTATTTTGATTAGTTTCGTCATATATTGGGCTAAAAAGGTGAGATTAATGCACGTAAAAACATGACTTTTTGCGTGTTATCATGACCCCTTTTAGCATGTATCACAGGTACTCAGCAGTAGGTTGGTTGCCCAAATCAGGAATCATTAGCTCGAGTCTGCATTCAATCAAATCAGAGATTTAATTGCATTATTATATTTTGTATAGATTAATTATGTAATGTAAATCTCTCAATTTCAAGTAACTGAGCTAATGTAAAAAATATTTTGATGCAAACTTTGGTTTTTATCAATACAATGTAAAATGACGCATTTAGTGGTCGTTCATTATATCTTATGTGTTGTGTATATTGATTAGTCGCGCCCCGACCCGATTCGCTTCCGCAACCCGAATTTGGAGGTGCGACATTTTCAATAGCTCTAGCGTCATTATCTTCACGTTTGTCTTCAGTCTTCATTTGTAAATCTTGCTTCCTGTATATATATTTTCAGCTTCATACAAGTCTTTATCATCAGCTGATAATCTCGAGCAAAATCTTCCCAATCTTCAGTAGCAGTGATCATGTTCTTGTGTAATATCAACAAATCACTCTTGGAAAGATTCATAAGATGTCGGTGATCATAGATACGCAAAATTTCCCTTTCACCACCTTCAATCTCATCATCAGCTACAAACATAACAACTTCTCCAGTCATAGCTTCCACATGCCATCTCTTCACATTTCCCAAAATATCTTGTGGCATAAGCTTAAGTGGAATATGTTGTAAGCACTTAACAGCTGGATATACTTTCTTTCGATATTTTCTACCAATTCTCTAACTCATTTCTTTTAACTTTGTCGTTTTTCTGACTCTTGGCTTAATTTTCTCAAATTTCATCGACCAGCCCTCAGTCTTAATCACCCTTTTAACATATCTACCATAGGGATCATTACTAGCTAGGATTCTTCATTTCTAATCTAGCCAAGTCCTGAATCTCAAATCTAGGTAAGGAACTAAAAACTTTAAGCTTCTTCTCAAATATTGTACTCCATCATATCTTTTAATTGCAAAAAGCTTCAAGTCAGAGTCAAAATACCAGCTAAGTATACCTCTCTTTGGTACATGCTTTCCTGTAATATCAACTTCTTTAATTCCTATCTTTTTCTTATTCTTCTTTTTCAGAGGTCTAAACATTGGATTATCTTTATGTTTGTCAGGAACATCATCTTCATAATCAGTTGATTCACTTAGATCTACATCTAAATCTACAACTGTTGGACCTTGTTCATTTTCAATCACAACCTCTGTTATAGATGGGCTCATATGATGTTCATCTATATTTGCATCTGAATCTACACCCATGTCTTGCACTATCTCCAAAACAGCAATCCAATCATCAGGTGGTTGGAACTCTCCTTTTCATCCAAATCATAATCAATGTCTTCATGTATCTCATCAAGAAAATCATCTTCTGAATATGATAGATCAAGCATTTCAATTCCTATAAAATACATACACAAATAAATATTAATAACCTAAATTCTTTCATTGATTTCCCTAAATCAATCTAAGAATTTCTTTATTAATCCTTTTGTATAATTAGTCAATAATATAAACGTAATATATAACTTATAAATCTTTTATTGATCACCCTAAATCAATCTAAAATTTCCTAAGTCTTATATAAAATACTTATCAAACATTAACTAAATTTAAACTCTAATGAATTGTGAATAATCACCAAACATTTAAATTTACAAATAATTAACTTAGATAATTTACAAGACTTAATTGAACTGTTATATAACAAAAAATTAACTTTCAATTATATCTTTAAATTATATATCATTTGTCTAGTTATAAAATTATTACATTATTAACTTGTTAGTTTTACAAACTCTCAAATCTAAAATGCATATGTTATTATAGAAATTTTGACCGCCGATATAAATCGGAACACGCCGCACGACTACTTAATGAGTCAGAAGTCTTTCAATCAATATTCTACTCAAAATATATTAATCATATTTAACTTAAATAATTTCTAACATATTTAACTTATAATAATAATCTCAAGTCGAATATATTACAAAATATGTTAAGTTATAATTAATTAGTACAAATTATTACAAGTACTTCTTAATACTAAGATAATACTAAGCTATCTTACCAGCTTCAGTATCAAACGGTACCGACTTCTCCACACTTGTACCAGCACCTGAACCACTCACACCAGCACCAGCATACTCCCCCTGAAGTGTAGTCTGCTGACCAGTCATCGAAGGACCAGCCAGCTCACTATCCTTTGGGGCACTGGTGCACAAGAATCTCCACTCGCCAATAACGATAGCCTTCAAAAACTGGCGTCCTCGTCTTTGACCCGTATACCCCATACGTCCAAGAGCACCGTCAATAAAGTTAATTGGATACTCTGTGGGACCATCTTCCTTATCAAGAGTACCCAAGTATAGAATCTGACGTTACGTCAGAAGCAACAAAAGAAAAAGGTCGTTGATTGACCGTTGTACGGATCACCGGTGGATTCACTATCTCGTCATACTGGATATTTTCCCAGAAATCATTCAGAATAACCTGAGATATCTTTGGTGACTCTGTAATAGCGTATCTGATCCGAGAGCGTGCTAGAAACGTAAGCACTTGAGCCACTTTATTGGCTCCACGTGTTGTAAGATCTAAATCAACGAGCATGTTGTATCCTTTGTCAAATTGTCTCTCCATATCTATATAGAAACATAAATGACAAACACAATTAGAATATTAACGACAACAATAAATATTAAACTATAATGTTTTGTGAATTGAAACAATCACCCAACATCTTAGTTTCGTATTTACTAATGTTATATAATCGACGAAACAAAATTAAACTATTAAGTAATAAACCTTAACTAATAATTATATTCATTAATTATATAAATAGTCGATAAGTACTTATAACATATAACTTGTCACGTTATCATTTCAAATCTTATATGACGATCTTTTAACTTGTTATATATATATATATATATATATATATATATATATAATCATAAGTCGAATATATAAATAAATATATTTCTACGTGTTAATTTGAAAATCCGCACGTCGAAACATATTGCTAAAGAATACATTTAATATATTACTTGTTACTTAATTCAAAACGCAAGTCTTATATAAAAATGCCTAAGTATTGAACTCACATAAAACAAATTCAACTTGCAACCGACTTCGAAGACCATTCAACTCGCTAACTAAGTCAATCCGCAGCTCGACTCGCAAGTCGATCTGCAGACCTACTCGGTCCGCAAGTCAACAAGTCAACATTGAAGGTTCATCTCGCAAGGTCAACAAGTCAAAACAAGTCTTATCTCAACTCGCTTCATTTGTTATGCGAGTTGAATCTGGAAATCGACTCGCAGCATGAACAGCCACAACGAGTTGAAACTGAAATCGATTAATTTGTCAAATTTAACACAATATATCGATGTATTTACGTTCATTAAGGTTCGTTTAACATTAACCCTAGTGATTCTTGTTAAATAACACCTTGAATCTACATAATCAATGTAAATTTAAACCGAAACCCTAATATTATACATATCTTGATTCCAAGTTAAATACATGGTGAAATCCGTTGATTTATACCTCAAAATGATCGCAATACGAAAGTGTATATAAGCTACGGATTGTAAGACTCGTTCTCGTAATCTATCGATCGAAAATAAAATGAAAACTATTTTCGTCTCGTCTCGCACTCACTCGCCTGACAAATGTATATGTGAACTCGTAAAGTCAATATGTAAGCGTAAGTTTGACTCGGCTCGCAAATTCCTTTTATACTTTAAATTCAAATCGCACATTTAGACTCGCTTCGCAGGTTTTACTGGTCAAACTCGCAACTTTTACTAAATTTGTGAATTTTAGCACTAAGTATAAATTGAATTCATACAAGTCTAAAATAAAATTATTTTTCACTTGTTTTGTTACGATTGTTCAACATAGATGAAAAAATCACAGTATAATTTAATTCCAAAAGTAAAAACTTATTAAACAAAAACTTTATCTAAACATAAAGTTAAAAATAAAAGTAAGTAAAAACACAACACATATACAAACAGTGGTATCATGTACCATTTTATTAATCACTTGAACAAAATGAAATACATAAATAAACTGGATAAGAATTTATCTGCTTAGGGAACACAACACATATAAGAATTTATCAGTAAGAACAAGCTATTTATTAAATTTATTAACAAGTTTAAGTAGATAGTTAGTACACATACCTCGTGAAATCCAAATAAATTACAATAAAATTACAACTGATTTTATCATTTACTTATTTATATCCATAGAATTATATATTAGGTACCCTTATCCACATAACATAATTTTAAAGCCATATAATTCACAAAAGTGAATATTTTTCATAATAGATTATTCAAGATGATTACCGGTATTATGACTCATATAAACAAATTATACTCAAATTTCTAAGCAAACTCATTATTGTTGGTATGAATATTATCAAGTGCTTCCTATAATACGACATACTGAAGAATTTCAAGTAAAACACATAACACTGATTTGAAGACAAGGTAGTGGTTACATAATGTAACGTACACTTGAATTTTAAGTTTAGACAAATATCAAACATACCTTGAAGATACTAGTGGTCGCAGGTCTGTACTTAGTACAACAGAGAAACCCTTAGTATGAACAAAATACATATGAGATTAATATTGGCCTAACTAATGGCTTCAGGTCTGTACTCAGTACAACAAAGTCATCAGTAGTTAAACTAATACCCATATTGCTACTAGTTGTCATTTGAAATTATACATTAACAGTGTATGACAATACCATCATTCAACAATTAAGACTTATGTCATACATCATATAATAGTAACACAAGACAATAAACATGTAATTATTAAAACTTCTTAAGGCTTAGAAATTGTTATATAATTTGGCTACCAGTACATCATATGATGAATCTATCTAGACTTTAATTAAAACGGACAAATTATAACCTGTTGAAAAAGGTGTATGATAATTTTTTTTATATATAAAACCTAACTATTACAAAATTATCCTTGGAAGACTAATCACTCTAGTTTTTTCATTCCATTCAGTTGAACTAACGTCTCAAATCGAGCTCTGTCGAATGCCTTAGTGTATAAGTCTGCTAAGTTATCCAAAGATGGAACCTTAACTAAGTTTATCAATTTCTTCTCAGCATAGTCTCTAATAAAATGATGTTGAATATCAATGTGTTTAGTTTTACTGTGCTTCAATGGATTGTTGGTGATCGACATTTTTGATTCGTTGTCAATCATCATAGGAGTATTTGTTAACTTCAACCCGTAATCCTGCAATTGCTGTTGTATCAATAGCACTTGAGAACAACAGCTGCCAGCTGCAACATACCCAGCCTCACACGTGGAAATGGCTACTGAGCTTTGCATCTTGCACTGCCAAGATACTAATCTACCTCCTAAGAATTGACATCCACCGGTTGTAGATTTTCGATTTTGATTACATCCTCCATAATCCGAATCAGTATATGCAATGAAATCTAACTCCCCATTAGTCGGATACCAAAGTCCCAGCTTCGGTTTCCCTTTGAGGTAACGAAAAATTCACTTAGTAGCCTGCATATGACACTCTGTCGAATTCACCTGATATCTTGCACAAATACATACTGCAAACATAATGTCAGGTCTAGACGGGGTCAAATACATTAGTGATCCAATCATATCCCTATAAAGAGTAGGATCCACATCCTAATCACTCGATGTATCTGGACCAAGTCCATGATTGACTGGAATAGGAGTATGATAAATTCTACATTCATCCATCTTAAATCGTTCCAATAATTCAGCAGTATATTTAGATTGATGAATAAAGAACGTATCCTTCTTTTAGTCAACTTATAATCCTAAGAAGAAGTTCAACTCTCCCATTGCAGACATCTCGAACCTTTTTCTCATGACTTTCTCAAATTCTTGACATATCTTTTCATCAGAAAACCCAAAGATAATATCATCAACATACACTTGAACAATTAGAAAGTCATTCTTTTTCCACTTGACAAAGAGTGTACTATCAATTGATCCTATTATAAATCTATTCTCAAGTAGATACGTTGATAGTGTTCCATACCACATCCGAGGTGCTTGATGTAATCCATATAGAGCTTTATTCAAGCGATATACTCTATCTGGATAATCAGGATCAATAAACCCTGGGGGTTTGAGAAACATACACCAGTTCTTGTACTTTGCCATCCAAAAAGGCACTCTTAACATCCAACTGATTAACCTTAATTTCTTTGTAGGATGTGAATGCTAAGAATATCCTAATTGCTTCAAGCCTAGCAACTCGTGCGAACACTTCGTTATAGTCAATTCCTTCTTCTTGGTTAAAACCTTGAACTACTAAACGAGCTTTATTACGAGTTACGATTCCCCGATTGTCTATGTTACACTTAAAAACCCATCTAGTTCCTATTGGATATTCTCGCTTAGGTAGGTCAACCAAGTCCCATACTTGTAACTTTTCAAACTGTGAAAGTTCTCCTTGCATAGCTTCTACCCACGAACTTTCTTTTAGTGCCATTTGCACATTCTTTGGTTTATTTTGTGAGATAAAGCACAAATATAGACATCGATTAGGAATCCCAGTCTCTTTCATTTCAGTATACAAGCTTTCTAAATTATTAGATGTACTATCTTTGGATTGATTCTTAGTATCTTTCATATCAGTATACAAAGTTGGGTACTAAGAAGTACTAGCCTTAGCTTGTCTTCTTGTTAGCATAGGTATATCCGGATCACCTATGATATTCTCAATTGGATTATTCTTACTAGTTCGAGTTACCGTTACCAGTTCAACATGTATATCATCATCCAGATTAGTACCAATCTCTTCCAATAGAGGTACCTCATTCTCAATATCTTGTAGAAACTTGTCAGAAGATATCCTTAACTGTCTTAATGGAGTAATAAAATTATCAAGTACTCTTTTCGCAAGAAGTTCCGGATAATCTTTCTCTTGAGGTGTATCCGTGGAAGGTTGTGTGACTCACTTCAAGAAGCATCAGTTGAGTCATCAATTGTCCTGATTCCAGAAGTTGGAACACTCGATGTCGAAGCAGGACTATTATTCCCATCTTCAAACAATAAATGTTCAAGTATCTCTAAATCACTGACATAGTCACTAATGGGAACTTTAAATGATGCAAAGAGATCTGAATAATCAAATTGCCAATTAAGTCCCTTATGTACATCAGGTGAGTAGCTCGTAACTTCAATGTTATAAACTTCTTCCAAATGTCCCGTGAATTTATTAAAGACTCTTTTGTTTGGCAAATTGGGCATATAACCTAGGAAAAATCCTTCGTCAGCCTTCTCACCAAATTTAGCTTGATTTCCAGTCTTCAATATTGTGCATGAAACTCCAAAGGGTTCAAAACCCTTCAAGTTTGGTTTCTTATTGTTCAAAATCTCATAACAAGTCTTGTTATACTTTTTAACCGTAAGAACTCTATTGAGAACATGACATGCTGTATTTACTGCTTCTGCCCAAAAAATGATCGGAAGCTTTGATTCAGCAAGCATTGTTCTTGCAGCTTCAATCAACGTTCTATTTTTCTTTCAGCTACACCATCATGTTGAGGTTCATAAGGTGCAGTGAATTGATGTTGTATCCCTTTGCTTAGGCAATAGACATTGAACGTTAAATTTTTGAACTCTGTTCCGTTATCACTACAGATACGCTTAACTCTCATTTTATAGACATTCTCTACTAGATCTAAGAACTCCATAAGAATACCAAGAGTTTCATCCTTAGATCCTAAAAAGAATACCGATGAGAATTTAGAGTAGTCATCTGTGACAACTAAACAATACCATTTTCCACCTAGACTTCTCTTGCTGATAGGGCCAAAGAGGTCCATGTGTAGCAAATCAAATGGCGAGGAGATTGAGTTTTCAGTCTTAGACCTTTATGGTTTCTTATGCTGCTTTCCATTCATGCAAGGAATACACTTATCTTCAGACTCAAAACGTTTTTGCGGTACACCCAGAACTAACCCATTCTTGGTTATGTAGTTCATCTTTCTAAAATTTAGGTGTGTCATTCTCCTATCCCATAATAATGCATCTGCTTCAGAAGCCTTGGATAATAAACATGTAGATACCATTGAAGAGATAGGAATACCTATGCTTATAGCATAGATATCTTTCTTCCTTGGTGCCCTCATCAGTATCCATTTCTCGGGAATTATAAAACCCGGCTTCAGGACTAAAGCCTCATTTTCATTAAAATGAACTGGTTGACCTTTATCGCAGACTTGGGAAACACTCACTAGGTTGTGAGTTAGTTCTTCAACATAATTCACATCCTCTAGAGTCAAAGTTCCATTCTTTTCCTTTTCCCGTGATTACTCCTCATTTCTCACCAACAAAATTTACTTTTTGCTTCATTCCTCCAGTGAAGTCCTTCAGTAGACTTCTTTCTCCTGTCATGTGTCTTGAGCATCCACCGTCTACATACCACCAGCTATCCTTGTTCACAGTCTACTCCTGCACACAACAAGTTGTACACAATTAGTTTTCAAGAGGGACCCAAGCCATTACGGTCATGGTCTGTCCCTTATCATCAGCACTCTGAACTTCTTTAAAGTAACCATAACTATTCCCATCGGGAGTCTTGGTAACTTTCATAGGAGTTTGAGTTTGTTGATGATCATTAGTCTTATGCCTATGAGGAGAGTGAGTAGAAAACCTCCTAGGCACATAACTAGGTCCTTGTGCACGTGAAGTACAATCATTTTCAAGCTGACTATGATTTCTACTGGGAGTCCTAAACCTCAAAGGTGTCTTATCTCTAGGCTTATTCAAAGTATTGTCATTTTGTGTATAAGGCCTCTTAGGTTTAGGTAGGGAGACACTATGAGTACTATCTCTTTTCAAAATGTTTACAGGTTTACTACCTAATCCCGGTTTGGTACCTAACCTGTCTACAATTGAACTAGAGTTGGTCAGTGTCTTCTTAGTATTCACTAACTTATGTGATGCTTCCAACTTCTTGTTAGGACAACAAGAAGCCACATGTCCCTTTTGGTGACATTTGAAGCAAGACATCTGTTTTTGTGACTTACCAACTTTTGCAATCTCAGTCTAAGTCTTAGGCACTAAAGAATCACTAGCTTGTTCCTTATTAATCTCATCACCTGTCTTAGTATCATTAATCATTCCACTCAAGATAAACTGAACTTTAGTGAAAGGAATATTCTTACTATTATCAGATGAAGGATTCTTAATAACATTCTTCTGTACCTCTGACTATTCAGACTTATTAGCTACTTTAGACTCAGAATTTGCTTCAGTCATCTCAATGTCTACAGGAGTCTTAGTGTAATTTAAATTGAATGGAGGGGGTACATCAGTGTAACCTAAACCAGACTTATCCTTTACACTACGTTGAGCATCAAGCATTTTATCCATTTCAGATGTTCGATAGTTCTCTATCTTACGATTTTGCTCAACTAGCTTTAACTTATACTCAGCTAACTCCTTATCCTTATTAGAAATTTTTTGATTTAATTCCTTTAAATTCAGATAAAGACCATCTATGATGATAGCTTTTTCATTAATGGTATCTCTAAGTGCAGTCTTATCAGAAGCATCAGACTTAATCTTATCTTTTAAGGCTTTTTTATCCTCACTTAACCTACGCACATCAACCTTAGCTAGTTCAAGTTCAGATAACACAGTCTTATTAGATTCATTAAGCACATTAATTTGTGAACAAGTTCTTGTTTGATTCAGTTAAAACACTAACTGTGACTGTAAATCGGTAACTAAATAACAAACATCAGCAAGAGTAAGAATATCAATACATACCCTTTTCTTGTCTGTTTGCACTTCAGGCATGCGTGCTACAAAGTCATTTGGATTCATATCCTCAATTGAATCCATGTACAACACGTCTTCATCACTTGCTTTTGCTTGAAACTCAGGCACCTTAACTTGAAAATCCGCATCAGTAGGCATATAGGATGTGGACTCAACAGTTTTCTCTTGATCATCAATCTCAGCTATGAGTGCTTCCTCAGACTGAGCTTTCCAATCATAAGACCCATCTAACTGCTGTACCACTAAGGCTTTGGAAGCTAGAGTACTTCCCGAACCTTGTTTCCCATTACCAGTTTCAACCTTAGGTCTTTGACACTCACGAGCAAAGTGTCCATAACCTTAACAGTTAAAACACTTGATCTTGGTCTTATCAAACCCTGATCGATTTCCAACTATCTTTCTACCAGTCCGCTTCAAGAAATTCTTAACTCTCCTAGACAACATAGCAAGTTGATCCTGGAGATCTATTTCTTCAAGATAATCAGGGTCTATCTGATCATAATCTTCATTGAACAAGATGAGATCATTGATTTTACCCTGAATGTAGTTTGCATAAGAAGCAACACAGGAAGCAAGAACAGACAGTTGTTGTTTAGCAAATTTTACACTCATAGGTATTTTCTGATGCTCTTGAGGTAACTTCTTAGATGATTTCCTCTTTGCTTCACCACCAGATGATGTAAGAAAGCACATGTCCTCACTTATCATTTCACCATTGTCACTAGTATCACCAACTAATAAAGCAGTGGTCGAAATCGATGAAGCATTCGAGATAGTAGACTTTCCATGATATAGCCCAGGATTCTGAACCTAATCAGAATCAATATCTCTTGTCTTTTTAGTGTAATCATAACCTCTGAACTTGTCAACCGTCTGCTCTAAGGTCATTGCTGCATACCTCTCATCATTGTCCTTGAGCATTACACCATGCATTTCCCACTTAGATGGTACACCTTCAATGAACTTGTCAGTTTTCTCAGTCTCAGTAGTGACAATCTCATGGTCGTCTAGCTCACTCAGCAAATGGTAGTATCTGGTAGTATAAGCATCAAGATCTTCCCCCTTCAAAGCTTTAAACACAGTAAACTGCTTCTTGAGAAGATTCTTCTTGTCAGCCTTCACTTGTGGACTACCCTCACATATTTTCTCAAGTGCTTCCCAGAGCGCTTTAGCAGTATGAAAAGATTTCTGCTGATGATTGACCTCTTAAGAAGACTCATTTTGATTGAAAAATGAGCCATATTTTCAAATTCAAAGTCTTTCTTTTGCTGATCATTCATATGCTAGTAGGATACAACCACAATAACATTTTGAACAATTGCAGCAGGTGCTGTGTATCCATTTTTGATACACATCCAGATAGACAGCTCATAGAATCTACAGTAAGATTCAAATCTATCTCTCCAGCTATAGTAGTCTTCAAGTCTTAACAATTTATGTGGAATATTAGATTTTTCAACCTCATTGTTCCATCTCGGTCATTCTACTTAAATCAGACATCTCAAAAATACAAAAATTTAAACTGTTTTGCGAGTTCAAAAAGTCAGTTCGCAACTCAGTTCAATTCGCAATCTCAGCTCGGTTTCAAAATCTCAGGTTCGCAAGCCTCAGTTCGGATTGCAAGAAATTTCAATTCGCAAGTGATCTCGGTTCGCAAGAGATCTCAGTTCGCAGCTTTGTTCAACTCGCACAACTTAACTCGGTTCGCAAGTTCAACTCAATTCGCAAAATTACGCTGAAACCCTAATCTTAGTTCGAGAAACTGCTGAAAAACCCAAAAACGGAAATTTTAGATATTTTTACGATTAAAACTAGAAATTTCGACCGTAAATTAACCTAAAAGCGTCCAGAGAATATTTTTGATCGTAAATATGTACTCAATGCACACAAAAACGATCCGAAATCAATCGTTATTATCACAATAACCTAGTTCTTACTCGTATTTAGCCCGAAAGCTCTTATAACAATTGTAAGTCCCTGGTTCTTGGATCGATAACTAGGTTATCTATAGTATTAAGGTGCGGAATCCCTCAATACATGTTATATAGTAATATAACAATTAGATCGCGTTTGTAATAAGATTATTATCACTAATATGCTTTGCTTTAATTGTTACGAGTATGAAACAATCAAAACCTAGCCGTTAAAATACTTGTATTCTCTGGATTGAATTCGCAAGTCAGAAAATCGAATGCCAAAAGTTCTGAATTTTCAAACCGAAAATTCTATTTATTTCACGTCTCAACTCGCAACTTGTGGGCTTGCGAGTTGACTTGATTCGCAGTCCAGGCCCAAGCACAGATTCAACTCGTCTCACTAGTCTTGCAAGCTCAGATCTCATCTCGCAGTCAAGTGACCTGCGACTTGAGATCTCGGTTCGCATAACATATATTAGTTCGTATTCGATATTTGTCTAACACATTATCATAACAATATATTTATCAATATTATTATCAAACTAATATCTTTTATTTACATATCTAAATCAATATACAAACTTAATAACAATTACACTAGTCATAGTACAAGCTAGATCTGTTGTCACCATAACATGTCTCAACATCTTTAATTATTGTATTTATTCAACTTCGAGGCCTTATATTTTATGTATTTGAATAATCTTAAAACCGTACTTTGTATATATGCATTTTAGTTAGAACATACAAGGAAAATGTCTACTTATGTAGTCAAAAAATATACTAGTACAATAGATGTTTTGAAAATTCTAATAGGAGGTTTTAAAATTGAACATATACAAAAATAAAAGGTTTAAAGTTCGTTAAATGTACTCTTGATCTATAAACTGTAATTAATCAATCTTCTCTACTACGTACGTGTTAAAATTTTCAGTTCTAATCTGTTACACAAAATTAGTAAGAATGAAATGATATGATGTTACAAACCAGGTAGCATTTATAGATCGACTATCTGATCTTCAAGAAGAACCTACCAACTAATTATGATATGCATGAAGCATAATTTTATAGAAAGATGCCAAGTTCTAATAAGTGTTTGATTGTTAAGTTTGATGTCTTCGTTAACTCTCTTGATTGCACGTATGTTTAATTTGGACCTATAGTGGCTTATATTCTACACATTTAAGTTTAACCTTTTGTTATATGAATTGTAAAACAACCCAACTATGCAACCTAAAACCTGAAAATTGTGGTCATTATAATCATTTACCCTGTTCATTGTTATCCCCATAGCTACAAAAATTAGATTGGGTTATTTGTTTGCTCGGCCAACTTAGATGTATAGACCTTGTACAAGTATTACAATCAAACGGTAGCCATAAGTAACTCAAAATAATCTTGTAAGCAAAAAACTGAAGCAATCTCTAACCGAAACCGAATGATTATGAAAACAACACATCATAAGGATTTGCCACATTTCTTGGACAAATATAAGGATATGCTATCCGAAAAAATTGACATTTTGTCTATCCGGACGCAAGTTACAAGTTTGCGATTTGCAACCCGTACTAACGATTTGTGACCCAACTATAGCTTTGATCGTGACCGAGAACTAGAATTTCTAAACGGGTCAAAAGCCTTTTTTTGGTTGGACGCGAAGCGCAAATCCTTTTTTTGGTTGGACATTAACTTTCGTTAACCTACCCGGATACTTAGTCGGTCGCCATCGCAAGCAACGGGTCACAAATCGCAACTTACAACTTACATCCGAATGAGGCAAATCATAAATTTCTTTTCAGATGACAAATCGTTATACTTGTATGTGAAATGTGACAAATCCTTCGATTTCCCTTTTTTATAACAAAAAGATGAAAAATAAATAAATCAAGGGTATAAATCAAAAACTGATTATTACAGTTTCACTTTGTTTTTAGGCAAAAACTTCCTCAAACGGACTCACGAACATCGGAATTACTCCTAGGAAAAGGTGGCCCATATTCCATTCGTCCCAAAATAAGTGTCGTGTTTTAACTTTTTGAGTGTTTGTTTTTCAGTTTTGATCTTAAATATTTTTGATGCAAAATATATGATGAATTAAATTTTAAATGTATTTTCATTGTTATAACTTTCATTGAATTTTATATAAGGCAAACAAAGATATTAAAAATCAAAGTTGAATAAATAAAAAAAGAAGACTTTTAAAGCTGAAACATGACACTTATTTGAAACAAAGAGAGTATAATTCAGTATTATAATACTATTAATATGTCAGATAAATTAAGTATTAAATATGGGTGATGATTTGTACACCACCATATTTTAGCCATCCATTAACAAGTATGTTTAAAAGCATTCTGCAGTACAACAGTCTGATGTATAAATAATGGTGTATGGCTAAATTTGGTGGTGTACAAATCACCCCTATTAAATATAATACTAATAGTTACTTCTTGAATGTAGACAAATATTAAGTAGTTAAATATATCACAAAACAAAAATTTCAAATCTATTTAAACAACTAATAATAAGTCATCATAGCAAGTAATATAATAATATGTTATTATTATAAATAGCTTTGATGAAACACGTACGAGCTATTTTACTCATTTCATAAAAAAAGTTACTTTGCGATCATCTTTCTATTTTGTGTTCTTTATCCGTACTCGTGATTAGGAATGTCGATTCTCATCCGATCTGGTGGACATCCATCCATCTAGATCCATTTATAATGTATACGGATAATCTAAATAGATGAATAGCAGATACAGATATGGATGTTTAGTGGATCGAATATGATATACATATTGTGATCCATTGATTCACCCATTTCACCCGATATATATATATATATATATATATATATATATATATATATAATTATTTTTCTGATCATCTTTCAATTTTATATTCTTTATCCATACTCGTGATTAGGAATGTCAATTTTCATCCGATCTGGTAGACATCCATTCATATAGATCCTATTATGATGTATATGGATCATCTAAATGGATAAGTAGTGGATATGAATACGGATATGGATGTTTAGTGGATTGGATATAAATTATATTTTGTGATCCATATATGGATTCACCCAAGATATATATATATATATATATATATATATATAGACACACATAGATTAATTACATATTCACAAACACATAAAATATTAAGTTGTTATTGAATATATAAAGTCATAAATTTTAAATTTGACTTTTTTTTTTTATTTTATATTTAAATAGCAAATCGAAATGCATAATCTATCGCGTTGCGTCAAATTTGCATCCTAGTAATATAAAAACGACACAATCCACGATAGATGACAATTAAAATATGTGTAATTAACCGATAAAAATAGAGAACACAATTTCATTTGTCAAAATATATGTTTAGTTGTAATTGTAACCAATTATGCTTCATTGACGACAATGGTTACATGCTTTTGTAAATAAATTTATGTATGTTACGTTATATTTATTTTTTTGTTACAATATTTGCTGGTTTCATTTCATATTAGGTAAAATTTTAAACATTTTTTGAATATTCAACGGACATCCATTAACCCGCTTAATCTATCGAATATGGGTTTGAATTGATTATTGAAATTAAATATATATGGATACGGACGAAAATATTAAATGGCTATAGATGTAGATATGACATCATCCGATCCATTGCCATCCATACTCGTGATACCTCTAGTGAAAATAAAAGAAAAATAATGAGTCCGTGAACGTAAGATGCTTGCAATTAGGATCGCATCACGAATACTTAAACTAATTATATCATAGACTCATAGTACCTCCGTCCCATTTCAAATGTCATGTTTTGAATTTTTAAAATATTTCTTTTCAACTTTAACCTTAAATAATTTTTTTTTGTGTTATATTATACTTGATGAAATTATACCAATGAAAATACATTAAAACTAGGGTTAAGTACCTGAAAATGCATCCAACTTGTCCCGAATGTCTATGGTATGTATCGTACTTACGGAAGGTGTATTTAATGCATCCAACTTTCAAAAACGATTTATTGTATGTATTTTGATGACGTGTCATCTTCTAAAGATGACAAGTGGCATCATAAACGGCCGACACATCGTCAAAATACATACAATAAATCGTTTTTTAAAGTTGGCTGCATTAAATACACCTCCCGTAAGTATGATACATACAATAGACATTAGGGACAAGTTGGATGCATTTCCAAATACTTAACCCTTATAACTAAATCCATTCATATATTTTGCATCAAGTAATATATAATACAAACAAAAATATTTAAGGTCAAAATTGTAAAAGAAAGGCTTCAAAAAGTATAAACATGACATTTGTAATGAAACAGAGGGAGTATTACGTACTCCATTAGTTATGAATATAAATTATTTTGATTGTATATAAATGGAAATATATATTGTATGTGTACGCAAGGTTGTCAAGATCGGGATCCTACGTACGATCGTTTTTGCCTTTGCAAGATCAGGATCGTAAGATCGGGATCGGGATCGTACATCTTACTAAAATATTATTTTTATACAAAGATATATAAATTCTTGTAGAAAACTACTACTAGAGAAATTAATCTAACATTCAAACTTTTATATTACTGAAGTGATGCAATTTGTCAACATATGTTTCTCGAACGATAAACATACTAAAACAAAAAATAGCGGCATAGTACAATTGCACCAAAGTTTGAGAGCATATTACAAATGAAAATGCATAATCGTCGTTTTAGAGGTTTTAGACTTTTTCTTACGTTAATTTGATAATAAATGAGGAAATTGAACTTGGAAACAAATGTATGACAAGTTTTGAGATAAGATTTGGACTACGTATGGGCCTCACAAGTCAAATTGTAAAAATAAAAAATAGCCTATTTGTAGATCGGATCGTTCAACGATCCTAAGATCTTACGATCGATCCTACTATCCTACCCCGATCCTATCTCCTGATCGATCATACTCTGATCCTGCACGTTTTCTTTTGGTAGGATCGTAAGATCGTATGATCCTACGATCAGGATCAGGATCACGATCTTGACAACCTTGTGTGTACGTACGTGCAAGATCAATCATTAAAACTTAGGCCACTCCTAATGGTTTTCTCGGTTGCAAACCGGTTGGTGGTTTGGAGCCATGGGTCAAATAGATTGCCAACCTCTTCATTTTCAAACCGGTAAACCGATTGCAAATCGGTTGAAAAAATATGGGGACTCGCATGCTTTTTTAGTATATAGAAATGATGGTATATTGATAAATGTTAGGCCTAGAAAAATGAATCGGATAGTCATTCATGGCACTATAGATAATCGATTGTGAGTCAGTTATTGCAGTTGTGAAAATCTAACGTGACGCTAAGGTGGTAAAAGTGGTTTGAAAGTGGTTCAACCACAGTTGGGACTAACCTTAACATGATTTAAATGGACAAATAACACGTAATTCACAAGTAGTATATATATATATATATATATATATATATATATGTATATATATAATAGAATTATTATCGATATTTTGGCTACTCACTGGATCCGTTTCATATTTTAATGAAGCACGACCGAACCCCCACAAAGTAAAACATCATCGGGAAAATCACATCTATTACATATGCCACAACGTCTGAACCGGAACCCACACGAATTAAATCTTAACGTTGTGAGTCATGTACTTTATTGGTAATAGGTAACTTTATAATAAATAATAGTCATAATAGAATTCGAACCACCACCTGAAGAAAGTCGTCTAACTATATAGTTGGTAATTGGTATTATAGAATTATTATAGACGACACACCATAGTCATACGCACATGTCACATTTTGGCCTAGCAAATTTGACTCAAAAGTGAGTATCAACTATCAAGATTGTTAACCTTTTGCTTGATAATGCTTACACGCTACAAACCACTTAATGAGTGATTTCAGTCTCCCAAGTGTAATTGCAGAAAAAGACAGAAACTGAGTAGTTACAACACATTATAGTTTGTAGTAGTAATTGCAGGAACAGAAATATAACTTTACGTACTGAGCCGACTACTTTGACTACTACTAAACTATAAATACCTATCATGTAGTATCAACAAAACACACTCACCTACACAACACAACACAAAACATTCATTCTTTTTAAGGTCTCTCCTTCTTGAGCCTTTTGCTTAACAAACTAAGTTTAGGTTATCAGCTTTCAGAAACATGGGAGCAGGTGGCCGGATGTCGGATTCATCTAATCAGGAAATGGATATCCTAAAACGTGTGCCGACCGATCCACCATTCTCATTAAGCGATCTCAAGAAAGCAATCCCTGCCCATTGCTTCGAGCGATCTGTTATCCGTTCATCTTACTACGTTGTTCATGACCTCATCAGTACTTATGTATTTTACTACCTCGCAAATACTTACATTCCTATTCTTCCCGCTCCTCTCGCTTACTTAGCATGGCCGGCTTATTGGTTTTGTCAAGCTAGCATTCTCACCGGTTTATGGGTGATTGGTCATGAATGTGGTCACCATGCCTTTAGTGACTACCAGTGGATTGACGATACTGTTGGATTCATTCTCCATTCTGCTCTTTTTACTCCGTATTTTTCATGGAAATACAGCCATCGTAATCATCATGCCAACACAAACTCACTCGATAACGATGAAGTTTACATTCCCAAACGCAAGTCCAAAGTCATGATTTATTCCAACATTCTTAACAATCCACCTGGTCGAGTTTTCACTTTGGTTTTTAGGTTAACCCTTGGGTTTCCTTTATATCTCTTAACTAATGTTTCCGGAAAGAAATATGAAAGGTTTGCTAACCACTTTGATCCATTGAGTCCAATTTTCACCGAGCGTGAACGAATTCAGGTTGTGCTATCGGATCTTGGTATTATTGCTGTGTTTTATGCACTTAGGCTTCTTGTAGCCGCAAAAGGATTCACTTGGGTGATGTCCATGTATGTCATTCCTGTAATAGGCGTGCATGCTTTCTTTGTTTTAATCACATATTTGCATCACACGCATCTCTCCTTGCCTCATTATGACTCAACCGAGTGGCAATGGATCAAAGGTGCGTTATCAACAATTGATAGAGATTTTGGATTCCTGAATAGGGTATTCCATGACGTTACACATACTCACGTCTTGCATCACTTGATCTCGTACATTCCACATTATCATGCAAAGGAAGCAAGGGACGCGATCAACCCAGTTTTGGGTGAATATTATAAGATAGATAGGACACCCATTTTTAAAGCGATGTGGAGAGAGGCTAAGGAGTGCATCTACATCGAGCCAGATCAAGATAGCAAGTATCAAGGTGTATTTTGGTATCATAAAATGTGAACAATCACACAAGGCAGTTGGGTCTTTCTACCTCCTGATCACCTGTACTCTTTGTTTAAAATAATTTACCTTGAAGTATAGTTTATGAGGTTTACTTGACTGAACCATAAACTTAACATGTACAATACATGCAGTGATATTTATGTAAATTTGTTTCTTTGTTACGTGGTCTCTGCAATATCACAAATGTGTAGTATTAATAAAACCGAAAGGTTTTCTAAGTTGAGCATGAATACAAGTTAGTAAGCGCCCGTGAATTGATGTCATGAAAACTAGTTAAACTATCTTAAAACAGACACAAAAATAACGGGGTCAAGGGGCTAGCTGCACCTATAAAAATACAACAACAACTTGCGAGACACTAATACCCTTACCTCAAGGTAAAGAGACTATTTACACAAAGACCTCCGATACAAAATATAATATAAACTAATACAAAAGTAATAATAATACCAAATAAATAATAATAATATATAATACTTCATAGTAGACATTAATGATACAGGTGATAATAGTAATCCTAAAACTACTAGTAGAACAACTATTGGTTTTAGTAGTAACTACAAACGAAAATAATAATATACGATAGATAATATATACATATATGTAAGTAGATATAGATATCGATATTAATATAGATATACGAGTGTATATATATATATATATATATATATATATATATATATATATATAAGTGTAAGAGTAATATATATGACTATTGTATATATATATTTAAAACACCATACTTATATATCCTTACTACTCTCTATAAACCTTTAACTAAATAGACATTTATCTACCTATAACCCTGTAATATATATAAAACACCTATCGACCTTAAAACATCCTACAGTCTTCTATATTCGAGTATCTATATCTAGCTAGTACGGTTTGCTGCCAACGGCGTCAATTTAACTGACGACCATCAATTGCAAACCGAAAGTGTCATTGGGAGGGGTCTTATAAGTTGGATCTGTTGGTACTTTTCAGGTCAATAACATAGCTTACAAATAAATCATTTTAGATGGAAAAATGAAGGATAAAATGCAGTGGGAACCTTGGAGTACGAATTTTGGTAATTTTGAGCATATCATTGACAAAATTACTCATCTACTCAATGAAGTCTTGATTCAAAGTTAATTTCCTGAAGGAAGTCATCGAGCAATGCCCTAATTCAAAATGCCATTATTCAGAGAAGTCCATGGGCACGTCCGACATTTTTCCATGGATCTGAAGACGCGTGAATCATTCTAATTGGTTGAAGAGTTACAAGGAGACTTGATGCTCGCCTATAAATAGAACACTTAACAAAATTTGCAAAGTGTGAATCATTCAAGTGATATTAGGCAAGTGTAATAGCTTCCAGTGTAACCAGCTCTTAGTGTCACTACTACAAAACAAAAAAAGGACCACGGGTAAATATACTAATAGACCACATAACTTTAGGGGAGAAGTCTATTTGAGAAACAAAAAGGACCACTGGGGTTGTCTATTTGACAAAAGGACCACGGTTCTCATGTAACACCCACCTTAGAGGTCTAGTGGTAACATGAAAATTTCCTAACTTTAAATTATTTATTTAATGTGTTAGGAAAATTATTTTGTTATTATATTATGTTTAATTGAGAATGTTAGGTCAAATGACCAAATGACTTATTGTGACAGATAAATAATTGATTGTTTTAAATTTATACAGTTGAAAGAAAAATAAGATTGTTGGAATCGCAAATGGTTTTTAAGTTTCAGATAATAGGTCTAAAAAGGGATTACCTTTTAGTACATATCTGGGTCGTTTTGGAGTATACCGACTTATTCCTCTCAATTATTATAAATACACGGAAAGAAAACAAAGAGAAACAGAAAAAAAAAGAAAAATAAACCTCGTCCCTGTGATTTTAGTTTGATCAAGAAACAAGTATTTGAATCATCTTCATCGTCATCTCTACTCCTTCTTATTGAATTGTAAGTTTGATTTCTTGATTGATTATTTCTAAATTTATGATTTTGATTAAATTTATATGGGTTAATGATTAGGTATGAAACTAGTACCTGAAAGAAAGTTATTTTTTTGTTATAAGATGTTAGTTGATGTATTAGATTGATTATGAAACTGAGTTTGATGATTTTTGGGTTTAAATTAAGGGTTCTGGGTTTTGAAAAAGTTATAGATTGCTGGAAGAAAGGGAGTACCTGGCGGGCACTTCCATTACCTGGCGTTTTAACCAAATAGTTTGGTTACCCGGCTGGTAAAACCCTTACCCGGCTCGTAGTAAAAAGGTAATACACGATCGCGTGAAAAACAATGGCTGATCGTGTAATTTTGGGATTTACCCGGCGGGTACGCTTTGTTATTTTGGAAAGTTGAGTTTGGTGATTACCCGATGAATACGAGTTGTATCAGGCGGGTACTGGGCGGATTTTGTGTTTTGTAGATATTAAAAGTGCATAAGTATTAGTGTTACCTTTAGTGACTAAAAATTTCACTATAATTTTCATTGAACATGGATTGGGCTGAAATTCGCATGGTTATTCGGAAATGACCCAATGATTAAAGCTCTTTAAAATAAGTCTAGGTGGTTTTAGGCCTTTCTAAGTGTTTAGGGGCCGAAAATCGCATTTTTCAGTTTTTGGACCTCGTCTCGGGACTTTTGATTACATTTCGGATTAGACTTTCCCCCCCCTGATATCAGAGATTACCTGCTTGGGTAGATATGCTATGATGATAAATTAGAACAAGATAATTGAATTAATGGTTAACTATAACCTAGTATGAATGATACTTACAATTCGATTATTGTTGTTATGTTGATGATGCATATTAAGACATTTGATTTTAAATATAATCGATTAATTATAATTGATATTATAACTTGATGATTGTGAGTGTTGATGTTAGGAATATAAATGAGTTATATGTTATGTACTAGTTACTAACTCATTATTTATGTGTATTCTCAGATACGGTGAAGACTCAACGGTGCGAGGATCTGTAGCCCTCAGTGTGATTTAGTTGTAACAGTTTGGTTACAACGGGTAAATGTAGTACTATTGTTTAGCCTATGTACTACTGTTTGCTAGACTGTTGAGTCTGTCATGACGATTATGGCTTATGCACTCCTGTTTGATAGACTGTTTAGTCTGCCATGACGATTATGGCTTATGTACTACTGTTTATAGACTGTTTTGTCTGCCATGACGATTATGGCTTATGTACTACTGTTTATAGACTGTTTAGTCTGTCATGACGATTATGGCTTATGTACTACTGTTTGATAGACTATTTAGTCTGCCATGACGATTATGGCTTATTTATTACTGTTTGATAGACTGTTTAGTCTACCATGATGATTATGGATTATGTGATACATAGTCATTGGGCATTATATGATATGGAGGTCAACACTGGTTGGGCTTGGTTGCTATTGTTTGGCCGGCGGGGGTTCCTTGTACATATCGTTAATAGGAATTTGTGTCGTGTGAAGATAGCAACAAGCTATTGGTAAACCTGTGTATTGGCCTGCAGTTGGTTTTAAGTGTTCTTGGAGGGCCACCGCGGCATGAAGGCGCCTCAAGAACCACCGATCCTCTGTGATATTATGTGTTTACGATGCTTTGCTGTAAACAGATTTGTTATGCTAAGTTGGGTTGTTGGTTATATATTCACTCACTTAGCTATATGATAATCCCACCACCCTACTTCTTGCAGGTTACGATTTTGATATAACGGGCTGGGCAAGAAGCTTTGATCGGAACAGAATTTTTGACCAGACGTTTACTCTGATATTTATTTTAGATGAGTTATTGTTGTCTTTGAAATTATATAACACTCAGTTGGCTATACTACGATTTTGAAATAGTATGACTTTGTGTACATAATATGTAATGTAAATTGATAAGGTATGTTTGACATGCGCTTCCGATGTATAGTATATTATTATAAAAAAATGGTTGTAAATTATGGGGTACGTGTCATATCCCACACTAAGAACCGTGATCTATTTGACTGATTATGAAAAAGGACTACGGTTCTCACGCTAAGGACTACGGTTCTCACGCTAAGGACCGTAGTCTATTTGATTAATTATATAAAAATATATATTTAATTTATATAATTTCATATACATTTTGAGTAATGCAAATGGAATAATTAATACAAACTAGGGCTATGCATGGGTCAGTTTGGGTCGGTTATGACCCAAAACCGTATCCATAACCGAAATATCGGTTAACAAAAAACAAAAACCGGTTTAGTCGGTTAATTTCCGAGTCAATTTGTTGGTTAATAATTACTTGGTGGGTCGGCTTTTCGGTTATTAACGGAATAAACCCATTACTTAATTCTTAAAGAATTTTTGTCCATATACATGAAATGGTGTCAGGCATTTGTAGGACCCTTACTAATATTTTAAAACTCTATCACATGGGTCCTACTTTCTATACCATTTATTTATTACTCTCTCCGTCCTATATTTGTAGTCCACCTTTCCATTTTGGGAGTTGATAAATACAACAAAATAAATTATATATGCAACAAACTGTACAACAATTTTTGCTTATAGTATAAGTGTACTATATCATAAATTTGGTGTATGAATCACTTTAAGTGTTGTATTTATCAGCTCCCTCCATTTTGGGATGTCCTAAATTTATTGTCCATTTCTACTTTTCAACCAATCAAAACATTGCAATGTGGTGAGAGATTAAATCTTATTGCTTGTAGAGTACAACCAGTACATTTTTCTTAATCTGCGTGTTTTTTTCTGTGGACAATAAAATTGGGACGGAGGGAGTATTAAATTAATTTTTCTGTATTTTTTATGCACTTTTTCTAATTATTCTTTCTTATATTTTGTACCCTTCTGTACCTTTTCTATACTTTTTTTCTTTTTTTAAATCAAAAGATTATATGGAAAGTAGATTTAAATGGTATATAAAGTTGTCTTAAAAAAATGATATATAAAGACATTCCCCTATCAAATACGTCCATTATTTATTTAAGGAGGGAAGGAGCCTCACACTTTTTAAATGGGATCGATGTGGGACAAATTCACTTCAAAGAATTTCTTTGCTTTACATTTTGATCTCAATTTTTTTTGTTGCAAAGACAGACTTTTATTACTTTAAAAAGAAACAAAACAAAATACATAGAATAGGATCCATTACAAACAAAAGAAACGAGCTGCATGATCACTACCATATTACAAGGATGAGTGGTTTGTTGTTTCTTTGCATTTGGTCTTAATTGTCCTAAACATTATATAAATTTGATAGAAAAGAAACTAGAAAACTACTCCGTAAAAGCAAATTAAGAAATTGTCTTGAGAATGTCAACCATTAATAAAAAGTAAAAGCAAACCAAATAGAAGTTTACAACTCAGAGTATCATCAATCAGCTCCAATCAATATTATTTGAAATCTTCACATTTTAAACGCCAATCTAATTCTTCAATCATCTAAGCTAGTGTAAGATTTAGTGTGCTACTACTATTATTATGATTCATTAATCATCTAAGCAAGTTATATGCTCACCATTCTTAAGAGCCATATACGTATACGTTTCTATATAAAATAAACTGTTATTTACTTAAAATTTGGTGTGCTACTATCATTATTATAATTATTATTATTATTATACTATGTATAAGTATATTTAAGGTAAAGATTATATATATAGGAATGGGATCCTGTAAAAAAATAAGGAGATAAAAAAAACAGTGAAAACACATCTTCACCCTCCATCTAATCTAACTTAAATATATATAATTAACGGTGAAAACACTTTTTCCTTCACAATTTTTTTAAGGTGTGAATTTTTATTTTTTTTAAGTAAACCAAAAAAATTAAGGTTTACACAAAAAAAATATTTTTTGTGAAAAAAATAAAATAAAGTCAAATTCGAAAACCAAAACAAAAAATTTAAGGTTCACAATTAAAAAACTTAAAAACTTTCCGTGAACCCAAAATGAAAAAATAAGATTCATAATTAAAAAAGTTAAAAACTTGTTGTGAATCTTAAAAAAATTAAGGTTCACAGTTGAAAAAAAATGTTCACAATTAAAAAAGTTAAAAACTTTCCGTAAACCAAAAAAATTAAGGTTCACAATTGAAAAAGTAAAAAATATCCGTGAACCCAAAAAAATTAATGTTCACAAATGAAAACGGAAAAAACTTTCCTTGAACTCAAAAAAGATATTAAGGTTCACAGTTGAAAAAAAAAGGGTTCACAAATGAATTTTTTTAAAACTTTTCGTGAACCTAAAAAAATTTAAGGTTCATAGCTGAAAAAAAAGGTTCACAGTTGAAAAAGTTAAAACTTTCCGTGAACTCAAAAAACAAATTAAGGTTCACAGTTGAAAAAATTAAAAAAATTTGTGAACCTAAAAAAAATTAAAGTTCACAATAAAAAACTTCAAAATTTTCGTGAAAAAATTAAAAAAAAAATTATATGAAAAAAATAAGGTTCACAATTGAAAATGTTATAAACTTTGTGTGAAGCAAAAAAAATAAAATAATGGTCCATGACGAAAATTTTATATGAAACAAAAAAATATATAAGGGTTCACAAAAAAATTCATATGTGAAGCAAAAAAAATAAAAGTTCACAACTTAAAAAAATTGTGAATCAAAAAGTGTTTTCACCGTTTTTTTATCCTCACCACTTATATATATATATATATATATATATATATATATATATATATATATATATATATATTAGATTAGATGGAGGATGGAGATGTGTTTACACTGTTTTTTTTATTTCCTTGTTTCACCAGAAATATCCCCATATATATATATAAACAGAGAATAGAATAAAATAGAATATGACTATACAAGTATATACGTATATATTATGGCAGTTCAGTTAATTTGGGTCGGTTAATATACGTTAACCGTAACTGACCCATATGAGTCGGTTAATTCAAAATCCATAACCGAACCATCGGTTATTGATTTGGATCGGTTAAAGTGGATCGGTTAAGTCAGTAAATTTCGGCTATGGATCGATTTCGATTTTTATTGCTCACCCCTAATACAAACATCTGCTAAACTGATATATACACAAATAAGCAAATACAACAACTAAAAATTCCAATTTCAATCATTTATCTACCAAATGGAAAAATGGTAAAGTTTTAATTACAATTATACATATTGAACCAAAAATATCACCCTACATTCTTTAAGAGTTTAAGATGCATACATGTAGCATTCCTCCATTAGTTTAGCAGCCTTTCTTGACATATTTACAAGTAGGTGTAACAAAAAATCAACTACAATATTATAATTAAATAAAAAATGTTATTTATACACACAAAAAGTGTAATAAACATATTCGCAAGTGGAGGTGTAAACTGTGATTTTCTTTGCCCAATCAAGAAACACTTGTGATAAATGTAACAGATTAAAAATGAAAAACATAAAGTAAAAAAGTCACCTTATCATGGGCAAGCCTAAAAAAATATTTTGTGTGCTTGTTCAAACTGGAACGTGTCTTTTTCTTCTTCTCACTAGCGACCTATCCAATAAAATAACTATGAAATTTGAGGTATAACAATCCAAAATAAAGACATGACAACCTCCAAGCTTTATATAACAAGTTCTAATGCATTGTCGAGGCTGTTTGGATTAATCTAAAAGACAAAGGGACGGTATACATTCCTCCATTAATGTTTGGATTAAGTTTTCATTGCTAAATGCCATAGAGAAAAGCACACTACCAATTTACCCATACCATGGAGCATTTCGTAGCCAACTTTCCGCAGCATGGAAGTTCAACTGACAAGCACCATTCATATTTAATAAGTAACAAATATGAAGGCAATTTCAGCACAAACTAAATGGTATGCTTCAAACTCACCTTCCGAGTGACATGTCAATACGAGCATGAACAAATAAAATGTATGCTTCATAAAGCATCCTGAAAAACTTCACTTGTGAGCGTGTTGAGCTACTAGATGACTCGAAATTAGGCATATTTAATATGCTCACATCTGCGTCATCTAAGTTAAGAAGCTTCAATAATGTTTCTGCTTTGTAGGCATATAGCTAAAAGTTTAATATTGACACATTTAGTTTTCATTATAAGAACGCTAATGATCTAATGAAACACTAAATATTGATTACGTGAAGTCTGAGGACATGATCTGATCCATAGGAGATGCTAGCCCGCTTTCCCCTAACACATCCGCCCAAATGTTGATCGGCACACATGATCTATTAGTCCATGTTGAAGTTTGTGTTGACTAAAGACCACAACATAATCATACCAAAGACCTAGCAACCACAGTAGCATTGTACACAGCTATACTTCTACCCCTCGGATAATATTGTAGTCGTGGGTGCTATAGTATCGGAAATCATGTATTAGATAATGGAATAATTATAATACGGTTTAAGTATTGTAAATCTATACACGATCATATAGAACGGTTATAAATCATATCGGAATATTGTTCAAATGGAACATCTCAAATAGTCATACAAATACGTCCTACATAATGGCTTAAAAATTTCATATACGGTATCGGTAGTTCGGGATGAGAGATCGATAGTTACTTTAGAACTCTAGGAATACGGTAGGACTTACGAAAGTTCGGTGGATTATAAATCCAATTCATAGTAATACTTGTTAATGTGGACCGACCTTGTCACGTAGACAACGGTCGGGCAGAGATCGGAATTCTCTTTCATTTCTTTAGTGATTGGTAGGCTTAAGCCTAACAAGGGGAGAAGACTCTCGGATAGATCGGGCGTCTTAGTATTAGACATATCACATAGTCGGCCTTAGAAACACGCGGACCTAGGTTTCGGTTGAATTTCGGGACGAAATTCTTCTAACAAGGGGAGAATGTGACACCCGGTCAAAAAGGGCAAAATTAGCCCCTAATTTAAACCTAAATCATTAGTACCCGGTACGTGTTAAAACGAAAGTATTCAAATCTTATATATGTAAATATATATAGAACATTAAATAATTATTTAATAATCGTTATAAATCAATATGAAAGAACGCAGAAATTCAAATACGGACGTTGGTGCAAAACATTTTTAAATAATATATTATTAATGAAAATAATAATTATTTACTCGGTTGAAGTTTTAAATACATTTTGTACACTAAAAACTATCCGTATATTCAAAGTAAAACAAAGATATAATTTTATATATCATTTAAAAGTATTTTTATAAAATACTTCAATTGAAAACTTATACGATTATATTTTTAGAAATTTACCATTTGAAAAGATTATACTACATAATGATCGGGTAAACGAACACGGAGCAAAATTACAAACCAACCTCAATTATTGGGGTCGGTTATACCCAACCAACCCCAATAATTCATTGAAACCAAAACTGAGACTCATCTCTCTCTCGACCTCTTTCTCTTTCGGTTCTCTTCATCAAACCACAAACAACAACATTAACAACAACACACAAGAATCAGTAGCATCAACAACATAATCATCATCTTCTTCTTCATAATTAACCCTCATCAACATCGTGCACATCATCAACATCACTCACGGCTTCAATTTTCGAATTGATACTAGGAGATTGCGGACTATCTATTCCACGTCGGATATATATTCATTGCTCGGTGACTCAGGTGAGTCTCACAACCCCACTTATACTGTTTTTAAACTTGGATGAGATACAATGCTTACTTGTATTCGTGATCACAAGTAATTTGATTAGTTAATTTAATTATTAACTCAGTTAATTTAATTTGGTTATCATTGTCGGTCTTGATTTTCTTTGTTCGGGTATTGCATGAGTGTTTTAATACGGGAAAGTCCTCATCATTGCATGGTTCGTTAACTTAATAAGGTGTGATTACTAAAAGATAGATCTATCATGGGAGTGACGTCTCCGTTCGGGTTGCTAGCTACAACCACGTTCAAACGGGCATTTTAATAATTGTTATGGGTGTTGACACCGTACGGGATGCACAAAACGGGTTAGGCCTCGAACCATGCTTAATGCAATACAATGTCATTGTCGGTAAATCTAGTCGGAAACCTTAATTGGTTTAATCATTGTTCGGAAACCTTAATTGGTTTATCATTGTTTGGTTATGTTGTTTAATCATTGTCGGTATTAAATCGTCAGATAATCATGTTGATCACATCAATGTTTTATTTTAAACCTGTGCGATTCATCAGCTTTATAGCTGACCTTTTTAGTGTTGTATTCTCAGGTAATCAGCTACAGTAAGATGACCCTCAGGATAAGCTATCTATTACGAGTCGCATGCATCTACAAACATATGAAGATTTTCTTTCATTATATTTTGTTAAACGTTATGTACTAAAATCTTCGGAAATCATTTTGCGAACTCGCTATTATGTTGTAAACTTATGACTTAAACTTTGTACTACTTTTGTAATATTTATAAACGTCTCATGTAGAATCGTTTGCTCGTAACCTCTGTGCTTGATATTTGATTAGTCACACCCAAATTATCGCTTCCGCAAACCATGAAATCGGGGGTGTGACAACCAGCTTCACCAAAAACCGTCATTGCAACCTCTGTAAAGTGCAGTAGTTCCAATGTTGACAACACTGTACAATTTTGTATAAATTCAAATGATAGTATTCCATCTATTTGCTCCAAAATCCAGTTCTCAATAAGTCATTATAAATTCAAATACTGATTTCAATAAACACACATATATATTGGAGCCTTACGTTGTGCCAAAGACGATGGTGGTGAGAAACCGAGATATATCTGTACGTAGCAGCTTGAAAACACCATTATTACCTTCTTTTCAGCCAGCTCTCTAACCTATAAATAGAATACTACATAGTATCATGGATCA
The DNA here is from genome assembly GCA_963422505.1 of Pseudognaphalium luteoalbum. Lineage (NCBI taxonomy): Eukaryota > Viridiplantae > Streptophyta > Magnoliopsida > Asterales > Asteraceae > Pseudognaphalium > Pseudognaphalium luteoalbum. Next base: position 57,386,367 of record OY730192.1, read on the forward strand.
TGACTTTACTAATCATACCAAGTTATCAACATAAAAATCAACATTTTCTGGGCCTAATTTACCCTATAAGCAGTAACAATTCAAGCAAAATTCGATTGTTAAAAAGTAGCATTTTGACTGTAATAACAAGTCCCGAAAACTGGTGGCATATAAACAACTCAAACAAGTCTCGAAAACTGGTGGCATATAAACAACTCAAGTAATGCATGCATACATACATACATACATACATATATATATATATATATATATATATATATATATATACTAGGTAATTTCACGGCTGTGCATAGCACAGCTCACGACAATTAACATGATCATCGAAAAGAAATATTTGAGGTTAAAAACTAATGAGCTTTTTACATTCTCGCATGCAGCATGGCATGAACATTTAATCTTTTACTAAAATAAAATATACGCACCTATGGAATATAAAAGACAAACTATGCATTATACTTACATCACTGTGAAGAAAAAATATAATTTTATCAAAAAGTAATTCTCGGCGCTTTTAGAAAGTGTGTAAAACTTTTTGAAGAAAATAAAATTTTCCACACTTATATATGCAAGAAAGAAAAACTCACATTTAAAAGTGTAGAGAAATTGCAACTTTTCAACAATTAAAAGTGTGAAAAAATTTTTGTAACACATAATTTTCCCATACAAGAGAAAGTGTGGATAAATTGGGTTTTGAATTTTTTTTTCTACATTTTTAAGTATCGATAAGTTGTAATTTATCCATACTTTTAAGTGTAAACTTTTTTCCTCATACTTATTGATGTAACAATTTTCTACACAATTATGAGTGTAAATAATTTAACATAATTTCACAAATTTTTAAAAGTGTAAAAAAATGTGGATATAAAATACTATCTTTGTTGCAATGCATGAAACTCTATTTCCTTTAATAGACAACCTTGCATCGAAGGAAAACGGGTTTGATTTGGAACCATTTACATAACATGTCATTAGGCAAATCCACAGTATATATAAAAAGGTTCCAAGATAGGAGGATCTATACGACCACTAAATACTTGAAAATGTAGTGTGGTTGAAACGGTATGAGTAGAAATTAAGAAATGGTAGTCGAGACATATCATGCCGTCGTATCTATTTCTCTGGTGTTTTAATACTATTTCTACCTTACAAGAAAATATTTTGTTGTGATTAGGTCATATTACCCCATACTACCATAGTACAACTCAGTGAAGTAAAGAGATGGATGCTCAAATTCAACTACTCAACTATGACATGCTTAATTGCTTCATGTACACGCCACATGCCCATCCCTTTTAGCCATGCCACCACTCCTAGCTAGCCTTTCCTCCTCCATCAGTTTCATCATGCATTGACCAAATTCTTGAAGTCAAGTATGTAGGAGAAAAATTTGATTACAATACCTAGATAAGTTAATTAGTTAAAAAGTAATTAAAAGTAGATCTATTAGAAAGTTATAAAAGACATACTTGTGATCAGATTATTATACAGTGTGTTAAGGTTGGGGAAAATAATATGTGTTTTTGAAATATGTATCGTATCTGCCAAATCTTGTTTTTTATTAAATACTTATATTATCTTATTATTTTTATTTAAGTCATCACCATTCACCACAAACCACATTTGAATAATTTTGCATCGTACTTAATAGTAATTAACTGGATCCGAGTGTAAGTCAAGAATATTTGTTGGAGCTTTTGATCTAGCTCCACCTTGAACCGATTCTTCAAACAATATAATAGAAATAAATAAAAATACGTCCGTTTCAATAATATATACAAGTACATGCTTGTTAAAATAAAGAATAAATTATATAAGAGCACCACTAAAATACATGAAACCCCTCAAACTTAACTCACAATGATGTCTTGAGTCATAAGATGTATATTTGAGCACTTCAAAAGTCTTATAACTCATTGAACTGATAACAAAATAAAAAACACGATGTTAGTTCTCATTCATTTCAACTTAATTAATTAAACAACAACAAAAAAAACAAGTCAGTTCTCATTCAAAAGAAGGTTTGCTCAAACAATTTTTTGTTTTAGTTTTATCGACAAGATATAAAAAGTTTCTGAATCTTTTTACAAAAAATAACATACCTGAGACAAAAACACGTCACGTTTAGAACAAAGTTGTGTAGAAAGTTCCTCCCATTGTTGAAAGGAGAAGCGGAGGAAAACTATATAAACATAGAAATACAAAAAATGAAATTGCTGAATAAATATTATAAATAATCGTTACTTAAAAGTTAGGTATCATCGAAGTTGTATAGGTTAAACGCTAGATATATACTCCATATATGTACTTCCATTGCTAGCAAATGCTTTGTTTTATTTAACATCACCGGTGCTTTACTTGACATCCCTGGATTTTTACTTGACGTCATCCCTGCTTGGGTTGAACACCCACTCTGCTTGAAAAGCCGGTGTATACTTCTTACCTGTGTATGCTTGACAAAGTTTTGTGGCTGATCAGGTGACGGTATAGGACCCCACTTTTTCTGACTTGGAGCAGGTTGTACCAGCGGTTTTGTAAGTGTACCTGTTTTCTGCCTTTGAGGCGTACCCTGATCATTTACGGGTCTCTGGGCCCGCTTTTTCTGAACTGTAGCAGGTTGTACAAGTTGTTTTTTTAGGTGTACCCTTTTTCTTCCATTGATTCACAACATCTTCCGAATGGACCAAAAAATCTGTCTCATCCTAGTAACAAATTAAATTGAAACCATGCATTTGTTAGGTTTTCAATACAATAATTGAAGTACATACGATTTACTTATAGATAAATATTGGGTACGTACATCAGTATATTCAATCAACGAACTAGGCCATGAAATGAAACTGTTTTTGGCTTCTCCCAAAGCAGTCATTCCACCAACCTGCTTAGGAAGTCTCATGTTCATGTATTGATCAACAACTTTATTAACCTGCACCTTTTTGTGGTCTGGTGACATAGGTTACCCGTGTAGCAACCCATTCCCTCGAGGATAGGCCATTCCTCTAGCAACTTTCACCCTTTCGAACCCAATTTCAGCAAGCAAGTTACATGCAGTGGGGGTTTGCAATGATACGTTATGAAAAAAAATATAAAAGTGATATATAATTCTTCCAGCTGGTAAAAATGTAATATATCAAATATGAATACCGTTAAATCGTCAAAAGGATAAAACCCTGACCCAACACTACTTCGCCTCATATCGAGATTTGCTCCAGATATACCGAGATCCCCTGATGGTTGCGTTGCAGTCGCATCCCTCCTTCCCAGCTCAATTCTCTCAAGCTGAGCCACCCTTCTTTCTAAACTCTCCTTTTCCTCCTTTTTGTTTCTCCTTGATTGCTTCTCATAACCTGAGGCTGCCTTCGTGAAGCCGATTGTGTGCCCCACCGCCCTAGTCCTCCCCGGGTACTCTTTTCCAACTACATCCCATATAGCATCTCTACTGTTGGGATCTGGATCTGCACATAACTCCCGGTCCTTCTGAATCTGTTACAACCAATAAATAGTTAAATTGTAATTGTTTATAAATAATAATAAGTTTAATAAAATATGTAACCAAACACAATTGACATTACCAATTCCTCCACAATAGGAACAAAACCCTCAGGTATGAGTAGTTGCTTTCGGCTATTGAATCCACATCGAGCCCTAATGTATGTAAACACCCGCTTATTGTGAACCTTAAATAAGCGAGCAACAAAAGAGGTGGGATCCAAATCTTTGGCCTCTTCCCTCTCCTTTTGCCACTCTGCTTCATGTCCCTTATACCCCTTAGGTCCGAGCTTAGGGGGATTCTTGTTCAAAGAAGCTAGATATCTACCTCTCTCACTTAATTTCTTCATTTAAAATGAAATAGTTTAAACAGGAAAACAATCATTCATGTAGTTAAATGATTTCTAAATAAAGATTATGTACCAAAAATAGAATATGATTAGTTAAACGAAAAACATGACATGTTACCTGAAATTCCTCACTGTTGATCCTCTCAACGAATTGTTCCCAGAGTCCTTCTTCCTCTCTGAGATAAGGATAATCCTTAAATGGGGTTTCTCCCGTTCTCACATACTTCTTAACCAAATTTCTCTTAAAATCTTTCCATGCCTGGTTGCATTTCCCAAGAACAACCTTCTTGTTCTTGTCATCTGTAATACTGGGTGTTGATGTCTGGATTTCATAGAAACTATTAATATATTCATAGTTGTATTATGAGATACAAAAATACTTAACGGTTTAGATTTAGTTACCTTAATCTCATCCCATATTCGATCTTTCACTGCGGGGTCAACTTTGTCCCATGAATCATGGAGTATACTAACCCTGCACCTAGTCACAAGGCCTATGTAATTACTAAAACTAACTTGACCCGGCCTAATATTTGGTCCCCACAAACTGATAGGATTCTGCATAACAAAAAATGACTTTTCTTTTAGTTACTTACATGATTCCCCACAAACTGATAGTATAATTCATTAATTCCCGACAACAAAAAGCAAATCTTCACTTCTGGAATTCTGGTTATATATCATACAAACATTCCCTTTTTGTTCTTATACATTTTAATTCAAATTATGTTGAACACAAGCTGTATAAAGAAAAATAAGTTACCATTATAGTTGTAGTTGGACGAACCCTAACTGAAATTCGAAAATTCAGAAGGAAAAGAGTACCGCTAAACTGACAATAATCCAAGGGTTCAGATAAACAAACACACCACGGTTCCGCAAAAAAATGGAGAAAAATGATGGATTATGATTGTGATTTATGGATTTGTTATGTTTTTATATTTTTGTACGAATGAAGGCAAATGTGAAAATTTGAGAAATTTTGGAGGTAATGGGGAATATATGAAGTGAAAATAATGGTGGGGTACTTGAATTTTCGAAAAGACCACGATTTCACTAGAATATATATATATATATATATATATATATATATATATATATATATATATATATACGTGGTCTACAAGATTAAAATACCATGGTTTAAATATAGGAACCCGTGGTACATTCACTTTGCACTTTTTGAATATTTTTTGTTGTTCACTTGAAAATAGCTGTATTAGTAATTAATTAATTTTAATTACATATAGATGATAGATCATCATTTTTTTAAAACTTCTTACGTCAATGATCCTTTACACTAACGATGGTTAAGTCTCCGTTAAAAAGGACAATGTAGGTTTTCTTTATTTCTTATTTATTTTTTGAGCAAAAATAAATCATAAAATTTGATGTATATAGATGCATTATTAGGACAAACAAAATTTTCATCTTTCACATTTCACTTAGCAAATTCATCATCAAATTATTTTCAATGATCATCAATTTATCACCATCAGTTTCTGATGATCCGTACTCCGTATATACCACGAGAATTATTATCATCGCTAAATCCAAAACCATTTTCATCATCTTTCGACCAAACACCATCTTAATTTGGAGTCGTAAGATCCAATTATTGTCAATACCTAAACCATATGATAAGCTAACAATAAAATTACACATGATTAAATTTTAATTGTTAAAAATTAAAGAATAAATCAGACTAGCTAGTAAATCGAATTAAAATTTTAAAATGTAACTAAGCATACCATCATTAATTTCATTATCGTCATCATAAATTATTACACCTGGCGTATCCAGCCATAAAGTAACCACAGTCCACAGAAGACTAACCATCCATCCATCGAACGTACTTCAATATGCTGATTTAACAGTGACGACGGTTCTCCATAAACTAACCGTGATCATAAAGTAACCGCGGTCATATATTGGCACCAATTTCGCAATTTTCATTTTCTATACTCTATACAAACCATAGTTAATAAGTAACCGTGGTCATACAACCTTCAATATATAGTTCAATTTACTGCTTCAATAGTGAGCACGGTTCCCCATAAATTAACCGTGGTTATTAAGTAACCGTGGTCAACTGGTCATATATATCGTCGCCTATTTACAATTTACTACAATAAATAAAAGAGTCTGTTGAGTAAACAATTCGATCGGTTATATAAACCGTATTCTTCCTCAACGCCTCATATATAAGTTTTTTATCAGTTAATTAAATTGTATGTTTCAATTCCTAATTACCACACAAAGTCTTGCCATTATTTTCCTTACAAAACAAAGTCTCATGGCGTCCACATCCGATAATTCCAAAAACAATAAGAGATCATCAAGCCCACTAGCATCACCACAACCATCACCCAAGTCCATAAAAAGGAATCCCTACGAATTCTATGGAGTTTCTCAACATGTTTGGGATAGGTGTAATGACGGACGATTAGGGACAGAGAAGTTGTTAGAAACGCATGAAAAAATTGTTCAGAAGTTGAAAGAAAAGATCAAGCGAGATGAAGAATCTATACAGTATTATGTTAAATGTGTAGATGAAAATAAAGGTCAGGGACCATGAAGAACAGATCACTCGTTTTGTCATGACCATCTTCAGTCCAGACCCTTAATTCTTTTATTTTCATCGATCATGTTTATATGCTCGTCTGATCTTTTTTGTTTTTAATTATAGTATTATTATTAATGTTTAATATTAATGTAAATGTTAATGTTAAATTGTTAATATTACGTTATGTTTTGTTTATGTTTATGATATACTCCATTTTACTAATTTCAAAATTTTTGCTATCTAAAATTTTAAATTATCATATATATATTTTCCTAATTGATAAATTTATTTATATTTATATACAGTATATCATAATAATCATCATTCGTACGTACTCTTTATATAGTCATTCTAATCTTCTCCTATACATTCGTCTCTTTGAAAATGTATTATATCTTTTGTATATATCCATAAATATAAAAAAATTCAAATATAAAAATAAGAAGTTGATCGAATCGGTATATATACGGATCAAATCTCTTTGGCCCAATTTTTATATTATTTAAGTATATATAGATGAAATTTATACTCCTTTGAAAAGTGTAATTAAAAAATATATTATGTATATAGCTAGATTACCACTAGCATTTAAACCCGTGTGTATACATGGGCCATCAAATGCATATTTTATTTTTTTAGTTACACAGATAATATATATGATAGAAATTCTCACATTTTGTATGAAAATACTAAATAATGAAAGATCAAGAGAGCATGTTAGATTTTGTATATATATAGTAAAGATTTTAATTATAAATTATTAACTAACGAATTATATGTTGTATATAATAAAAAAAATCATGCAAAAAAAAATAGTAATATATAAATTATGTTTTATTTAATAAAACTTACTATTTTTATGTTACTTTTTATTTAAATTACACTTCGGATAAATCAATTTCAATATTTACATAACCCAAAGTTAATATCAAATTCGATTTAATACTTCAAAAAAAAATAATTCATTACATTAGTATCGATTTGCATGAAGCCTTGATGATATTTATTTTAAATATATATGTTTGATTTGATTATATATATTCTGATGATGATTATGATGATTGAAAACTTGAAAGTTTGCTTTATATGCTAAATTAAAAAATTATATATATATATATATATATATATATATATATATATATATATATAGATGATCTTAAGTTATCGTTAGATTTAGATGAAGATATATATACTTGTAAGTTATATAAACATAAACAATTATTTAAATGTTATTGTTTTTGAATTATGATGTCATTATCTCCTTAAATTTAGCCAATTGAATCAAATTAAAGTATTTAATTGGCTAATCAAATATTTGATGACATCATTAGGTGAATCATATATTATATTTAATTAATAATATTTAATATTGTCGCACCCCCAAAACACGTGGCAGCGGAAACAGGAGGTGTCACGGGGGCGCCGACCAAATCAATAATCATAACACAAGGATTAAAGCAAACGACCTCTATATGAGACGTTTGAAAATATTACATTACCATAATTCAAATGTTTACACAATAAATCTGGAGTTCGCATAAACCGTTTAGAGATTTCTAATACATTACTGAATTTACAAAATACAGCTACATGCAATCTAATCTCTTGATGTTTTGAAAACAATGCGACTCGAGCTAAGCTTTCCAAAAGCTTCCTACTGCGGCGGGTTACCTGAGAAATACATACTAAAAGGTCAACATAAAGTTGGTGAGTTCATAGGTTTGTTAAGTAATCAGTTGCTAAAATGATCCACAAGATTTCACAAGTTTTGCATCATTCGTCAATGATAAGTAAAAGAATCGTTATCCAACGACAAGTAAAAGTATTGCATACAACAATAAAAGTATACCATTTGCATGAGTCTCATAGTCAAGCTTAACGTTGTTTACCTCCGGTAAGTGTACTAATCCGATACACTTCTAAATCACAAGTAATACTGCGCCCGTGGGTTGGCTAGCGCGACTAGCCCAGACGAGGTTTGTCAAACCCTGATAGTACCACCCAATAATACTCACGCACAAATTTTAATGACTATGATAGGTAGAGGACTTTAGTGGATTATTCAGGTCTCATGCAATCCGTACAAAAAACGTTGTTTCCAGTACTTGTGATCATAAAGCAGTTTATAAAACAGTTGTATGTATTCTCACCCCAGTGAAAAACCGTAAAAAGGGGCTATGAAACTCACCAGAGATAAGCAGGTAGCAAGCAATATCAAATATTAGCAAGTAGTGGGTGTTCTCGTTCCCGTATGCAACCTCCTAACGCCCTAAACGTATGAGGTTGTATAAGTAGATGTCTCAAAAGACCATCTATAGCGATTGTATAAGTGGGGGTTAATGTCCACTTAAGCCAATCGGGTAGGTGGGGGTTTTATGTCCACCTAAAGCTAGTTCATCAACTAGTATGTCCAAATAGTAGTTCAAGTTTGTTTATCGAAAACGTGTACGACCCGTTGGTGAAAGTTTGTAATAATAATTCGTTAAGACATTATCATTATGATGTTGTATCGTATGCTTACAAAGCATGTTTATGTGTTATCGAGTTATATCGTATAAGTTTAGAGGTTACATGAAGTTCAACACTTAGTGTGAAATCTAGTTTTAAAGATTCTGTTTAGGCGTCACTTAGGGCGTCACTTAGGTAAGTGTCGCTATAGGCGGCACTTGCTCAGGCGTCACTAGAGGTAAGTGACGCTATAGGCGTCACTTGGGTAAGTGTTGCTATAGGCGGCACTTGGTCAGGCGTCACTAAAGGTAAGTGACGCTATAGGCGTCACTTGGGTAAGTGTCGCTGGTAGGGCGGCACTTACGCCTGATCTAAATTTCAATTTTAATCCAAGTGTTCTAAGTGTCAGTTTTCGTTCGGGAAACTTTCTAAAATTAGTTTTTGGTCCAAGTTACTAATTAAGTCATTCAAACCCATTTTTGTTACCACTTTCCAAATATAGTAAGTTTTTCGAAAACGAGCCACTTTTGTTGACTTGGTCAAACTTACTCGGTTTGACCCGAAACTTTCACCCAACCCAAATATCAGTTTGTAGGGTCTAAATATGTTGTCGGTTCATGTCGGAGTTCACCAATAGTCTTGGTTTTTATACAAGTCCAAAAACAGTCCATATTTATGTTTTTCGGTTTTGTCGGTTCACTTCCTCTATTTTTCTTAACTAGTTATATTCCGAGTTAGAGTCCACAATTTTTACCAGTTGTTCTACCATGTGTCTAGAGGTTAACTTAATTTTTCCAGTAATTATAGTGTCCATCTTGATAGGTATAAAATTTATGGGTAGAACCATACTCAGTTTTTAAGCACATGCAGACCAGTCGCATAGATTCGTATTTATATGAAAATCCGTAGATTTATGGAAAGAGCCATAGCATAACGTTTTGTAGATCTTTTCAATACTCAACTTTTAAAAAAAATGCATCTTCTAATTCTTTGTAGAACTCAAGTTATGGTCGATTTACTAAGCTGACTTTTCTGAGACAGATTATGTAAGTTTGAATATAATTTATAAAAACGATTTTTGTCAATGGTTTTGGACATAAACATGATAGATGAACTTTATAACATGTAAATAAACATTATGTAAGTAAAACTAATGAAGAGTTTAGGTGATTTATACCAACAAGATGAAGAACAAGTGATGATGAGGAAGATGATACTCTTGAGCTTGAAAAACCCTAGCAAATGGTGGTGGTTGATGGTGATTTAGTGGTGGTGGTAATGGTGGTTCTTGGATGGTGAAAGGGACTGAGTTTTCTGGAGTTTAGAGAGGGGAAGAGTGTGAGAGAGAATAGAGAGAAAGTGGAAATGGGTGGAGTGTAGAATGAGGAGTGAGGTGGAGTGTGGGATTGATATCCTTGCATGAAATTTGAATGGGGGAGGGGAATGGGCAGAAAAAAGGGGAGGAGAGGGGTGGCTGGTCGTTCTCATGGGCCCCACCAAGGGCATTATGGTTATTTTTCATTCCTAGCTTAATTTGTTGCGTTTTACGTTCGTTTACTCGCTCGGTTTGGTGTTAAATGTTTAATATGCGTTTTTAAGTATCAATTTAAGTTTCAATATTTCCAATTGAAGTATTTATTCTAAATACTTGAAAAATATTTACAAAAATGATTCGTTAATTTAGTGATCTCGATTTGCGCGTTCGTTGTACGGACTCTAAATCGCGTAACGTTTTATTTGGACGTTTTTCGTTATCGTTTAAAGATACGGTATATTAATTGATAACTTTTCACTAATTAATATATTTTAGATTCAAAAGTGTATTTTGAATTTCGTTCGATTGTCGGGCGCGTTCTGCGCGTTTTCGTTGCGTTTGAGACGTTTTAATCGAAACGTCTAGGTTTTTCGGGTATTATTATATATAATAATAATATATGATAAATAACTTCTAAAAAATAGATTTAAGTTATTTATAAAAATGTTTTCACCAACGTCGTATTTATACTGTGTCGGACTCCGTCCGGTTGTTTTGCACAATTTCACCAAATTGCGTAAGGTAATTACAACTAATTACGTAGCGTAATATAAATCAATTACGGAGGTGTATATTCACATAAAATATACAAATAGTTATAAGTAATTACAAGTATTTAGCCTAATACTAAACTAAACACACGTAATTAGGGTTTCTAGAGGGTTAATCAGTAACCCTAAATCGTCGGGTGTCACAAATATATATATATATATATATATATATATATATATTTATATTTAAGATTTATTTATTTATTATTATTATTACGTACTAGACCTTAAATCCGTTTATACACACGGACATATAATATGTATTTGATTTTTATAATTAAGCAAATAATATGTACGGTAAAATTATACTACGTAATGAATTATGAGATTATAACACCCCTCCTTCACTACCATTTAAATATAATATGTCGGAAGAGCAAGTCCAAATAACCATCAATAATTTACATTATTTAGTCAACATATAAAATCCAACTAATTTTAACCATAGTTTATCAACATGGGTGTTATTTCAAAACCAAAAGATAACATTGATTTATGCAAATCAAATATCAGAGTAACGCTTAGTGGTCAAACATTCCTTCCAGTCCAACTTCTTGCCCACCCATATTATATCATAACCTGCAAGAAGTGTTAATGTGGGGGATTAGCATAACGCTAAGTGAGTGAATAATTAATCAACAGTCCAACTTAGCATAACAACCTTGTGTACAACAATTAACCTTAAACACTTAAGTACACAATACAACTTTTCAACAATTCAACAACATTACAATTCAATAATGAGGATCGGTGGCTCTTTGAGAAACCCTACTACCGTGGTGGCTCTCAAAGAACACTTACCCAACCATATCCGTATGGCCATAACGGAGGAGACCGATAGCTAATGGTTATTATCCTCAAAAACAGGTTCTACACACAACGAATGAAGTAAAACTCTGTGTAATTCACACAATAACCAACTAGCCCAACCAACCAAATCAACTCGTTGAACTCATCAACAACTGATGCCCGAAGGCCAAATATATATCACGTGATCACATATCCACATATTTATCAGGTCACACATCAGACTAATCAGTATATCAACAGTATTATTACTAACAACCATAATCATCATAGCAAACTAGAACAGTAATAATACGTTACTTATTGTAACCAAACCTGTTACAACTAAATCACACTGAGGATTAAAGATCCACTCACCGACTACCTCAGTCGTCCACTCAGTAGTTTAATGTCACTGAGTCTTCTCTCCACATCTGAGAATACAACAGAATAACACAAGTTAGTCACCTGTCTCTAAATCTATATAACATCACTCCAATAGATTTACACCAGCAATTCCCAATTACTCAATACATATAAATTAACACAATTATCAATATGTCAACACATTTAGTAACTATAAGTTTCATAGTCACTAATCACAATTATATTTAGTAGCTACAATATGATATTTAACCCAATTACTTCTAAGATTATGAATAACCCTCTTAAACATCAATATTCATAATCAATTATCAAATTATGATCATTAACAACACATCATCATTTTACTCTACTTTAATTATCACTAGTCAACATATTCTCAAGAACACCTCTTGAACACTGAATCACAATATAATGTTTGATAATTATAAAGGGTTTATACAATGCAAAAATAAAATAATAGTTGCATACAATAGGCGCTTTGGGACCTACTGTACTAAATATATGGATCATTCCTTTGGAGTTTGGACAATGTTCTGGACAATATTAAAGGGATTCTCTTTTCATACCATCAAAATCTAGAAAAAGAATAGAAAAGTACATAATGTTAAGAAAAAAGTGATGGAAAAAGTACAGTAATGATTGTGTTTTAAAATAAAAAATAAAAAGAAGTAGTATATATATTAGATCATGCATGCATGCATACATAGTGTTTTGAAAAGAATTCTAGTTGAGGAAGATGTGATGGACAGTGTTTTTGACACCGGACAGTATACTAGAGTCAAGTACAGACTGTACAGTAATCCACTCACCATACCACTTTTTACTACTTTAGTAATCCACTCACCATACCACTTTACTACTATTCCGTTTCTATATGACAAGGGATAGGCTATCCATACACTACCTGGACACTATCTATAGATTCTATACACATTAGGATAATAATTACTCATTATAATAATTTAGACATTTATTAGCTTTATCTTTAAAAAATGTTTAAGTTATTCAAACCTTTTAAAGTTCCCTTTTAGTTACTGTCTAGGTTTACATTTAAAATTTATAACTCATAAATAATTGTATTTTGTTAGTTCATATTGTTTGTAATGAAAAAGTTCATCCGAACATATTACTTTTATAACTGAACGTTAGTTGAATTTATAAGTATTTATACTATGATTAATATGGAGACCAAAAATATGTATTTCGAATTTTTAATATTCAAATAAATAATAGGTGAAACGAAAAATCATACATATAGTTTGTAACACGGTGAAAAAAGGAATAAAACTGAGACAATTAAGTGAATTTCATACTTTCCAATATTAACTAGGCAATGATAATTCTCTAGTTCACCTATAGTGGTGTATATATAGCAATCTCAATCTCTTTCTATTCTGACTCTATTTCTTTTTCTTTTTTTTCTTCTAAAAACCCTAAAGTTTTAAAAATGGCATCATGATCTTCTCCTTCTTTCTCATGAAACAAAATATATAATAATTTATAAACTTTAAACCGATTTGCAATTGAATGTTAAATTGGTATACAGTAATGTTTTGTCGTCGAATACAAAAATAGATATAAATGTAAAATAGTACCATAACACAATAATATTCATCGATATATGAAAATGCGACATTACACTTCAACCATCACGTGTTACAATATTACATATCGAAATCAAATTAAAGATATTTAGTAACCCACAAAATCATTGTGACACCCGAAAACTTAGGGCTAGTTATTAGTTCCTAATCATCTGCTAATACATGTAATTAGTACTAGATTATGCTAATTGTATGTATCAATGTATATATTGGAGTATATATACACGTACGCAATTATGTTCAATCGTGCATTTTAATATCGGGCGGATCCCGATACATTAATACGGACGTTGGTGAACTCAATTTATTAAATAATATAAAATTATTTGATAAACATGCTTATTTCCAAAGATTATAGCGATAATATTTCATAAGTATTTTGTATTGTATATAATGCACACAAACGATCAAAAACGCGTAAAACGCGCCCGACAAATGAAATAAACCCAAATTATATTTTTATAATTCATTCTTAAGTATTTTGATAAAATACTTCGAGTAAAAATATTACGCTTTCACGCGTACGAATAAATCGTTTAAAAACGTTACCTGATTCATGTAAACGTACAAATACGCAACGAACGTGCAAACCGAGACCCGACAACATTTAAACAACTTAAAATAAAGTATTTAGGATAATACTTTCAATAAAAATATCGAGATTTAAATCATTATTCAAACACGCGTATTAAAACGTATAACGATAATTAAACGTTCAAACGACCGGGTAAACGAGCACTGCACGGAGCACAAATTGAGGAAACAAAATTTAACAAACCCCACACCCATCTAGTGGGCCCCACCCACGAAAATCAGCAGCCAAAGGGCATGGCAAGCCATGCCATGCCATTTGACTTCAACCTCATTTTACTTCACCCACACTTCACCCACCCCTCCATACTCTCCATCCCCTCTCTTCACCACCTTCCTCTCTCTAAAAACCTGCCACCATCACCACCATAAACCACCATCATCTTACCCATTTTACTTGAAGAAAAACGAAGGAGAAGCAAAGAAGAAGAAGGAAGAACACCAAGCCGAGCTAGCCGCCTCCATCACCTCTCTAGATCACGATTTCTAGTAAGGATCCTCACCACTTTCACTAGATTTACTTGAAGTATACTTGTATACATGTTTAGTTGTTCATTTAACAAGATTATGTCCAAAGTATAAGCTAAAACTCATTTTTCTTGAACTTATATTCACACTGCTTTCTGTCCAGAAAGTTGGTCAACTTCCACGATTTTAATAAAATTCATATCTTAACTAAATTGAATGTTTCTTAAGCCGAAAATGTATCCTGTGATGTTAGCTTTTCAAAGACACCAATTTTGTAACATATCAAGTTCGGTTACTATTTTAAAATAATATTTGTGTTAAGGTGCGCGTTACTGTTCCGGCGGACAGAAATATCTACCCCCTTCTCGAGACCATATCTTGAGTTCTAGACCACTAAAACATATGAGACCAGTGCCAAAACCTCACATAATTTGTTAACTTTAAAAAGTTCTTCTTTAGCCTTTTCCAGAAATACACGGTTTTTAGTGTAGAAGCTGATCTTTGGACTATAGCTGTTCTTGGACCAAAACCGACACCCTTCATAATTATTTTTGTTAAAAATAGTAAATGAATATATAAAAAAACACCATTAAGTGCAGTTTTACACTAGACATATAGGAGAACATGTATGATTTTTAGTTAGGCTTAATTCGGTATAGAAGTTGATTAAATCGAGAGACTTGTCAAGTCAATATCTAGAAAACCAAATTGTAAGAACTGTTTTTGTCAAGAAATCCGTGAATACCATTGTCGCATAAATTAATCCGTGAATATCATTCACGCATAAAAGATCCGTGAATATCATTCACGCATAAACAAAAATCCGTGAATATCATTCACGCATAAACAAAAACCCGTGAATATCATTAACGCATAACCAAAGTCCGTGAATTACTAATCTCGCATGAACAGTGCCCGTGAATTACTATTGTCTCATGAATAGTGTCCGAGAATCCTATTGACGCATTACCCTATTGTCGGACTAATTGTGGCCTTTGACTTTCTTTGACTCACGCACTAAATGGATCCTTTGGACTGTCGGACTCACTTATGGAAAAATTCACTTTTATAATTCTAAGTTTCGAGACTCTACACTTTCGGACCATAAAATTGTCACACATATATATATGTATATACATATACCTTAGTGAATCCTAAAGCTTAGACGCCGAGAACAATAATATTACAAGAGTATTATGAACCAACTTGACATAAGACAACTAAAATGATATTTGCGAAACATTATTATAAACCATCACCAACGGGCCGTACATATTTTCAAAAACTCAAACTAATCTATCAAACAACCAAATTATTTGGACATTACTAGTTGGATGAACAACTAGCATGGACGGTCTTTTGAGACGTCTACATATACTTATAACCTTGTGCGTTTTGAACGCCCGACAGGTTACAGTCTTCGGACAACATCACCTTGTGCAACATCATACTTTCTTGTTAGCAACACACCAGACTCAGGTGAGTCTCATAGCCCCTCATTTTACTGTTTTTAACCCAGGGGTGGGAATACATACTCGTTTTGTTTTACATGTGGACATGAGTACTAAACCTCGATATATACTGCATGAGTTGTTTTGCTAATCATTTTAAAGCCCTCCACTACATAGTTTGTTTATATGGATTTAGCATGATTGTTAGTGTATGGTACCATATGGGATTGACAATCCCCGTCCGGGTTAGCACGCACTAACTGGTCAAACAGACGCATTAGCATTTGTTCATACGAGTGTAGATTAGGCACTCCCAGGGAGGTACCCTCGATCAGGCACTTGGTTGTGATCCTGACACCTCAGTTAAGCTCAAACTATGGGCTCATGGCAGTGATATACATCTATTTTAATTGCTTGGTTGCAAATCATTATATTAAATCTCATGGTTCACACATCATGTTTATCTATGCAAACCTGTGAGCTCACCAGCTTTTTAGCTGACATTTTAGTATGTATTCTCAGGTACTCAACAGTAGTAGATCTGCTCAGGATTATTAGCTTGAGTCGCATACAGACACCAGGAGATTCCCCTGCATTTCTATATTTTGTAATCTAGATATGCCTTAGAATCTCGAGCTTTTGTAAACATTATTACATTTTAAACTTTTATTATATCAATGTAAGCAGTAAACGACGTATATAGAGTCGTTCACTTTATCTTATGTGCTTGTGATATTTGATTAGTCGCGCCCCGACTCGATTCGCTTCCGCACAGTAAATTTGGGGGTGCGACAATCATAGATGATGATAACAGAAACAACAAATTAAAAAACATAGACTTAATTGTGACGTTTTTTATACTAACCCAATGTCACTCTCTTCTCATTCATCGAGTTTTCAAGTTTCTTGATTTCATCCCAAAGTTCCTTGTACTTTTTTTATCCTTGTTAAGAGATTGTGCCATTCCATTAACACATTTTTGAAGATTTTCATCCCTCTGTCCAGGAAGAATGAAAAGCTCATACAAAGGAGAAGGTGGGCGTGGAGGATCAGTTTGAGAAACTTTTGGTAAAATGTACTCCTGCTTTTTGTTTGATGAGGAAGATGGAGAAGATGCCATTTTTTAAAAAACTTTAGGGTTTTTAGGAAAAAAAGAAATAGAGTTAGCAAGAAATACGGACACTGTGATTGTGATATATATATAGGGGGAAAAGATAATACTAGCTAGAACATGTTTTTTCACTCTAGAAAGTTCCCTAATAATTTTTATTGAAAAAAAATGAAACAAAATCCTTGCGGGTGTAACTAAAAATATTAAAATAGGATCAAAACCCAAACAATCATTCGGGTCGGGTCAGTTCAATAAAAAAGTACCAAAAGGTGGATTAATTTTATAAATCCACAAACATTTGTTGAAAAAAAGTAGATGTAACTAGATTAATGATGATCAATTGTTGTTTTAGGCTTTTACTAGGTGATTAGGTGATGTCACAAAGTCAAAAGCTAGCTAGCTATTTGATCAGAAGTATCTGATTTTTTTCAAATAACGACCACGGTTTCCATTAATTAACCGCTGTCATAATGCAAAATCGTTGTGATATTTCATATTTGCATATATGATGTTTCAATATTATGCACAGGGATCAAAATATATGCACATTTTTGGTTTCATATAAACACAGACCAAGCTAAATGTATATATATATATATATATATAATACAGAGAGTAGAAAAGATTACAACAAAGATATGAACACATTATGTTGTTCAATATTATTCTCGAAACGAGTCTTCATTTCTTCACTTTTTTTTTCTCTTCCTGGTAAAAAAGAAGATTTTGAAGTTGTGAAAGGTACTCTATCTCACTTTCGGAAATGTCCCCTTCATGCTGATGTTCGTGTTTATCAACTAGTAGGGAAATGTCTCTGCTTAAAATACGAATTTCTTTATTCAAATTCGGGAGGTTTTCATCAAGAGGTTTAACCATCTTTTCATCAACGCCTGTTAAAAAACTCACTCTTTGGTCGAAAACATACTTTTTTGCATCGGTCGCCATTTTGTGAATTAATATAATTGTGGATTTCGTGGTAATAATAATAACTAGTGTGACGAATGAGATCCTATCTACCAAAATTGTGTTGCTGCAAAGTTGTGTTGTTGCAACATATACTGTATGATTTATCAACTCCATATATTTTAATGCAATTAAAGTGTTTAACCTTTCAAATCTCAAGTCCCAACATCCAATTTAATGCACATCAAATCACATACATACTACAATACGGTTGTGCATACGCACAAACCCCTAGATTCGTTACTTGTTTCATTTCAACATTTTAGAATGTGTGTGTTGATCATAAATAATTTGTCAAGTTTTAAGATGAAAATAATGATACTAGGAAATGGTGGTATGAAAAATTATTTAGATGAGTATATATAAATGGTATGATGAGTATATATAGATGATGTCAAGTTTTTCATAGTAGTTAATTACTACGGAGTACGTCTTAAATGGTGGTATGAAAAAGTTTTCCTGCTTGCAGACGTAAAATCATATCTGAAAAAGTGAAAAGGTAAAAAACTCTGAAACGTCAGAAGTCAGAAAACTTTCTTTTAGTCCTTGACTTTTTCAACCACCTAAAAGCTATCCAAAGATAGTACAATACCACGGTTTTGTTGTGACAACCATGGTCATCAGGGACAACCCTTTTTGATTTAGATATATTTGAGTTTAAAGGTTTTTAGATAATAATATTAATTAAAAAGGTATATAATAATATAATAATAATAATAATAGTAATAACAATAATAAGGGAAATAAATAATATAATAAGTATCAACATAACAAAGGAAAGGTAATACCACAGTTTTGTTCGTGACAACCGTGATGCTCGTGACAACATCAGTACATTACCAGATGTTGTACAGTGCAATACCACGGTTATGTTATGCAACCGTGGTCATCAAGGACTGCCCTTTTGATTTAGATATATTTGAGTTTAAAGGTTTTTAGATAATATGAAAAAGGTATAATAATAATATAATAATAACAATAATAAGGGAAATAAATAATTTAAAAAGTATCAACATAACAAAGGAAAGTTAAAAATAAGATAAGTTGAGATAAGGATTCGAACATCAACGCACTCGCTTGTGCTATACAAACATTGACTCGTAGAGCACCAAGATACAGAACAATTAATTATTAAATTTAGTAAAGTAATTACATACATTAAATATTCAATATTTTTCTTGTACTATCCATTTAAAAACTTCAACCAACAGTGTATGAACAATTAATTATTAATAATATCACTTATATAGCTTTTTCAAAACAAATAATATAATCAGAGTATATTTATATAAAATAATGAATATGTTTTTCTAAAGATTATTTGTATTAACTTTTTGTAAGTATTTGGTCTAGTTATAGTGTCTCCAACTATCGCACCCCCAAAGCACGTGGCAGCGGAAGTAGGAGGTGTTATGGGGGCGCCGACCAATTTAAATATCACAACACAAAGATTAAGCAAACGACCTCTATATGAGACGTTTGAAAAGTAGTAACATTACAATAATTCAATTGTTTACAAAAGTTATAAGAGTTCACATAACAAAAGTAGAATTACATAACTATGATTTCAAAATATAGTAATGCAATCTAGTTCCTTGATGTTTGAAAATAATGCGACTCGAGCTAAGCTATCCATAAGCTTCCTACTGCGGCGAGTTACCTGAGAAATACATACTAAAAGGTCAACATAAAGTTGGTGAGTTCATAGGTTTGTTAAGTAACCAGTTGCTAATATGATCCACAAGATTTCACAAGTTTGCATCATTCAACAATGATAGGTAAAAGTATCGTAAGCCAACGACAAGTAAAAGTATTGCATATTGCAATATAAGTATACCTTTTGCATGAGTCTCATAGTTCGAGCCTAACGTTGTTTGCCCCCGGTAAGTGTACTAATCCGATACACTTCTAATTCACAAATAATATTGCGCCCGTGGGTTGGCTAGCGCGACTAGGCCGGACGAGGTTTGTCAAACCCTGATAATACTATCCAATAATAATCACGCATATATTAACGAACTATGATGGGTAGAGGACTTTAGTGGATTATCATAAGGTCTCATGCAATCTGTACGAAAAGTTGTTGCCAATACTTGTGATCATAAAGCAGTTTATATAAAACAGTTGTATGTATTCTCACCCCGGTGAAAAACAGTAAAAAGGGGCTATGAAACTCACCAGAGTTAAGCAGGTAGGAAGCAATATCAAATATTAGCAAGTAGTGGGTGTTCTCGGCCTGTGTGCAACCTCCTAACACCCTAAACGTATGAGGTTGTATAAGTAGATGTCTCAAAAGACCATCTATAGCGATTGTATAAGTGGGGGATAATGTCCACTTAAGCCAATCGGGTAGGTGGGGGGTTTATGTCCACCTAAAGGTAGTTCATCAACTAGTATGTCCAAATAAGTTGTTCAAGTTCGTTTATCAAAAACGTGTACAACCCGTTGGTGAAAGTTTGTAATAATAATTCTTAAAAAGACATTATTATTAAGTTTGTGTCATTGTATACAATGTTATAGTATGTGTCATGTGTAGTTATAAGTTGTTACCCGAGTTCAATACTTAGTGAAAAACAAATTTCATGTTTTATGTCTTTAATGACACTAGTAGCGACACTAGGGTCAGTGTCGCAGGTTTAGCGACATTAGGATAAGTGTCGCAGTGTATGCGACATTGGGTTTAGTGTCGCAGGTGAGTGTCGCAAGATAGCAACACTGAGTCTTGTGTCGCAGGTTCAAATCAATTTCAATTAAGTAGCGACATAGTTAGCGACACTTAGATAGTGTCGCAGGTAGTGTCGCAGGTCATGCGACACTAAGGGTCTGGTCAGCTTTTAAGTTTTTAATCCAAATGTTCTAAGTTTCGGTTTTCGTTTGTGAAACTTTCAAAGTTTAGTTTTTGGTCCAAGTTACTAACTAAGTCACCCAAACCCATTTTTGTTACCATTTTCCAAATGTAGTAAGTTTATAGAAATCGAGCCGCTTTTGTTGACTTGGTCAAACCTACTCGGCTTGACCTGAAACTTTTACCCAACCCATATATCAGTTTATAGAGTCCATAGAATTTGTCGGTTCATGTCGGAGTTCACCAAAAGTGTCGGTTTTACAAAAGTTCCAAAACAGCCCCAAAGTTATGTTTTCGGTTTTGTCGGTTTGTTTTGCCATAGATCTTACTAACTTCTGATCCAAATTTGAGTCCACAATTTTTACCAAATGGTCACCTATGTATCTAGTCTAACATATAACTTTTAAAGCAACTATAGTGTCCATTTACATAGGTAATTAAATTTGCTAAGGAACCGAACTCGGTTTTCAAATATGTGCAGACCAGACTCAAAGACGGGATTATTCATAAAAATCCATACAGATCTGGAAAAAGTGTAAAACACAAAAGTTGTATCTCTTTTCAATACGCAAATTTAAAAAAAAAATCGTTGTCTAACTCTTCCTAAAACTCAGGTTATGACCATTTTGGTAACCTGTGTTTTCTGAGACAGATTATGCATGTTCTTGTATAATGTATATTTTTAATCATAGATTTGGACATAATAGAGATACATAAATAAACATTATGTAAGTAATTTTTGAAGAGAGAGTGGTGGGATTTATACCAATAAAATGAAGAACAAAGGAAGGAGATGAAGTTAATGAAGAAAATGATGATCTTGTGCCTGTTTCCTCCTCTTGAACTTGCAAGTATGATGATGATTTAATGGTGATGATAATGTGGGTGTTTGAGGGCTGTGTTTTTCTCAGATTTTGAGAGTGAATGTGAGAGGAAAATGGAGAGAAAAGTGTGAATATATGTAAGTGTGAATGAGGATTGCATGAATGATAAGTGGGTTGTCATGAAAACATAATGAGTGGGTTTTGCATGGTGTATTATTGGAGAAAAAGGAAGGTGGCACATGGGGGAGAGGGGGCCGTCCAAGGGGGCCCACTCATGGGTATTTTGGTTATTTTCTTGTTCCTAATTTAATTTGTTGCGTTTTACGTTCGTTTACTCGTTCGGTTTGGTGTTAAACGTTTAATACGCGTATTTAAGTAACGATTTAAATTTCAATATTTGCACTTGAAGTATTTATTCAAAATACTTGAAAAAAAATTATAAAAATGATCCGTTAGGTTGTCGGCCTCGATTTGCGTGAGCGTTTTACGGATTCTAAGTCACGTGACGTTTTATTTGGACGTTTTCATTGACAAATTATTATACGATGCTTTCAATAATAATTTCATACAAAATAATATATTTTAAATTCTAAAATGTATTTTGACTTTTGTTCGATTGTCGGGCGCGTTCTGCGCGTTTTCGTCACGTTTTTGTTATTTTATACGATATAATTTATGTGTTAAATATTATCAACATAATATTTACGAGTTTTTGAGTTTATTAAATAATTTCATATTATTTAATATTTTATTCACCAACATCCGTATTTAACTGTGTCGGACTCCGTCCGGTTGTTTCGCACAATTTCGTCAAATTGCGTAAGCGTAATTATAACTAATTACGTAGCGTAATATAAATCACTTACGGGTGTGTATATTCACATAAATATACAAATAGTTACAAGTAATTACAAGTATTTAGCCTAATACTAAACTAAACACACTTAATTAGGGTTTCTAGCAGGTTAATCAGTAACCCTAAATCGTCGGGTGTCACATTCTCCCCCTGTTTGGAGAATTTCATCCCGAAATTAGTTCGTTGCCACAGTCAGTGGGGTATCTAAGAATAGATGTGGATGTTTCAACCGCATTTGGTCTTCCCGTTCTCAGGTGAATTCAGGACCGCGCCTAGAATTTCACCGGACTTTAACGATGGAAATACGGCTATGTTTCAGACGTTTGACCTCTCAGTCCATGATTTCAATCGGTTCCTCGATGAAGTGGCGTTTGTCATCTATGTGGATTTCGTCAAGAGGAATAACAAGTGTCTCATCAGACAGACATTTCTTCAGGTTAGAAATGTGGAAGATGTTGTGCACGCTACAGAGTTGTGGAGGTAGCTGCAGTCGATATGCCACCAGACCAATTCTTTCAAGAATCTCAAAAGGTCCGATGTACCTAAGGTTTAGTTTGCCGCGTTTTCCAAAACGAATAACACCTTTCCAAGGTGACACTTTTAAGAGTATTCGGTCCCCAACCTGGAACTCGAGTGGTTTGCGTCTTATGTCAGCATAACTCTTCTGATGATCACGTGCGGCTTTCAGCCGGTTTTGAATGGTCATGATTTCAGGACCAGTGAGTTGGCTATCACTGATTTCGGTCCAACAAATGGGTGATCGACACTTTCTCCCATAAAGTGCCTCGAACGGTGCAGCATCAATGCTGGTGTGGTAACTGTTGTTGTAGGAAAACTCACACAGGGGTAGGTGGTTTTCCCATGTGCTTCCGAAGTCAACTACGCAAGCTCGTAGCATGTCTTCTAAGGTTTGAATGGTCCGTTCACTCTGACCATCAGTTTGTGGGTGATAAGCAGTACTCATATCCAGACGACTACCGAGGGCTTTTTGAAGTGTTTGAAGAATTGAGAGGTGAAGCGGCAATCTGTATCGGAGATGATTAAGATGGGTATGCCATGTCGTGCTATGACCTCTTTGATGTAGATGCGAGCCAGACACTCCATCTTGTCGGTTTCCTTGATAGCTAGGAAATGGGCAGATTTTGTGAGACGATCAACGATCACCTAAATGGTATCGCAACCGCTCGGTGCTTTCGGTAGTTTCGTGATAAAGTATATGGTTATGTTTTCCCATTTCCATTGAGGTATTTTGGGCTGTTGCAGCAACCTGGAGGGTTTCTGGTATTCGGCCTTAACCTTGGCGCAGGTTAAACATTTGCTAACATATGTGGCGATGTCAGCTTTCATGTTGGGCCAGCAATAAAAATGTTTGACATCATGATACATCTTGTCAGAATCAGGATGTATGGAGTATCGAGATTTATGAGCTTCATGCATCACTAAATCTCGTAGGTTTCCATAGTTTGGTAAACAAATTCAGTTGGAGAAGTATCGGGTTCCATCGGTTTTGATTTCGAATTGTTTTTCCATGCCTCGCAAGGCCTCGTTTTTGATGTTTTTGTTTTTGAGTGCTTCGAGTTGAGCGGTGAGGATTTGAGTGGTGACATCATTGTGAATGGTTAAACCAAGTGCTCGAACACGATGGGGTTTTGAACGTTCTTTCTGGCTGAGGGCATCAGCAACAACGTTTGCTTAGCCTGGATGGTATTTGATTTCACAGTCGTAATCGGTAAGTAACTCGACCCAATGACGTTGTCTCATGTTTAGATCTTTTTGATCGAAAATGTGTTGGAGACATTTTTGTGATCGGTAAAGATGGTGCACTTAGTGCCATAAAGGTAATGTCTCCAGATTTTGAGAGCAAATATGACATCCCCGAGTTCAAGGTCATGAGTGGTATAATTCTTTTCGTGGATTTTGAGCTGTCGAGAGGCGTAAGCAATGACTTTATCATGTTGCATTAACACACAACCTAGTCCTTGGTGGGAGGCGTCGCAGTAAACTACGAAATCATCGGTGCCTTCGGGTAAGGATAGGATTGGTGTGTAACACCTCCAAAATTCGTTGATTTAGTTTAGCGGAAGCATTTAATTAAGTATGGGGAGTGCCACAATACACAGTACATGCATACGTATCAGAGCTTATGATTACAACAGAACATAATATATTAAGATTCCAAAAGTAATAGTTACAAAGTTGACGATTCATCGAATCGTACAAGTGGAAAAGTAATTAAGTTACAAAAGTAGATTTTGTAAATATGACTAAACAGCTTAGTTATATAAAAGAAATCCAGTTATCAAAAGTTGGCATCCTATTCCTTCGGGGGTCGCCTACGTTCCATGTGTGTAGGATGTCTTACATGCAGCTAATTCCCTGAAAAACATAGTAAAAGTCAACAACGAGGTTGAGTGAATTCACAGGTTTTATGTTTCTAATAGTTGAATCAAGTTCGTAAGCACAGTTGTTAAAACCAATACGTTCACAAATAGTTATTGCCATAATAGTTAAGTAAACGTTTTGTGGAATGTTATCCAAGTATAGTTCGGTTGGGATGTCACCCAAAATACCGTTTGCGTGGGATGTTACCCAAATACCGTTTACGTGGGATGTTACCCAAAATACAAGTTGCAATACGTTGCTGGTCGTTCTCCAACGTTTCCAAAACAGTACCGGTCGTTCTCTGGTCAAAAGACGCACGGGTCGTTCTCCCGTCCAAACTCGGCCGATCGTTCTCTGGAAATAAATACTGCTGGTCGTTCTCCAGCGAAACACAGTACCGGTCATTCTCTGGTCAAAAGAAGCACGGGTCGTTCTCCCGTCCAAACTCGGCCAGTCGTTCTCTGGCACTAAAATACGTTGATGGTCGTTCTCCAGCGTTTACATAAAAGTACCGGTCGTTCTCCGGTTTTCCAAACAAGTATTATCACGTTTATAGTATGAAAATATTATTTCATAAATACCAGTTTTGTTGTAAAGGTTCAACAGTTCAAAGTACTCAAATCGTGCGAGTAAACAAGTATGAGAACAATCATGTAAGCAAAAGTAGTTATGGCAATCAGTAAAGCAGTTGACTATGTTTTCCACCCCTGTTCAAAAGTAGTAAAGCAGTAAAAGTAGGGGCTGCGAACTCACCTATTGAGTTGAGTATGTTCGAGTGCTAGCAAAGTCTAAAGCCCAAGTATAGTCTGGAATCTCCTAACGTCCTAAACGTATGAGATTTAACAAGTACGTGGATGTCTAAGTCGACCATCCATGCTAGTGTTCGTACAACTAAGTTATGTCCAAAGTATTTGTTTAATGTTTACGCTTGTATTTCGTAGTTGTGAAAATGTATACGACTCGTTGGTAACTGTTTGTAATAGAAATCTATGAACACATTTTTATATTCGTTTCATTGTGGTTCATAAAGTATGAAATTGTGTACGGGGGTCCGGGGGCAGCACCCCTGGTAGCGAGGTCCAAGGGGTGGCAACCCCTGGCGGGGTCCAAGGGGCAAAGCCCCTGGCTGGGGTTGAGCTGCCAGGTCAGCTTGGAAATTTTTTATTTCTGCTATGTTGCTATAGTAAAAACGCATTCAAAATTTCATTTCGGAGTTAAATTAGGTGGTAAAATCTCATCCTAAACACTTAGTGAAAAAGTTGTAAACTTTCTGTTTTTAGCGTCACTTGAGGCGTCACTTGCCTTGGGGTAGCGACACTTAGGAAGTGTCGCATAAAATGGTAAGTTCTACATTATTAGCGTCACTCGAGGAAGTGACGCATATGAGGCATCACTTATATAAGTGACGGGTACAAGTGTCGGGTTAAAATCAGTATTCGAGTATAGGCGTCACTTAAGCTAGTGACGCATGGTAGTGACGGGCAGAAGTGTCGGCGTAAGTGTCGGAAAAAGAGGGTTTCTAGCGTCACTTGGCGAAGTGACGCAAAAAGAGGGCTTTGCTAGACTTACCTCTAAAAGTAGTTGCAAATTCACTCAAAGTTAGGGAATTAGCCTAAAAATGCAAATATTTAGTGTTCGTAATCGTGTTTAAATTTGCGGGGTGTTACATGGTGCACTGTAGAGTTTCTGTTTCAGAAGTTGGAAGGATGTCTCTTGTTTGTCAGTCCAGTCGAATTTCTTATCTTTCTGAGTTAGGGTGGTTAAAGGTAGGGCTATTTTGGAAAAATTCTCAATGAATCGTCGATAATAACCGGCGAGACCTAAGAATTGTCGTACCTCAGTTGGTGTGGTTGGTGCTTCCCAGCACTTAATGGCCTCGATCTTGGCTGGATCAACATGTATCCCTTGACTGTCAACGACATGCCCTAGGAACTGTACTGTTTGCTTCCAGAACTCACACTTGGAGAACTTGGCGTATAACTCCTCGTGTCTGAGTAATTCCAAAATGATCTTCAGATATTGGCAATGTTCCGTTTCGTTGCGAGAGTATATCAAGATGTCGTCGATGGACACGATAACGAATTTATCAAGATATGGCTTGCACGCCCGATTCATAAGGTCCATGAATACAGCCGGTGCGTTGGTTAAGCCGAATGGCATCACTTGGAATTCGTAATGCCAATAGCGGGTTCTGAAAGTTGTTTTTGGTATGTCGGTGTCTCGAACTCGAAGTTGATGATAACCTGACCGAAAGTCGATGTTTGAGTAGAAGCTTGAACCTTGAAGTTGATCGAATAGGTCATCGATTCTTGGAAGTGGGTATCGATTTTTGATGGTAAGTTTGTTCAGTTCACGGTATTCAATACACATTCTGAAGGATCCATCCTTCTTTTTAACGAATAGGACCGGAGCTCCCCAGGGCGAAGAACTCGGTCGAATAAATCCCTTGTCCAGGAGTTCCCTGTAACTGGGTGGACAACTCCTGAAGTTCGGACGGGGCTAAATGGTAAGGTGCTCGTGCCACGGAGGTTGCTCCAGGCACAAGGTCGATGGAGAACTCTACCTGCCTAGGTGGAGGAAGGCCGGGTAATTCCTTAGGAAAGACTTCTGGAAAGTCTCGAACGATGGGCACGTCCATAAGTCGCTTTTCAGCCGACTTCTTCTCGGTTACATGAGCAAGGATTGTCGGGTACCCTTTCCTCAGGTACTTTTGAGTTTTCCTACATGATATGATGTTCAGGTTTCGCCTACCAGTCTCCCCCTGTATAATCAAGGTTCCACCGGTAGCAAGGGTATACGCACGATTTTATCAAAACAGACAATTTCAGCACGATGTTTGGACAACCAGTCCATGCCTACGATGATGTCAAAGCTCCCTATTTCAACTGGTATGAGGTCTATAGGGAACAGTTCGTTGGCGAGGTTTAAAGTGCAATTTGGTATTACACTATCGGCCTCGATCATTTTTCCGTTTGTTAATTCTACAGTGTATTTAGCATCTAAGGCACGGGGTGTGATGTTTAGTAATGGACAAAATTTATCGGATATGAAACTTTTATCAGCTCCGGTATCGAACAAAATAGAAGTGGTTAAATCGTTGAGGAGAAACATACCAATAACAACATTAGGATCCAACCGCGAGGGTTGTTATTGTTATTGTTGTTCCTGTTGTTGTTGTTGTTGTTGTAGGACCCCTATACCGGACCTAATCGAATCCCTAACAATCAACCGTAGTGCGGAATCTCACGATTGATAACAAAACGTTAAACAGATAAACAACGAATCAAACACAAAGTATATGAATCATATACCAATAATCGATCAGCTTATATTAATTATATCAAAGACAATACACTTTCTGATCTCACAAATTCGTCAACCTGAACCCATGAGCCGTATAAGTCTATTTATACTAAACCTAATCTGACCTTTGCGACACAAGCTGTGTCGCCAAGCCGACTCATGCGACACAAGATGTGTCGCCAGGTTGACTATTGCGACACAAAGACCTTGTGTCGCCAAAACACAAAATGTAATTAAGACAAAAGTTATCAACTAACGTAATTACATATCAAACGCATTACAGACTTAGACCAACTGACAGACACACTAAGATGCACCAACAAACTCCCTCGTGTCTTCAGCTTGGTCTTCAAAATTTCTTCAATTAAGCCCAGCCTGTAGGAAACCTGCCTCCAGCATGAATCCCATGCGTAACACATACAGTCACCACTTTCTGGAATTGTCTAGCTAGAATCGAATTCACAACATTTCTTACATTGAAGCGAATTGGATTATCAAACAACTTCCTCAAGTCTTTCTGTGACAAATTAATCAAGCTCATAGGATTAAAGACTTTAAATTGAGCTTTCTTCAAACCATAAAGCGAAGTTCTTTCTGGATGCTCTGATTCTGGAACAAAAATGAACACAGCTTCGCCTGTATGAGGATCGAGTTCCCAATAATGAAATCTTCTTAGAAAGTTAAAGGGAACTGTCTCCAATGGTATCTCAGTTAAGCAATCAGCTGGTGGATAAGGCATTTTGCAAATCGGCTGCCTTGTAACTGGATCAAGTTTCTTCTTGAATATGAATCTCTTACCAAGCGTCGGTTTTATAAAATTATATCTTTTGCACTTTACTTCACGACGCAAAACCGTCTGTACAAAATCAGCTCTTGAATCCCTAGTTGGATTTATCAGTTCCAGTTGAGCTAGACGATTTATTTCTCCCTTTGGCAATGTATACAGCTTCTTAAATGATCTTTTGAAATACCGAATGCCATCGCTTCTTTTAATCAAGAAAATACCTTTGTAGGTTTTCCAGCTTTTAATAATTCCTGTATAATTCCCACTAACCTTATATGTCTTGCAAGTAACGGGAATAGATACATGAGGAATAAAACTTATCACAGGCCTCTAAGAGGTTGAAGTAGAAGCAGTATCAGAAGCCGGTGTAGTTTCTGGAATAGTTTGCGAGGTTCCAGCTGGCTCTGCTTCATCTTTCGAAGAGTCAGTCTCGATTGTTGGAGCATCATCATAGAATTCATCAGGACGCATCTCCTCTTCTTCAATCTCAACATCATCATTTAATTCGAATTCAGGTTCAGATTCCTGATTTACCTCATTAACCATTTGCTGAATAAAAGATAGATTAGCATTTGAAAAGTCTACAGCTAACGGTCTTGGTTGACCTGGAATGTCATCAACAGAGAAATAATCCAAACGAAGAGATTCATTATTATCAGAAAGATTTACATTTTCATCTACATTATCTATCTGTGTTCCGGCTGAAGCCCTAGATGTTGTTTCTATGGCACGCAGGCCTGACTCCCCCGGAACGACAGCTAGGGATTCTAGTTCTAACACCCTAGTATTCAAAGTAGGAACCAGAGCTGCTTGTTCTTCTAACACTTTAATCTGAGCAGCCTGAACTTCCAACACCGATGCCTGAGACTGAAGCAATTTAGCTTGATTATCCATAGTCTGCTGCATCTGATCCATTCTTTTCAACAATTCCTCGACAACCGAAGGCAAAGGTTGAATGGGAACCTCAACACGGGGAATGTCAACCCGTGGCCTCGAAGACGACGTAGAAGTATGACGAATAGACTGAGGTGGAACCCAGTCTTCATCATCAAGATCGGCACTTCTGGGTCCTTTGCCCAGATCAGGGCGAACATAACTCGTACCTGCTCGAATACGACGTTGTATTCGTTTAAATCGACGAGGATCAAAGCGTTGAATATTTCTCAACGCATCTCCAGAGGGAATATCCCTTGGAGAAGTCTCAGGAGTAGAGCCTCCATCTGAATCTGCAGGAACTGGATTTTCACGATTAGGCTGATCAGCCTGTTCTCCAGTCTGGAAATCCTCAATTTCTTGTAACAGATCATCGACCTGTATGTGAGCATCATGGAGGTGCAATTCCTCTTCCTGAATTCCCTGCCCAGGTGCAGGCAAAACATCCAGAAAACCGTCATCGGGCGGCGCAACATAAGCATCATTGATTATGTGCCCAAACAACGGAAAGTTGGTATTCGCGTTTGCACCTGCCGCACAAACTGTTCAGATTCGGACGTTCATGGGAGTAGGACGTAAGCGTTCGCGAGCATTCTGCGGAAGGCCGGGAAGCTGAGTATCCAAAAACAGCTGAATGAAGCGTGGATATAAATTCCAACGCTTATCCCCAGCGTTAAGATTATCGACCATAGCCTGAAAGATATACCCAGAAAAGTTAAAGGGCTTGTTGTAGATTAGTGCCAACATGGCAGAAGCCGTAGAATGACTAATGCCATCAAATCCTGCCTTACGAGGAGAAAGGCAGACGATAAGAACATGCATCAAATATCTCCGGACCTTAGGCAGATTCGCCTTGCGATATTGGTCATTGGGCACACCTGGATAGCCGAGACGTGTCATAGCCCCGGCAATAAACTCATTGCCAAAAAGAGTAGGCATCTCCGTAGTATCTCCGAAGTGAAAGAATTCCCGAATAACCTGCTCGGAAATAATAAGTTGACGATCACCAACAGTATAGATAATCCTGGTGAATGGCAGCTCGGAGTTGATCACTGCGTTTTCCCAAAAATGAGCCACCTGATCCTTGTAGATAGTGGTTGTTGCAGTGATAGCAGTATAAATGCGAGACCGGCGTAGAAATGCCACCATTGGCCTATATGGCGCAGCCGTATCCTTCAAATCATCCAAGAATGCCACAATGTTGTGACATGGCTCCCATAGAATATCACCATCTGCCATTGCTGTGTAAAGAATAGAAATAAAACTCGCAAACAGTTAGCGTTAGCAGATTTAATCGAAACACACAAATCAATTTGTTATTGTATGCGACACAGAGAATTGTGGCGCAGAAAGTCTGCGACATAATCAGAATATGTCGCTAATAGAACAAAATTGATTATTCACAAAGTAAGCGACATAAGGAATTGTGTCGCTAAAGAATAATGCGACGGACAGAGTTGTGTCGCATTTAGCAATTAAGTCGAATTTAATCGAATTTATGCGACATAAAGAGTTATGTCGCAGCAATCAGGCGACATAAAACATTTGTGTCGCCAACAGGATGCGACATAAAAGATGCGTCGCATAACAGAGTGCAAATTCACATAAATAATACACAAAGAAGTCAAATACGCACAAAATAAGGGTTTTATTGATAATTAAGAAGAATACATAGTTATGATTACAAATTATCACATTTCTAAACCCTAAACCCTAAACCTAAATAGTATCCTCGGATACTATTAATACACAAAAAGCCAAGATTCAAGACAAGGCCAGGCTAAGATCCGGGACAAAAAGCCAAGATTCAAGACAAAAAGCCAAGATTCAAGACAAGGTCAGGCTAAGATCCAGATTAATGAGGGGATCCCACCAGACCACCAAAAACGGAAGGTAATCGATCAAGCACGAATGCTATCACGACACCTGAATGCACGTAAGCTTCCACGACCGGAAGATGACTCTCGAAGTCGCGGAAGTGCAAGACATGATAGTCTTTGGGCAGAAGCAGTGAATACAGTCCTGAACAAAATCACCTGCCATGGCTATACCATAATTGGACACAAGTGAGAAAATAGGCTAAACTAAGTGAAGCGACATAAGATATGTCGCAATAACATTTGGCGACATAAAAGTTATGGCGCAACATGGCATTTAGCGACATAAAATTTGTGTCGCAACGTGGCATTTAGCTACATAAATCAAAATTTAGAAAATCTGCGACATAAAAAGTTATGTCGTAGGTTATGTCGCAATTACGAACTGCAAGCCCCAACCCAGAAAACCCTAACCTCTAATTTGGGGTTTTCGAAAACAAGACATACCCTAGGGTATGCCAGCATACCAGAAGCACGAAAACATGTATTTTAACAAATAAGAGTGTGATTTTCGTGTCTCATTAAACCAAAAACTGTGATCCCTAAAAAAAACGTAATGAACATTAACGATTTAAGCACAAGTAAGCATTAATATGGGGTAAAACTAGTACCTATCGATCGAGTGGAAGGTAGTGAACAAGAAACACAAGGTGGATTGCGAAAACAAACACCGGACGATCGAAATCTGGAAGCGAAGAACACCGCAGGTTTTGTGTCGCAAGGATGAATTTTGTGTCGCAGGTTTTTGATTTTGTGTCGCTTAAAGTGTAAACAGAGAAAGCGACTGGAGTGAGGTATTTATACCTCTGCCCCACCTAGCGACATAAAATGGCGACATAGAAGGCAACATAAGTTATGTCGCAGAACAGAACTTGTGTCGCAGTGCCCAGATAACTTGATTTTTAATTTCAAGTTTTGGAACCCGATGGAAGAGTAACTAGTTGGACTTGTTAGAAATAGATATACAAATTTAAGAGAAAAAATAAAAATTAATGGAATTACTTAACCTAAAATAAAACTTAAATTAATTTTCTTTTTGGTGACGTAGTTATTTTGTCTGCTAAGGGATCATATTAGAATAACATGCAATTATTAGAAAATCGTAAGTGTTATCTCGATTATCAGTATATTTAACCTCTTAAAATTTACTTAGCATATTTAGAACACCTTTGATAAATATTATTTCAAGATGATTACTGATATTGTTTGACCACCTAAACATGTTACATCTACGGCTATGAGCAAAAATGGTATTGTTAGTATGAATACTTATCTGTGGTTCCCACCATAGACATACCCCTATAATTTAGACAAGGACATATCTTCCAAGATAGATAAAATAGAGGAAAGTCATTTTTAAGAATCAAGTCAGCGGTGACAGGTCTGTACAGACGTACAACAAAGCGACGTAGCTTGATTCAGGTGTAAGCAAAACCAGACTTGGTCAAACCATTTTGGCGACCGTGTGAGGTATCTTATGATTTAAGACTTTTTTAAGTTCTTTGACTTGCGTTTGCTTAACTTTTAAGTATATACAACTTGAGACCAGGTCTGTACTTATGTACAACAGAGGAAACAAGAAGTATATACCCCCAAAATATTTCATATTATAAACTAAAATGGAAGTATGCCAAGCTGTATTAAGGAATTAAGACACTCAATCATACATCATAGGATGTTTACCACATGATAATAAACATGTATTATAATTACTTTTTAATTGCTCAAAGGCCAGTGTAACATGCCTACCAGTACATCATATGATGAATCTAATGTTTATAAAAGCTGTGGTAATTATGCTAGATAAACCTACTGATACATCAAGGATAAACCTTAAAATTTTCATTTTGTGCATGCACCCTAATGTACTATCATTTCCCTAGTTGTTTACAGACACAACTAAACGTCTTTTTACAAATGTTGCAATTGTGCATTTCTTTAATACTAAAGAGTATAAAGAGTGGATATTTAGTTTTTTTTTTTTTTTTTACCAATAAAAAATAGTCCAAGTCCAAAGAATTACTTCTTAAGCTGAAAGAAGCGCAAACCAATCATGTTAACCAGTTCATCAAATCAGGCACGAGAAAAAGCCTTAGTGAATAGGTTAGCATTCTGTTTAAGGGTATCTATATGGACGAGGTCTATTAAGTGTTTCTCATAGCAATCCCGTATAAAGTGGAACCTAAGTTCTATGTGTTTAGTTCTAGAGTGTTGTACGGGATTGCGTGTAATTGAAATAGCAGCAGTATTATCAATATGTAAAGGAGTCATAGTAAGAAGTAACCCGTAATCACGCAATTGATGCTGAATCCACAGAACTTGGGAACAGCAACTAGCCGCAGCAACGTATTCAGCCTCTGCAGTGGAAGTAGCCACCGTCGTTTGCTTCTTGCATTGCCATGATACCAAACGTGATCCAAGGAACTGGCATCCGCCAGTTGTTGACTTCTTATCTATGCTACAGCCGCCATGATCAGAATCCGAATAAGCAGTTAGTTCAAACGATTTTTCATTGGAATACCATAGACCCAGAGTTGGCCTATGTTTGAGGTACCCAAAAATTCGCTTTACTGCTTTCATATGAGAAACCTTCGGCCTAGCCTGATATCTAGAGCAGATGGACACAGCAAATACAATGTCCGGCCTGGATGCGGTCAGATACATGAGAGAACCAATCATTGACCGATAGTCCTTTTCTTTACAATCCTCGTCATCGATGGCCGGTCCGAGATTATGATTGATTTCAATGGGGGTTCCATAGGTCTTGCAATTAAGCAAGTCATACATGGTTAACATATCAGTGACATACTTGGACTGATGAATGTAAATTCCTTTGGCAAACTGCTCAACTTGAACACCCAAAAAGAACGTGAGTTCCCCCATTGCACTCATCTCAAATTCAGACTTCATGAGATGTTCGAAGTCTTTACGCATGGAGTCTTTGGTAGATCCAAAAATGATGTCGTCGACATATACTTGTACCAGCAATAAGTCTTCTCCATCTCTTTTTGTGAATAGCGTACTGTCAATGCTACCTCTTTCGAAACCATTCTTAACGAGATGAGTTGCAAGCCTCTCATACCACAGTCGTGGTGCCTGATGTAGACCATATAATGCCTTATTAAGTTTACAGACATATTCTGGATGCAATGGATCTTCAAAACCCGGAGGCTGCTTGACATAAACGTCGGTATCAAGTTGTCCATACAGAAAAGCACTCTTGATATCAAGCTGATAAACGATGAACTCTTTCAAGGATGCAAAGGTCAAGAAAATACGAATTGACTCCAGTCTTGCAACAGGAGCGAAAACCTCATCATAGTCCAAACCCTCTACTTGATGAAAACCTTGAACTACAAGCCTTGCTTTGTTTCTAATGACCACCCCTCGATCATCTTTCTTGATTCGGTAAACCCATCGAGTGCCAGTTGGATGTGCACCCTTAGGTAACGGTACTAATTCCCATACATGCAGCTTTTGGAATTGCTGCAGCTCCTCCTGCATTGCTTCAACCCAGTGTGGATCTTTTAAAGCATCTTCTGTACGTTTAGGCTCCACCTGAGATAAAAAAACACGTTTTAACCTCAGCAGAAAGACATGCAAGAGAAGCAGACTCAGAAGAGTCAGAAGGGGATGCAGGATGTGAGTTTGCAACAACTTGACTTCTTGTCTGAATCCCCTTATCCAAAGGACCTATAATATTCTCTACTGGATGGTCCTTATTAACACGTGAACTAGGAATCTCGTCAGGCACAATGACAGAGTCCAAGTTTGTGAAATCGGCTTCCTGTGCCGATTCAAACTCCCTTGAATTCTCAAATTGTTCATCTTCATCATCAGACACCGCAGGAACATCGGTATATGTTTCTTGGTTTCTTGTAGATGATTCAGGAACATCAACATTTGGTTGAGAAGGAGGTGGAGTAGCAGAGGCAGTTGGAATCTTTGGTCTAGATGGCTGTGAAGTATTAGAAGATAAATCAAGGCCATGAAGTAAAGTGACCACCTGATCAACATCATCATCTTCCTTAGGCAGATTAAATTAATCAAAGATTGCCTCATAATTAAACAAATGAGCTGGTCCCTTTCCTTCCGGATTGTCAGAGTAACGAAAGCACGTGACCTTATAATGTTCTTCCATACGCTTAGTTGCCAAGTTGTAGCCACGTTTGTTTGGAGAATTATTTGAAAAGCCCAAAAATAACCCTTCACTGGACTTTGCTCCAAATTTAGCAACTCTCTCTTTCGTGTACATAATGGTGCAGGGAGAGCCAAATGGTTCAAGAAACTGTAATGAAGGTTTCCGGTTATTAAGCAATTCATAAGACGTTTTATTGTGCTTTTTAACCACGGAAACCCGATTAAGAATATAACAAGCAGTATTTACTGCTTCAGCCCAAAAAGAAATAGGCAGCTTAGAATCTGCCAACATTGTTCGTGCGGCTTCAATGAATGTCCTGTTTTTGCGTTCAGCAACTCCATTCTGTTGAGGAGTTCATGCGGCGCTGAATTGATGATCAATGCCTTTTCTTAAACAGTACAACTCAATTGTTGAATTCTTAAACTCAGTACCATTATCCGATCGCAGTTTCTTAATTGACAAATTGCATAAGTTCTCGAGTTTATAAAACAAGTAAGTGAGAATTTCAGGAACTTCATCCTTAGTAGTTAAGAAATACACCCACGAAAAGCGAGAGTAGTCATCAGTTACTACCAAGCAGTATTTAGAACCTCCCATACTCTTCTTACTAACAGGTCCAAAGAGATCCATATGCAGTAGCTCCAAAGGACTTGAAACAGAATTGATCACTTTTGACTTATGGGACTTCTTGTGCTGTTTTCCTTTTTGACAGGAAACACAAAGATCATTGATTCCAAAGGATTGCTTTGGAACTCCACGCACAAGATCGTGCTTCACCAAGTAATTCATCTTTCTGAAGTGCAGATGACCCATACGTCTGTGCCATAAAAGTGATTCTTTTTCAGGAGCTTTCGAAAGTAGACACGTATGTTGGGTTGTTTCAACAGTCTTCATATCTAGAATATACGTATCTTTTAGCCTAGGTGCCCTCAGTAGCACCCATTCCTCAGGAATTACAAATCCTGGTTTCAAAATACAGCATTCAGTTTTGGTAAATGCTGTAGTGTACTCTTTGTCGCACACTTGTGATACACTGAGCAGATTGTGAGTAAGCTGCTCTACAAAATTAACCTTTTCAAAACTCACTTTCCCATTAGTGAGTGTACCCTGTCCGGTAATTACTCCTCCTTTATCACCGGCAAAAGCAACGTATCCCCCATTATAATCCTTGACTTCAGATAACAGAGATAAGTCGCCTGTCATATGTCGCGAGCAACCACTGTCGATATACCATCTACTGTTTTGAACTGCTTCAGATTGCTGCGACATCAAAAATAAAGAAATCAATGAGTAAGGGAGACCCAAGCCTTAACAGACTTGGGTGACCCAGTAGCATGATCTACAATGATTACATCAGTCAAAATTTTTTTTTTTAGCAAATCAAGATCATTGCCTGATGAATCATTGTCAGATGAAGAGTCTGAACATGACTCCTTGATCTTCCAAACCTTTTGAGGTTTAGATGGTTGCTTGTTAACACTATTGAGCTTATCATGTTTAACTTTGGTTGGCTCAATATTGTTAATCTCAGAAGTAGTTGGTGGAACTGCAGAACCTCTCATAGATTTTTTTGAAAAACTTTGAGAGTTAGAGATTCGTGCATCTCCCCTTCGACCATACTTCTTAGCAAGTAACGGGCACATATTAATCAAATGACCTTGTTTCTTACAATAGAAACAAGATCGATGCTCATCATTATCAGGAGATTGAGGTTTAAACCGTTTAGGATGGCCAAAAAATGGTTTTGCTGAACAAGTGCACTGATGTGCACAGGCAGAAGTTGAACCTTGAGATTTATTTTTAGAAGATTTTTTATTAAATTTGTCGGTTTCTTGTTTAGAAATCTCCTTTGTAGGTTCAGCCTTAGCTTTACCTTTCATTTTATAAATCTCATCATAACCTTCACTGGTGAAGATATGATGGTCGTTGGTTACATTCTTCTTTTTTAAATAACCGTATTCTTCATCGGTTATATCCTCAATCTCAATTTCCTCCTTCAAACTAACTGGAGGAATCAACTTAGTAACAGATTTGACAGATTTGGAAACTACAACAGGCTTAATAAGCTCAACCTTAGTTTCCTGTTTCTCAATGGGCTTAAATGGCTCAGCCCTGACATCAAGCTTCTTAACTGAGTCAACCTTAGAAGCCTTCAAATTTTCAGGCTCACTAGTCGATGCCTTAACTGGCTCAGGCATACTAGTAACAGGTTTTTTTGACTCATGGTTAACAATTTCGGCCGTATCATCTTGATGATACTCTGTTGGTGGTGGGACTTGATGAAAACCTAGTCCCTCCTTTCCAACTTGAGGCCTACTTATCTTTACTTTAACAGGTTTGACAGGTTTTGTATCTACTTGAGGAACAGTAGGTACAAAATCTTTGATGATTTCTTGCTGAGGCATAGGCAGATAATCTTTTGGAGGTGGGACATGGTGATAACCAAGTCCTGCCTTACTTTTAGTATATGTCCTTTGCTTTTGAAGAATTTCATCAAAAACTAGATAGGATGTCGAAAAATTTGATAATTTTCGATTTAAAGTAAGAACTTCAGCCTGTGAATCAACAAGTTCCTTTTTAACAAAAGTTAACATATCAACATAACTTCCTATTTCATCTTGTTGTTCAAAAATTTTGGCTTTTAGTTCTTTCTTTTCTTCAAAAATAGCCGTTAATTTCTTCTCAGATGCCTTATAACTTTCTTTCAACATTTCATTATTTTTTGTTAATTGTGAAATAGTAGCATTAAGGCGTTCGTTATCCTCTCTACACCTGTTTAACTGGTTAGTAAGTTTGATGCATGAAACACAAGATAAAGGTTCATCATCTACCTCATGAACCTCAGCCATTAGCGCAGTATTCTCGTCTTCATCATCAGCTGCATCTGACCAGCTGTTGTCCCATGGAGTTTCTGTCAGCATTAAAGCAACTGATACCATGGCTTTCTCTTCTGCCTTACTTGGTGAAGGCTTAGTAAGACCTGAAGATGGTGTCTTATTCTTTTCACATTCACGAGCAAAGTGTCCATAGTTCTGACACTTATAACACCTCCCTTCCCTTTATTGAAACCAATGCCTTTTTCACCCGGATTATTCACGGAAGTTCTACCTGTTTTCTGCAAAAAGTTCTTCACTCTCCTTGTCAGCATAGCCATATTCCATTTTAAATCCAATCTTTCCAATTCCTCTTGATCAATTTGACCAAAATCTTCATCAGAAAAATCACCAGCGCAGGCTAAGAAAGCTGAAAAGGTGGAAGAATAATCTTCACCAGAAGAGACTCCAGAACTCTGAAAATAAGTACCACCTGATGTAGTACTGGTAGGAGCATTTCCACTAGAATTGCTAGTTATGAATGCGGTAACAGTAGGCTTGCTTGAAGATACTGGAACATCAACTCCATATAATTTTGGATTCTGGAGATGTGAAGTAGCCTTGGTCTCTTTTCTTTGCATCTCAAGAAGCTCAGCTTCAATGTGACCAATGAGATCTTCGATCTCCATGTCCATGATATCTTCATCTCTTTCCATCAAGAACACTCGAGTATGCCACTTCTTTGGAAGTGAATCTAGAAGCTTCTTGTTTACATCATTACGCTCAAGAACTACGCCTCCTTCCATCAACTCAGTGACCAATTGGGAATATCTGCTGCACAGATCTTCCAGAGACTCATCCTGAAGCATATCAAACACTTCGTACTGCTTCTTGATTAGATCAATCTTTTTCTTCTTGTATTGATCACTGCCACCACAATTTTTCTCAAATGCTTTCCAAAGATCATATGAAATCTTATGTTGCCTCAATTGTCTCATAATAGGTTGAGGCAATGCCATAGTGATTGCAGCATGGGTTTTCCTCTCCATATCAAAAGCTTTACGTTCCTCAGGAGTCATTGATTTAATTCACTTCTCAGGAACTGGACCATTAAAGACTCCTGTTCTTTGAGGATGTTCATATCTTTCCTCTAAATATATCATCATTTCAGGGACATTTAATCCAACATAAGATTCGAAACGTTGACACCAATCAGAATAACTCATCCCTGGCATATACATTGGAGGTTTGTTTCCAGATCCAACCTCGTTGTTCTGTTTCAACATTGCTCCAACAGACTGAATAGAATGTGTTGAAGATGATGTCATTTTAATTTACCTTTCAATGAAGATTCTAACTCAAACTTGTTGTATTTATCCGAGAAACGTGTCAAAATGGATTCAATAACGCCAAATCCTGAGATAATGGCTCTGATACCACTTGTAGGACCCCTATACCAGACCTAATCGAATCCCTAACAATCAACCGTAGTGCGGAATCCCACGATTGATAACAAAACGTTAAACAGATAAACAACGAATCAAACACAAAGTATATGAATCATATACCAATAATCTATCAGCTTATATTAATTATATCAAAGACAATACACTTTCTGATCTCACAAATTCGTCAACCTGAACCCATGAGCCGTACAAGTCTATTTATACTAAACCTAATCTGACCTTTGCGACACAAGCTGTGTCGCCAAGCTGACTCATGTGACACAAGATGTGTCGCCAGGTTGACTATTGCGACACAAATCCCTTGTGTCGCCAAAACACAAAATGTAATTACATATCAAACGCATTACAGACTTAGACCAACTGACAGACACACTAAGATGCACCAACAGTTGTTGTTGTTTCGTCTCGGGCAGTTGTTTCTAAAATGGCTAGTGTTGCCACACTCGAAACAAGCCTTTGGTGCGTTACGGTTGGTGTTTGGGTTGGGGGTTCTGCAATCTTTGGCTAGATGCCCCTGTCGTTTGCACTTGGTACAGGTACAAGGGTCATCATGGTGTCGTGTACACTTGGAACAGTAAGGTTTGTTCCCAACGTACCCTTTCTTGTCCCCCGACCCTGAACCGGAGGAGTAGGCCTTAACAGTCTCAGCCTTTTTGTTTGGTTGCTGTTGTTGTTGGTTGTTCTCGGGCCATTTTCTTTTGTTGTCCCCGGTGGTTTTCACTGTGGGTGTCCCACGGTGGACAATTTGAACCATGAGCTCATGTGCCATTCGTACAGCACTTTGGATGGTCCCGGGTTTTGATGAGATGACGTTCCCTTGGATTGACTCTGGTAGTCCCCAAATGTACCTCTCGATACGTTTGTATTCGGGGTCCACCATAGAGGGACATAGGACAGCTAGTTGGTGGAACCGAGTGGTGTAAGTGGTAATATCATTTCCATGAACAGTAAGTTTTCAGAATTCCTCTTAAAGTTGTTGCAGTTGCTCACGAGGATAGTACTCTTCCCTGAGCATTATCTTGAAGTCTTCCCATGGAAGTTGGTATGCGGTATCAATACCCACAGTTTGGGCATAAGAGTTCCACCAGGTGAGAGCTCCGTCAGAATGGGTGTATGCGGAGAATTTAACCTTGTCTTCCTCAAGGCAGTTGCAGATTCGGAAAATAGATTCTGTCTTTTCGATCCAGCATATCAGACCAATGGCTCCTTCAGAACCTTTTAAGTATAAGGGTTTGCAGTTCAGAAAGTCTTTGTAGGAACATGGTTTAGGAGTAAATGTGTTACCAGGCGCGCCTCCGCCGCCCAGATTTTGTTGAGCAGCAAGGACTTGGGCTACGCTCTATGCAATGAATTGAGCGATTTCGGCGTCGGTGTAAGTATGTCGTCTTGGAGGCATGATACTAAACAATAATGAAATGAGACATATAAGAGGTTTGTGCGAGGTTATGATATTTCACATGTGTATATATAATGAGGTAATATACAATAGCACAGAGTGATAACCATAATTCATTAGATAGAAAAGTTGAATACAGAGCACGAGTTTCAAAAGGTCAACAATCATAAGGATTACAAAAGATGCGGGGAATGTTACATCCGGTCTAAATTTGAAAGTTTACGGAACATAATAAAGGATAATAAGTTGAGCACACCCCGTCTCAATAGATTACAACAAAAGAAATAGATTTAGTCTTGATGCAGGTTTACTCGTGACATCAGCGTGACAAGACGATTTATAGTATCCGCAAGTCTGCTTGTTTGCCTGGCGCCATCTTCAGCCAAGGTCAGTCGTTGCTCAAGCACACGAGCATACTCCTCAGCTTCCCGTGAACGTTGTTCAAATTCTTCCAACCTTGCTTGTGAGATGTCAGTAGCGCTCCTGTTGTCTTTAACCTGTTGATGAATCATTTCCAGAGTACGGTTCGTGCCTTCCTGTTCTTGAAGAAGTTGTGTTATGCAATCATCGGTTCGGCGTAGCAGGTAGTTCTCTACTATATGATGACCCCGTTCTAGGATTTCGAGTCTTTCTTCGTGACGATGAAGTCGGGCTGCTAACACCGGTACCGTATGGTTCGTTGGTTCGTGTGTGTACGGGGAGATGTCCATGGGGTCAGCAGGAATCTGTATTGCTTCCTCAGACCTCCAAGTGTTTAGGGTTGTAGGTAGCCAGTCCCACCTACGGGCGTATGCCAGACATCGGGTATTAGTTGTGGTGTTAGCAATGGGGTTTGAGTAAGGGTTTGCTCGGCATGATCCGGCATTCCCTCGGCGTCTTCGTACTATTCGAGCTTCTCCGGTCATGTAGTAAAGAGGTTCAGGAGAGTTTGGTGTCGTAGAGATAGGTAAGGGAGTGGTACCCCCAGTAGTGGATAGCGTTTGAGTTACGTTGTTCAAGCCGGTTGATGATACATTAGAGAAGTCTGCCATTTCTGTAGCAAGGAGTTTAGTATACGAGAAGTTAAGGTTATATATATAGAAATATAAAAACCTAGCACACAAGCACGTATAAGGTTGGTCCCGTTTCTATCCTTGGTCAAAGACTTCTAATGCATTCCCATTCACTATAACCATTTCAGGTCTTGCATCAATTCTCCTTTAATTGTACATAGTTGATCAGACTATGTTAAATTAAATTCAAATGATGCAATCGCTGAACCAGTCATACCGAACAAGGAATACTAACCTAATGGTTATAGTCTAGGTCACTAATGCAATCCTAGTTCGCTATAACCTTTGGCTCTGATACCAATCTGTCGCACCCCCAAAGCACGTGGCAGTGGAAGTAGGAGGTGTCATGGGGGCACCGACGAATTTAAATATCACAACACAAAGATTAAGCAAACGACCTCTATATGAGACGTTTGAAAAGTAGTTACATTACAATAATTCAATTGTTTACAAAAGTTATAGGAGTTCGCATAACAAAAGTAGTATTACATAACTATGATTTCAAAATATAGTAATGCAATCTAGTTCCTTGATGTTTGAAAACAATGCAACTCGAGCTAAGCTATCCATAAGCTTCCTACTGTGGCGGGTTACCTGAGAAATACATACT
Organism: Pseudognaphalium luteoalbum; assembly: GCA_963422505.1. Taxonomy (NCBI): domain Eukaryota; kingdom Viridiplantae; phylum Streptophyta; class Magnoliopsida; order Asterales; family Asteraceae; genus Pseudognaphalium; species Pseudognaphalium luteoalbum. The sequence continues at coordinate 57,429,945 of OY730192.1, forward strand.
AAAAGGTCAACATAAAGTTGGTGAGTTCATAGGTTTGTTAAGTAACCAGTTGCTAATATGATCCACAAGATTTCACAAGTTTGCATCATTTAACAATGATAGGTAAAAGTATCGTTAGCCAACGACAAGTAAAAGTATTGCATATTGAAATATAAGTATACCTTTTGCATGAGTCTCAGAGTTCGAACTTAACGTTGTTTGCCCCTGGTAAGTGTACTAATCCGATACACTTCTAATTCACAAATAATATTGTGCCCGTGGGTTGGCTAGCGCGACTAGCCCGGATGAGGTTTGTCAAACCATGATAGTACTATCCAATAATATTCACGCATTCATTAACGAACTATGATGGGTAGAGGACTTTAGTGGATTATCATAAGGTCTCATGCAATCCGTACGAAAAGTTGTTGCCAATACTTGTGATCATAAAGCAGTTTATATAAAACAGTTGTAGGTATTCTCACCCCAGTGAAAAACGGTAAAAAGGGGCTATGAAACTCACCAGAGTTAAGCAGGTAGCAAGCAATATCAAATATTAGCAAGTAGTGGGTGTTCTCGGCCCGTGTGCAACCTCATAACGCCCCAAACGTATGAGGTTGTATAAGTAGATGTCTCGAAAGACCATCTATTGCGATTGTATAAATGGGGGATAATGTCCACTTAAGCCAACCGGGTAGGTGGGGGGTTTATGTCCACCTAAAGCTACTTCATCAACTAGTATGTCCAAATAAGTTGTTCAAGTTCGTTTATCAAAAACGTGTACGACCCGTTGGTGAAAGTTTGTAATAATAATTCTTAAAAAGACATTATTATTAAGTTTGTGTCATTGTATACAATGTTATAGTATGTGTCATGTGTGGTTATAAGTTGTTACCCGAGTTCAATACTTAGTAAAAAACAAGTTTCATGTTTTATGTCTTTAACGACACTAGTAGCGACACTAGGGTCAATGTCGCAGGTTTAGCGACATTAGGATAAGTGTCGCAGTATATGCAACATTGGGTTTAGTGTCGCAGGTGAGTGTCGCAAGATAGCGACACTGAGCCTTGTGTCGCAAGTTCAAATCAATTTCAATTAAGTAGCGACATAGTTAGCGACACTTAGGTAGTGTCGCAGGTAGTGTCGTAGGTCATGCGACACTAAGGGTCTCGTCAGCTTTTAAGTTTTTAATCCAAATGTTCTAAGTGTCGATTTTTCATTCGGGAAACTTTTTAAGTTTAGTTTTTGGTCCAACTTACTAACTAAGTCACCCAAACCCATTTTTGTTACCATTTTCCAAATGTAGTAAGTTTTTAGAAATCGAGCCGCTTTTGTTGACTTGGTCAGACCTACTCGGTTTGACCCGAAACTTTTACCCAACCCATATATCAGTTTATAGAGTCCATAGAATTTTTCGGTTCATGTCAGAGTTCACCAAAAGTGTCGGATTTACAAAAGTTCCAAAATAGCCCCTAAGTTATGTTTTCGGTTTTGTCAGTTTGTTTTGCCATAGATCTTACTAACTTCTAATCCAAATTTGAGTCCACAATTTTTACCAACTGGTCACCTATGTATCTAGTCTAACATATAACTTTTAAATCAACTATAGTGTCCATTTACATAGGTAATTAATTTTGCTAAGGAACCGAACTCGGTTTTCAAATATGTGTAGACCAGACTCAAAGACGGGATTATTCATAAAAATCTGTACAGATCTGGAAAAAGTGTAAAACACAAAAGTTGTATCTCTTTTCAATACGCAAATTTTTTAAAAAAATCGTTGTCTAACTTTCCTAGAACTCAAGTTAGGACCATTTTAGTAACCTGTGTTTTCTGAGACAAATTATGCATGTTCTTGTATAATGTATAAAAATGATTTTATACTAACTTCTGATCCAAATTTGAGTTCACAATTTTTACTAACTGGTCACCTATGTATCTAGTCTAACATATAACTTTTACAGCAACTATAGTGTCCATTTACATAGGTAATTATATTTGCTAAGGAACCGAACTCGATTTTCAAATATGTGCAGACCAGACTCAAAGACGGGATTATTTATAAAAATCCATAAAGATGGAAAAAGTGTAAAGCAAAAAAGTTTTAGCTCTTTTCAATACGCAAATTTAAAAGAAAAATCGCTGTCTAACTCTTCATAGAACTCAGGTTATGACCATTTTAGTAACCTGTGTTTTCTGAGACAGATTATGCATGTTCTTTTATAATGTATAAAAACGATTTTTAATCATAGATTTGGACATAATAGAGATAGATGAGCTATATAATACATAAATAAATATTATGTAAGTAATTTTTGAAGAGAGAGTGGTGGGATTTATACCAACAAAATGAAGAACAAAGGAAGGAGATGAAGTTGATGAAGAAAATGATGATCTTGTGCCTGTTTCCTCCTCTTGAATTTGCAAGTATGATGATGATGATAATGGTGATGATAACGTGGGTGTTTGAGGGCTGTGTTTTTCTCAGATTTTGAGAGTGAAAGTGAGAGGGAAATGGAGAGAAAAGTGTGAATATGTGTAAGTGTGAATGAGGATTCCATGAATGATAAGTGAGTTGTCATGAAAACATAATGAGTGGGTGTTGCGTGGTGTATTATTGGAGAAAAAGGAAGGTGGCACATGGGGGAGAGGGATCCGGCCAAGGGGGCCCACTCAAGGGTATTTTGGTCATTTTCTTGTTCCTAATTTAATTTGTTGCGTTTTACGTTCGTTTACTCGCTCGGTTTGGTGTTAAACGCTTAATACGCGTATTTACGTAACAATTTAAATTTCAATATTTTCACTTGAAGTATTTATTCTAATTACTTGAAAAACATTTATAAAAATGATCCGTTAGGTTGTCGGCCTTGATTTGCGTGAGCGTTTTACAGATTCTAAGTCGCGTGACGTTTTATTTGGACGTTTTCATTGACGAATTATTATACGATGTTTTCAATAATAATTCATACAAAATAATATATTTTAAATTCTAAAATGTATTTTGACTTTCGTTCGATTGTCGGGTGCGTTCTGCGTGTTTTCGTCCCGTTTTTGTTATTTTATACGATATAATTTATGTGTTAAATATTATCAACATAATATTTATGAGTTTTTGAGTTTATCAAATAATTTCATATTATTTAATATTTTATTCACCAACGTCCGTATTTATATTGTGTCGGACTCCGTCCGGTTGTTTCGCACAATTTCGTCAAATTGCGTAAGCGTAATTATAACTAATTACGTAGCGTAATATAAATCAATTACGAGAGTGTATATTCACATAAATATACAAATAGTTACAAGTAATTACAAGTATTTAGACTAATACTAAACTAAACACACGTAATTAGGGTTTATAGCAGGTTAATCAGTAACCCTAAATCATCGGGTGTCACACCAATGTCTACATAGTGCATATTTTATAGAAATTAATTATTGTATATTTGCATTCACTTTCTGCATATATTTGGTGTACGTAATTGTACAATCTCTAATTCAATTTTGTATATACTTATAACTATAGATATATATATATAATATTGTATATATTATTACGCAAATAGATAGATCTAATGAAGTTAAGAGTTTTAATACATCCTTTCAAATGCTAACTTATAACCTAACACCATTGTACTTCTTCGTGGTCTGTCCTTATGTATGTAGTATCGTCATTAGCAACATTTAAGGGTTCGATGCCGATAGAAAATGGTGGAAGCTCGTCAAACTGGTTATACTCTTCCTCGTCAACAACATTTTCAACTCCAAGTATACGAAGTTTACCATGCAAAACAATATGCCAATTTGAATCTTCCGGGTCTTCAACAAAGAAAACCTGGTTTGCTTGATTAGCTAAAATAAATGGTTCATCTTTATAACCGTTTGTTGAAAGATTGACGAGGGTGAAACCATCTTTATTGACTTTTACTCCTTTTCCATTGTCAACCCATTTACACCTGAACAACGGTATGGTTAACACCCCATATTCAAGTTCCCAAATTTCTTGAATTACACCATAGTATGATTCTTTTGCAATGGTTTCTCTTCTTTGATAGTCGTTCTCTGTAGAATCATCGGTTGTTGCAGCTACTAGCATTACACCACTGTTTTGTAGTGTAGTTTTCCGGTCTTGTTTGCTTGTGTAAAATGTGTATCCATTAATATCGTATGTCTGATATGTTGCAACAACACATCGCAGACCCATCCCCAACTGTTGCACCTCATCATCAAGTTGTTCACGAAGTACCTTTGCTCTCAACCAACTTGCAAACTGTTTTTTGTGCTCAGACGCTAGCCAATTAGTCTTAGTAATTTTCCCCCACTCTTTCCTAAGCCTTAATATTTCCTTTTGCTCATTTACGTAACGATCAATCGATATCATGTTTTGCAGAACAAAAAAATGTGCATTTCGAAGATCAGATTGGTCATCTGGTACACACATATTCAGTCCCGTTGTGCCTTTCCCTCCAAGTCTACCTTCGTGCCGAGATCTAGGAAGACCTACATGTTGTACGCCTGCCAAGTAATCTGTACAAAAATTAATAACCTCCTCACAACAATACCCTTCAATCATACTACCCTCCAGTCGATTTCAATTTCTCACGTAGCCTTTCAAAAATCCCATATATCTTTCAAATGGATACATATACCGCAAGAAAATGGACCCGCAAGCCTTAATTTCTCCCACAATATGAGATACGAGGTGCACCATGACATCAAAAAAAGAAGGTGGGAAGTACATCTCTAACTGACATAACGTGAGGATAAGCTCAGCTAGCAAAGCATCCAAACCCTCGGGATCAATTACCTTTGAATGAATCATGCTAAAAAACAAACAAAGCTTTGTTATCGTGTGTCGAATGCAGTCCGGAAGTATTCCACGAATTGCTATTGGAATCATTTGTGTCATTAACACATGAAAATCGTCGGATCTCATACCGAGCAATTTCAAATCTTTCATGCACACTAACCTCCTAACGTTGGCAGAATAACCAGAAGGAACCTTAACTCGAGACAAACTTTGGAAAAATGAAATTTTTTCAACCCTTGACATCGTGTAGCAAGCTGCCGGTAGATACGTACGTTTTCTTTCACTTTCTTTAGGATGCAACTCCTTTCGAATTTTCATATCCTCCATATCCCTTCGAATTTTAATTCTATCTTTTGTTTTACCGGGGATGTTCAACAATACACCTATCAAGCTATCACATACATTTTTTCGATATGCATAACATCAAGAGAGTGTCGAACGTCCAGTTGGCTCTAATATGGCAAACCAAAGAAAATAGACCTTTTTTCCAAATATTTTTTGGAGGTCTCAGAGACATTTTTCCGAACACAATTGGAGGATCCAAACGATCAAGTTTTGCAAGAACAGCTTTTCCATCCAATTGTGGCTGCATCACTCTGAACTCAACTCTACCATCAAATAGTTTTGGTTTTCTGCGGTATGCATGCGAATTTGGTAGCGTTCTACGATGAACCATGAAAACCATTTTTCTACAGTTTATTAACCAATTAGAACATGTATCCTCTTCACAAACAGGACAAGCTTTTGCTCCTTTCGTACCGTACCCAGACAAATTACCGTACGCTGGAAAATCACTTATAGTGCAGTAAATCATGGCTCGCATCTTGAAAAGCTCACGCTTATACGCATCATAGACTTCGACACCGTCACTCCATAATGTTTTAAGGTCATCAATTAACAGATCCAAATAAACATCAATGTCGTTACCAGGTTGTTTTGGTCCTTGTATCAACAGTGACATCATTATGTACTTCCTTTTCATGCATAACCAAGGTGGCAAGTTGTAGACGCATAAGAGAACAGGCCATGTGCTGTAACTACTACACATAATACCGAAAGGATTAAATCCGTCAGAACTTAAACCAAATCGTATGTTGTTAATCTCCCGTCCAAATTCAGGGTATGTGGAATTGATATTCCGCCATTGAGGAGAATCGGCTACATGTCTTAATTTACCATCTTGTTTATGTTCTTCGGCATGCCAACGTAACAATTTTGCATCATTGGGGTTTGCAAATAATCGTTTAAGTTTTGGTATGACAGGCAAATACCACAATACTTTAGCCGCCGAAGGGGTTTTACCCTCGAGTTCATCATTTTCTTCCTCATCATCATATGTATCTCTCCGTTTATATCTCGACGTACCACATGTATTACACGCTTGTAGGTCTTTAAACTCATTCCGATACAACATGCAATCATTTGGACATGCAGTTATTCTTTCTACTTTCAATCCCATTGGACACATTAGTTTTTTCGCTTGATAAATGTTAACTGGTAACTCATTATCTTCCGGGAGCATGTCATGCAAAATCTCCAACAAACTGGTAAAACTTGTATCACTCCAACTATTGTTTGATTTTATATTAAACAACTTTAACACGGCAGAAAGTTTCGTATATTTAATACACCCATCATACAACGGTTTTTCAGACTCAGCAAATAATTGTTGAAATTTTTCAAGGTTATTCACCTGAATGTCATTCCCCAGGTCATGCAACATTTGTTCAATAAGATCCTCATCATCGACCTTGTCATGATCACTTACAAACACATCATGATCCCCTAGAACTCTTTCACCATGATTAATCCAAGTTAAATAATTCGGAACAAAGCCATGCCTAAGAAAATGTTCTTTAATCACTTCAGAATCAGCATAGCTCTGATAGTTTTTACACTCTACACAAGGACACCAAATATCTTATTTTTTTATTATCTTTCGGTGTTCCTCGGCAACTCTCATGAAATGATACACATTGGTAAGAAACTCAACGCTAACATGAGGTATACTGTACATCCACATATTACGATCCATCTAAAATAAGAAGAAAAAAATGAATAATTATTAATTACTATTTATATATATGTTAAAAAAAATTCATGAGATGGATCGGCAACGCCTTTATTTATATTCTGTATACGATCTAAATTAAATGTAGATGAAATCATTAAATTAAAGTATGTAAATACATGCTATAATAGTCGATTGAGGATTTATACCTGAAATAAATATTGATTGGAAGATGATCCGATCGAGATGGTTTTTGCCTTTTTGGTAGGTGAGTGTAGGTTGATAACGGAGTTTAATTTTGACCATCTGATACCAAGAATAAAATATGACCACGGTTTCTTTCATTAAAGCGTGGACAATGTTATGTTGAAATGTTTTGATTCCCTCCAAAAACTTTCGGAGCACAGTTAATTTTCGGACCATGGTCACGTAATTAACATTCGATCTCCTACTTTTCAATATATATATGGTTTCTGGAGTACTCTAGCTAATGTCAAAACCCTAAATCATTTTTATTGGGAAAAAAAAGGCTAAACCATTTTTCGGACCGTGGAAATTATTTGTTTTACTGATGGCTAGACTGACCTTTTTAGAGATGCCAACCTTTCTTTTGGAGACCTTTTATTTTGTCTACTTGATGATTTGAACGTACACCTTTAAGATGTTCTTTAATGGTCATGATGGGTGTTTAAGGACCTTGCCCCAAAATCATTAAGAATAATTCGAAGTAATTTACCTTTTATATTTTACCTAATTAAATTAATAACCCCAAAAAATTAAACGCCCCTTCTCTTTTTATCTAATTAAACTATTTGAACACCTAATTAAATTGTTTTTTCTACTTGAATAATCGGACCCGAACTACCCGAAACACGAACAGTTTATCCGAACAACACTTTAATCTTACAATTAATATAATTACCTCAAAAGAAACATTACAATCATTCCGATAAGCACACATATGAAACAAATGTAAACATGATTTCTTGACTTTAACATCTTGACTTCTTCTTCCAATTTCAGCACCAACTGACGATATTCCATACCTTCATTCTTCAGTTCCACAAGTTTTGTTTTGTACAGCTCGATATTCAGATTAGGATCCCACCAATGAAAAAAACCACACTTCTTTCATCCCTTGTAGTTTGGGCGGCCTATGAATCTTCGATATGGGTTGCTTTCAGTTTAAGATGTCCACAAACCACTCACATCTCCACACTTGCACAATACATGAACTCGGTTTATCAAATCTTTACTTTCCCATGCTGAATTTGTTCTATTTCTTGATACCCTGGTTGAAGAACTCGAGGTATTACCGTTTACCATTGTCATACAATATATGTGATATTTTAGGCCTTTAATATTAATTGGGATGTATATATAGATCTTTCAAAAGGACCACGGTTCTAATGAAGAACCGTGACCACGGATCAGATAGTATGACACAAACCACGTGCCTTTAGTTTTTCCTAGTTTTAAGACGTTGAACCATATACTACTATACGTATTTCATTACTTATATTTTACTAGTTTAAATGTTTAATTTAACACAAATTAAAAAAAATATAAGAGCTGCTAGTAAGTATGGAAACAAAATCACATCACAATTTTCGATAATAATAATAGATATAAGCGTAAAAGTAAATAATTAATAACGTTATATATATATATATATATATATATATATATGTGTATGTGTGTGTGTGTATGTGTGTGTGTGTGTGTGTGTATTAGAGATATATCGAACTAATTAATACAAAGAAATAAACAAATACGAATACGAAACGGAAGCTATCAAAATTCATATTACAAATCAAATTCAAACAAACTAGCTAGCGAATCAAATTCGAAGGTACTAAAAAAATTTTCATCGTCTCCTTTTAGCATAATCTCTTTCCAATCCTTATGAATTTTATCATGATCTTCGAAACATGATTTCAGACACTGGATCGATACTTTCCGGGCTGTGTAGAATTCAAGATCATGATCTTCACATTTTTCAAGAAATTCGATCTCAGGTTGGGAAAGTTCACAATTAAATTCATCACGTGTAGCTTTTAGTTCTTTGATCCATTTATCGATCTTCCGAGTTGCTTCATTCAAGTTCTTGAGAGTTTCTTCAAGTGACTCGAGAATGTTTTTGTCAATCTTGATCAGTAGGTCAAATTTCTTGCCCAACACATATTGTTCAACTTCAGTTGCCATTTTTTTCTTTTTGTGTATAGAAAAGAGATATATATGGTACCGGTGTAAGTTTTGTAAATATAAGAAAAGAGCATCGAGTTATATAGAATGAGAATACTATTAGCAATAAATTTCTCCCGTTGATTTCCAAATTAAATGCAACTTTCAAACTATCCAAGATCAAAAAATAATTAACAGTCACCTACATGGCTACATCCAAAAGGACCACGGTTCACACAACCGACACGCGGTTGTATTAGAAAATTATTCAATATACGGTACGTACGTATTGATCCAAACAACTTACATCAAGGCCACAGCCCACGACCCACATGGAAATACATTTTACAGTACAATTGGGTCATTAATTTGTTTCAAAAGAACCACGGTTTGAGATTAAAAGCCGTAGTCCGATTAAGTTAACTTCGCTTTGTAGTTAGGAACCGTGGTCCTTATCAAAAACATAGACCACCCCTCGTCGAATGTAACCGTGGTTTGTGTATTTAGGGATCTTGACCACGACTTTGAATACAGGTCCGTGTCACGCTAAATCTTTGAGCCGTGGTCAATGGAAAGAAAAGTAAAAACGTACGACATTTTGCAAACGGATCACGGGTTTGAAGTGATTTTCACCATTTCCGTGGTCTATTAGGGGTGGGCTATAGTGGATTGTGTAGTAGTGTCAACCCTTATTTTTTTTCTTTTTCCTTTTTTTTCCTTCCTATTTTTAACAATAAATCTTTTTCATTTGGAAACAAATTGTACCAACCCACCAGCCGCTTTTTAAGCCACATACAAACCCACTCGAGTGAATATGTTTATTGTTAAATATAACAATTAATATTTCAACTAAATTAACATTTCCAGTAATACATTTAAAAACCAAAGAACTGAAATACTAAAAAAGTAAAAAGCTACTCGTACTGATACACATGAACTCCAAATAAAATTAGCAATATCTAGTCTCTCGATACTAGTAAAACTTAAAGGTACTTGCAATTGAAGAGTGTAGTCAATTTCATCGTTTTCTCTAGTTTTATCTCCTTCTAATATGTCATCACCGTCAACTTCATATTGTGTGTCAAATTCACTGCTCATATCATTTTCACAACAACAATGTGTGCTGAAGTCCTCATTTTGAACCATCTATGTTATGGCATTAGTATGTCTCGTAGACGGTAGTAAGCTGCTACTTCGTTTGTCATTAATCAAAACTTATTCATGAGTCCTACAAGTAGTGCCACAAACAAACTCAACAAAAACTAAAGTAAACAAAATTTTATAAAATGACAAATAACATGAACTCCTTATACCGTGGTGTCATCTCCATGGGATGTAGCTCATTGTCTTCAAAGTCTATGTATAGATCAAAGTTACTTTCCCGATTGCGACTAAGCACGTGAAAATATAATGTGAATGTTGTTATCCTTCACGTGAAGAGGTATATATTTCACTACTTTTCCAACAACCGAAGGATATATGCAGATTAATTTGATGTTATGTCGTTGCTTATCAATGGATGTTGCATAATTGATTTGATTAACCGATCATTTCGTCAAATTGAATTCTGCATTGAACCTTTAGAGTTTTACTTGGAGACTTATTAGAGGCTACACCATTCGGTCCATCACAAATGACACCACCTAAATAACATGACAACGTCACAAACTTTGATGCCTTGCTTAATGTATGAACCTATGAATACACATAATACAATTAATTACGTCAACATCCGATGTTGACGTTAGAAGGCGTACGTGATTAATAGTGAATCAATCACCATATCATTACTACCTTATTAATAGTGAACTATTGAGAAGGGTTTTGACGTGAAAATACCGGTGAAGTTGGCTTCGAGGGAGGTGGACCGGTGAATGGAAGGCATGATCGCAGAAGTCGACGTTTCAGTTTCTTTATTTTCAAACACCCCCCCCCCCCCCCTATTTAGTTTTATGATTCGAATTAGAAAAAAAAATATGAGATATTTTAGTTGAGGATATATTTTGTAAGACACAATCACTTGGTAAATATGTTTTCACCACACAATTAGTTGGTCAAAAACTCCATGTATATAAGTCCAGATGATGTTCCACTCTAAAATCAATTGGTGATAGAGAGAGTAGCCCATGAAACTATTTACATGATTTGGTTTCTTTATTTTTTCGATGTGAGACTTGAATATGCACCCAACAAATACATTTACAAATACAAATTCCTTTATTTTATAGCAGAAAAAAAAAGGTTGGCCCACATTTATTCCGTTTTTGTTTGTTTTGCTGGGCACAAATGCAAGAAAATATAACGATTTTATCTTATAGCCAAAAACGTATGCATTGGCAGTTTGGCACTTGCCAGAGCTCTAATATTATTATTTAAATTACATATATAGTTTAAGATTGTGGAATATTGGTCTAAATCAAAATTTAGCTGAACTCAAAAGTTATTGTTATTTCGGAACCGGCTATACTAGTGTATTTTATTAACATCCTACCTACTACAAGTTTGACGGGTATAGTAAGCTTAGTTGGAAAATTTGACAAGCAATAATATTTTTTAGATACCAATTAAATAGCTTATAATGTTTATTGTATAGTTGTAATATTTTCTTCATATGTGCAATCTACAGATCGAGTTGGTATATATGATGTCGTGATGATGAAGAGCGATCATCTTGTTAGTCAAATTGTGTCAAGTATTATAAGTTGTATCAATACGGTAAGTATGCATTGTTGATATAATACTAGTTGAGGTTATGTATACGTACACAAGCCATCTACATACGAGCCGAGCTGAGATCATATATATAGTGTTGAATCTTGGAGCTGACGTTTATAATATTCTGATTGGGAGTGCTCATTGGTTAATGGGTTAATTTGAAGAGCTGACAGTTTGTGAAAGTTGTCCTGTTTATAAAGCTAATTTTACGTAATGATAATAAGTAGAATTATCAATGATAATAGCCTAATAGAACTAGTAAGACATAGAGAAGATTGAAACAAACAAACGATTTCATATAAATGCCATAACATACAGATTTGTTATGAAATTCAATACGACTAGTTAACTTTCTTTGCGATTGTCAAAGATAAGCAGCTTGAGAGTACTGTTGTCTTGTACTATACGTGCATTAATTAATTTTTCACATTTTATGATACCAAAATACACCTTGGTGCTTGCTATCTTGATCTGGCTCGATGTAGATGCACTCCTTAGCCTCTCTCCACATCGCTTTAAAAATTGGTGTCCTATCTATCTTATAATATTCACCCAAAACTGGGTTAATCGCATCCCTTGCTTCCTTTGCATGATAATGGGGAATGTAAGAGATCAAATGATGCAAGACGTGAGTGTGTGTAACGTCATGGAATACCCTATTCAGGAATCCAAAATCTCTATCAATTGTTGATAACGCACCTTTGATCCATTGCCATTCGGTTGAATCATAATGAGGTAACGAGAGATGGGTGTGATGCAAATAAGTGATCAAAACGAAGAAAGCATGCACGCCTATTACAGGAATTACATACATAGACATTACCCAAGTGAATCCTTTTGCGGCCACAAGAAGCCTAAGTGCATAAATCACAGCAATAATACCAAGATCCGATAGCACAACCTGAATTCGTTCACGCTCGGTGAAAATTGGACTCAATGGATCAAAGTGGTTCGCAAACCTTCCATATTTCTTTCCAGAAACATTAGTTAAGAGATATAAAGGAAATCCAAGGGTTAACCTAAAAACCAAAGTGAAAACTCGACCGGGTGGATTGTTAAGAATTTTGGAATAAATCATGACTTTGGATTTACGTTTAGGAATGTAAACTTCATCGTTATCCAGAGAGTTTGTGTTGGCATGATGGTTACGATGGCTGTATTTCCACGAGAAATAAGGAGTAAAGAGAGCAGAATGGAGAATGAATCCAACAGTGTCGTCAATCCACTGGTAGTCACTAAAGGCATGGTGACCACATTCATGACCAATCACCCATAAACCGGTGAGAATGCTAGCTTGACAAAACCAATAAACCGGCCATGCTAAGTAAGCGAGAGGAGTGGGGAGAATAGGAATGTAAGTGTTTGCGAGGTAGTAAAAGACATAAGTAATGATAAGATCATGAACAACGTAGTAAGATGAACGGATAACAGATCGCTCGAAGCAATGGGCAGGGATTGCTTTCTTGAGATCGCTTAATGAGAATGGTGGATCGGTCGGGACACGTTTTAGGATATCCTTTTCCTGATTAGATGAATCTGACATCCGGCCACCCGCTCCCATATTTATTCAAATACAAGAGCAAATTAAAGACTCAAGAAAGAGATGAATGTTTGTGTTTTGTTTTGTTGGTGAGTGTGTATGTAATACCATGCACAATGTTTGATATTTATAGTTATTATTAAAGTAGTCAAACACGTCGGCTTGCTTATATTCTGTATTTCTGCAAATACATACAAGTCACACACGTCGGCTTGCTTATATTCTGTATTAAACTTTGACTAATGATACATCCCCGTAAAATTTAAATTGAAGTTTTAGCTAATCAAATTCATTTAATGTTTCTCTTTTTCAAAATTCATTAGGCCATGTCATTTTACGGATAATTTTTTTAACAATTATGTGAGTATATCAATTTTCATAAACTTTTGCTTGTTTCCTTGTTATTTAATTACTTTTAAATTTATTTGTATTTTATTAAACTGGTTAAAAAGGTTTATTAAGTTTTAGAGAGTTGTTTTGTCTATCAAAAAGTACCCTAAAACAAATCGTTGGCTTTCACGATTTTACTCTGATAAGAAAAAAACAATCCTAAAACGTGGAAGAAATAAAGGATTAAGTTTGTATAAAAATAATTGGGGGCTCAATTTAGTCTTGAAATGCATATATTTAATTAGTTTTATATATCATGCAACTACTTTCTTTTTTGCTGTACATGTAATTGCGGATGTTGCAACTACTTGGATTCTGTCTTTTTATGAGAATCAGTCACTTAAGAAGACTAGAGTAATTGTAGCTGCTAGCCACAAGCAAAATATTAACACTATTCAATGGCTTATCCTCACTCTTGAGTCAAATATGATAGGCCACGAGCACGATATCTATCTATTATGCAAAGATGGGTAGTTTTACTGTGGCAGCTCCACACTCTCACTCACATGTGTCATCTTAATATTGGTCTTCATACGAAAACGATGCATACAAACTTTTTGTCACAAAGCAATTGCGTTGATTAGTTAAGTAAGAGGGGTAAGGACATAAAAATGCAATTAACTATCACCTGACATTTATTAGGAAGTTTCTTCGTCATCACTAAATGAATAAAAAATAATTCGATAAAAAATGAATATATATCAATATCAATAATCAATAATCAATATATACGTTTTAATAATCTAGTCTATCTATTATGCAAAGATGGGTAGTTTTACTGTTGCAACCCCACACTCTCACACTTGTCATCTTAACATTGGTCTCCATATGAAAACGACGCATACAAGCTTTTGGTCACAAAGCAATTGCGTTGATTAGTTAAGTAATAGGGCTAAGGACATAAAAATGCAATTAACTATTACCTGACATTCATAGTATGTATTTAACTATTCGGGTTTTCATTGTATGTAACAAACTATTTATTTCTTTCCATTGTATGTAACTTCCGGTATTTTTTCCATGTGTCATCTATATAAGGTGCCACGTGTCATCCTTACACGTTGACACGTCACCAAATTGCATACAATGGAAAGAAATAAATAGTTTGTTACAAACAATGGAAGCTAAATTGTTAAGTACACATGTCAGGTCATAGTTAGTTACATTTTTATGTACTAACACCTAAGTAATATAATAACCAAACTTATAATAAAAACACATTTAGATAAGTGATTGGCCGTTCTTGCACACGCAAGTTCGAGCCAGTGACACTCTTTTTGTTTTGTTTTGGTATTCTCTTTAGTAAGTATTATTTTACCCATTAAACTTATTTAACTTTTTTGTTTATATATTATCTTTTTCACTCTTAAATTATTTTTTTTTAAAGAGCCTTGGTAGTCACGTTTTTATTTTGTTTTGGTTTTCTTTTTATTAAGTATCTTTTTTACCCGTTGAGCTTAATTATTTATTTATTTTGTTTATATATTTTCTTTTTCACTCTTGAATTAATTTAAAAACAGTTTCTCTAAGTGTTTATATACTTTATAGTTTAAATAATTGATGATAGCCAAGGTATTATCATCATTGCAAACGCTTAGACTTCACATGTATAATTGATATGTCAGTGATTCGAATCCGTTTCTTCAAATCTATGTCTTCATTTGCACTCTCTCTCTTTATAAACAAACCCTTTCACTTTCTAAATATATACGTCCTTTTGAATTTAAAAAAAAAATCTTATATACACACTCAAATTTCTCAACTATTTTAACACATTTATATCATCTTTTGAATTTTATTATCAAACACTTTCACTTACATCAATCTATGTCTCTTTTATCTATATCTCTTTGAATTTGTATAATAACAAAAAATTATGTGCACATCAATTACTTAGCCTTTTTACCGCATATCTGTTAGAAACTGACATGTAGACAAAATCAATCGATGTAAAAGCAACAACATGGCTTTCTAAACTAAATATTAACAAAGTAGATAGCAAAAATGATGGCACATCGAGTGGTGTGAGGTTTAGTCTTTTAACTTTAACATGCAAATTCAATCCTTAAAGTGACACAAAATATATATACTTATTTTCTTTCTTTGTTTCCTCCCAAAACAAACCTACATCTCCCTAAACACATAACAAAATATCAATTACTTGACTGTAATTTTCAAATATTAACGTATCATGTGCTATGCGTTAGCATAGCAAAAAAGATTACTAGTATACATGTGTGTCCATTATGTATCCTGATATATCAATGTTTAATTCGAATAATGAAACTGTACTCTATATCTCCATTATTTATATAATTACAAGTAAACATTTACGTAGGGCTGATTCGTTAAATTTAGCTTCCATGTGATGTAAAAAAATTATAGGCATTTTAAAAATTAAAGAATTTGAAAAATGATCTCCTTCCCCAAATCGGTACCACACATCCTCAATTGAAATGCATATATAAAACTTGATCTTTTGTCTACATTCAATAGTTATCATATTTAGCATCATAAAACCTTCTTTAATTAGATTGAAAAGTACAAAACTCAACCTACTTATAGCATAAAACTTAGAAATTTGAGCCCCAAGAAAATAAAAGCTCTGTGCAATACGGTTTACGGTTCGCACAACCCGACTACTATAAACGAGTTTTCATGTAATCTATACTTTCAACAAGATCTGTTAATTAATTAGGAGTATTAATTAAGAGAGGATTTACATTATTGTATTAGTGATGTATTATTATATACTTGTATTTTAGTATGAGGGTATAAATAGTAATGTAAATACCCTTATTACATACTTAATTTTGATAATAACTGTATTGAACAACGTAATTAAAATATTATTTTCCTCTAATTTACTATATACATGATTGTATTAGTGATGTATTGTTATATACTGGGTATAAATAGTAATATAAATACCCGTATTACATACTTAATTTTGATAACAATTGTATTGAATGACGTAATGGAAACATTATATCCCTCTAATTTACTATATACATGATTGTATTAGTGATGTATTGTTATATACTTGTACTTTAGTATAAGGGTATAAATGTAAATACCCTTATTACATACTTAACTTTGATAACAAATATATTGAACAACGTAATTGAAACATTATTTCCCTCTGATAAATACGCAATATTGTATATGCGCACTTATTAAGTGTGCATTAGTCCTATTAAATGAGCATACGAGGCTTCTATTTGTATAAATAGAGGACTCGTGTTCATTTGAGATTAAGAGACTTTATTGTAAAATCTATGTGTTGGTGAGAAGAGTGAGTTGAGATTAATTGTAAGCTTATTTTGTATACGTTGTGTATCGATAATAAAAGTTGAAAACCTTTATTTATTCTCGTATTCATTCTCGTTTTATTCATGTAAGTAATCGATAAACACGGATTCCGCATGGTTTATTGATTTATTCGAATCAAAAGATTAAAATAGTGGTTCCTTCAATTGGTATCAGAGCCGAATAGGTAATTCGGATTGGTTTTTGACGTGAATTATTGATTGAATTTAGCATTTTTAGCTTCAAGTTGAAGAAAATATCAGTTACGGTTTAAATTATGTGATTTAGTTCGTGTTTTGGATTGAATCATACCGGATTAGGGTTATATAATTGATTGAGGAAAGCTCAATTTGGCAGAATCAGGAGCTTAATTCGGTTAATTTGAATTTTCAAAGTTTGAGTTTTGAGAGATAAATTCGGTTTTTGGTAGAATTCAAAAAATTGATAAAGTTGAAGATTGTTTCAGACCTATTTCATGTTCTAGAAGTTATTTTGATCACTTTTCACGGTGGATTTTGGCTAGATTGATCAAAGTTTGGATTTTTTGAAGTATGAGTTCGTTGCTATTCGTCAATGCACATTTATCAGAACCTGCGCATTTGTCAGAGACCTCTGTTTATGTGCATTTGTTCATGAGTGCGTGAGTTAACTTTTTGACCAAGTGCGTATTTGTGTGGTTACCGTTACTGCGCATTTGATTAAATACGCAGGTGCAGTAAACTGCGCATTTGTCTAAGTACGCAAACTATATGCGTATTTACCCCATCAAGTACTTTGATTAAAAATAAAAGTTTTTAGGCAGGAAACGCGTGAAAAATTTTGTGTTTTCAAAATTTGTCCTTAGGCTTAAAAGTGTTCAATTTTGGCTTTGAAAAAGTTTCATATTACATGAGCAGTTTTTGACGTTTTTGGATGATTTTAAACACGATATTGTAGGGAAAACTTGAATAATGGAGTTCTTGACTATAAGCAGGAAAACAAATTTGAAGGGCTTATTCTTTACGGACTTTGCTCGATGGAAGACTATGTTTGAAAATATGGATATGTTAACTAATCCGGATTTAAGGATTCTTATTGTCGATCCATATCAAAAACCAAAAAGCCGAATGTCAGATGCATGCAGAACGCAAGAGTTTTTATATCGAGAAGAAGATGTTTGAGACAATTAGGGCGTGTTTGCCAAATACTATTTTTTCCCGTTACAAAAATCTGAAAACATCATTTGGTTTATGGGACGCTCTTACAGAGGATTACGGAAGAAATAATCAACCATGAGTGATAAGTCGGGACGAAGGGATTAAAGAGAAGTTGTTGAAGAAGCAAGAAGAGATTAAGGCAATTCAATCCCAAATGCTCAACCTAGAGAATGAATGTGAAGAGATGTGTTTAACAATTGTTAGCCTGGAGAAGAAAGTTGCAGAGTTTGATGATCAACAAACAGCGATGAACAAACTTCAAGTTGATCATGATCTTGCGGTAAAGATGGTGGAAGCTCTTCATGAGCAATGTGACAAAGCTTTTCAATCACATACACCACCAGTCAAAAAGAAGAAGAAGAAGATTTACACGGATAAATCTTTTGAACCATTGGTGAGAATGGTTCATACAGAGAAGAAGTCTCCGTTTACAACTTATTCTATGCAAAAGAATAACAACAAGAAGTATTCTGAGAACTGTAACAATCCAAAATCTAAAAGTATTATTGTGACAAATAAATAATTGACTGTTTTAAATTAATAGTGTTGTAAGAAAAATAAAATAATTGAAATCACAAATGGTTTTTAAGTTCCAGACAATTGATATTAATGAGACTAAATTATAGTACATGTATAGATATATATGACACATATATCGCTTTCCTTTTTCCATATCATTCGAGAAATATAAAGAAAAGAAAAAAAAGAGAGAAATACATGAATCGTCCCTGCGATTGAGCTAGGAACAAACAAAACCCAATTTCAATCCTAATTCAAGATTTAGAGATTATGATCATCACCCTCATATCTTCCTTGATTCAAAGTTTAATCTTTCTTTCCCTTTAACCTAATAGTTAGATTCTTGGTGAAATTTATGTGGGTTGATGATTTAATACGAATATAGAATTGGAAAAGTGTGAAATTGATGTTGTTTTGATTGTTGATGAAAGTTAAAAACACTGAAATTAGTTGTTTGTGAAGAAAACTCGTGTTGACCATCAATTTAAGTAACAAAAAAAAAAGTTGCAGGTCACCATAATACGCAATCCAGGATCCTCTGTAGGATCGCGTAATATAATAAAACTCTATCACAGTCGAAAACATAAGTAGATGCACGATCCGGGTCAGGTTTCAGGATCACGTATATAAAGAAAAATACACGATCATGTGTATTCATGGGGGAACGCGTAAAATAATGAAAATCAGTCACATTCGAAATCATAAGTAAAATGGTCTGTCAGTAATTCCACAACTGCCTTTATATAAAAAACACGATCACAGTTTGATTGTTGGATCGCGTAAGTAAGCGAAAAACAATCACAGTGGGTTTAAAGTGTTAATATGCGATCGGGTCAATATGGTGAGATCGCTTATAGATGTTTTTACTCGGCGGGTACTTAATGCCAATATGAAATACTCTGTCGTAAAATATATTCAAATGGTTAGAGGATCGAGGTAAATTAATTGATGAATAAACTTCAATGAGAAATCGTTTAAGTTAAAGAACTCGTTATGATTGAATTATTTGAAATGAGTATGACCAAGAGGTTAATGACCAAACTAGAGTAAAAATAAGTACGGTTTAACTAAAAGGTTAAACTTAACCCATTCAATGGGTCACGAATTGACAATTATATTTAGTTGACTATGACGAGTATCAGAAATTAAATGTGTTGTTCAATATACGTGTTATATGACATGTGATCCAAGATTCAAGATATGACATTCTCAAGCTTATATTGAGTTACCTAATTCGCCTAAAAATCTAAGGTGAGTTATACTGTGATTAAATGAATAATGGTTGTGAGTTCCGAATTGCTTCCATGCAAGAGGTTCACACAATCTTATGAAGTATTATTTGTTTCCTATAATTGCCTCTTATGCTTATTACTTATGTTTGTATTTGACGTTCACACCTTGTATTGTGATTTATTATCAACCCACATTGTTGGTTGATATTAGCTAAGGGATTATATGGAAATACATGTATTTATTTGAATCATGTAGAAATATTCACATTATGTGATTAGAACTTATATGTAGACCTATTTGAATTGCGTAGAACTATTCGATTTACATTTGAATGATATAAGAATAATTGAATTACGTGAAAGTATTTGAGTTAGGTGGAACTATTTGACCTATATGATATGAACCTTTCAGAGACTTGATATTTGACTTAATTGACTGACATGTACTTTTGTACATGCTTGATATTTGACTTATTTGACCGCCATGGCTATTATTTGACTGGTAGCATGTACTTTTGTACATGTTTGATAATCGACATAATTGATAGACGTGTACTTTTGTACATGATCAATATTCAACTTATTTGACTCACATGTACTATTGTACATGTTTAATATTCGACTTATTTAACTAACATGTGCTGTTGTACATGTTTAATAATTGACTTATTCGACTGACATGTATTCTTGTACACGTTCAATATTTGACTTATTTGACAAACATGTAGTCTCGTACATGCTTGATATTTAACATATTTGATCAACATGTAGAGTAGTACATGATTGATGACTGATCACGAATCCGCTCAATATTTGAAATCGTCTCTTTAATTGCTCAATACCTAGTTGACCAAGAATGGGAATTATATATAATTAATATTTGTTATTTGACAATAAAGATGTATGAAACACCCTGATATTTTTTGACACATTTTTTTATATATGCTATTACAATGTCTCAATCGTAACCCTTTACATGCGGAAATTAATATTATAACTTATCACATCTAAATCTGGACTCAATTCAAATTCTGAAATTTTATGAAGCAATACACGATCCTAAAAATACTTACGCGATCGCATATCAAAGCTTTAAACATTTTGTAACCAATTTACACTTGCTTACGCGATCATGAAAATGAAGTGGGATCGCGTACCAAAGAACAAATTTGACTGTTGCCATTTTACACTATGTTATGCGATCCTGGTAATTAGCTGGGATCGCGTACGTATATTTTTCTGCAAATTTCAGACCAAACTATTAAATAAACCAAATTCGTTCACGCATAAATTTGTACTCACTAAACATCTGGACACCAAATTTTGCGAGCATCTTCATTTTGACCATTTAAAGGTTTCCCTTTTTACACTTTTCCAAATTTTTATTTTATCGGAATCTGGACCGTTGACCACTTTTCTTCCATTTTGGATCAAAAATCTTGACACATCATTTCACAATTCACACCTATTCTGACATTCATACTTTGACACCAACTTCAACTATAAAAATGGGACTTAAAGCAATTCTCACCACTTTCATACCATGTCTACAACCCATTTTGATATATTGACCCACTGACAACCCATAATGACCCATTTGGGGTTTTGACCAATACATTAGTACTCTTTTTACCCAATTGACTCAATAAAGCCAAAACAAATATGAAGCATCGATCTTTACATAAAACTTGAACCCTTTACAAAATTTCATACTTAAACCACTTTAATTACATAACACTAACATTAACCAATCCAAGTCTCACCATTATCACTTAAGCCATAAGCATTACAAAACATTATACTAAATTCACAAGTGAGACTCGATGGTGTCAAAACAACTTTATACATTTCAAAAGGGATATCATCGTATCATAAGCATGATTATAAAGGGATTAAACTCATTACCAACCAAGCAATGAACTCCACCACTAGCTATCAATGGGTTTCTTTTCCAATTCTTCATTTACCTTGCTTGAACTTCCTACAACATGTTAAACATAACAGGTAAGCGTAAATGCTTAGTAAGTAATGAAAACATAAACATAACATTCTAACAAGTTAAAGATCCTCAACAATCTAACATGCCAATTCATAAGAATTGACATAAACCAAGCTAATGACATAGTCATTACTTGAATACCGCCAAGCCAATGATAAATAATTCATTGGCTCCACATATCCATGTACTTACCTTGCAAATTGCTCAAACACACACTTGAATCTTCTAGAACTTGATTACCTATTCACATAAGTACATAAACACATTACTTACACATTTAACTTCTCACTCTTATCTCTTACACATGACTTTGGTGTCAAATCCCATAACACCTATAATCTTAACATAAGTTTCATACATATAACTCTATAATCATATATATATATATATATATATATATATATATATATATATATATATATATATATAAATGGGTAATTAACATTACTACTTACCATACTTATTATAATTCACCAAGAATGTTACTTCTTAGTGATCATACATACACATAATCAATCAAATACCCATTTTCACATGATCATAGCCTTTCTAACACAACTAACACAATTAAACATCCTTTATAACTTAATAACATGTATAAAACCATAATTAAACTAATTACCCACTTATACATCAAGTTCTTACAACTTAGGGTTTATGAACCTAAACCCTAACTTCAAATTTAGATGGTTAAAGTGGCGATTCTTACCTTAGAGAGGAGCAATTGAAGATAAATCTTAATTGAGTCAAACCCTAGCTTAATTTAAATTCTTGATTCCTCTTGTGGCTTTCTCCTTCACGACATAAACACACACACTTTCCTGTATTATTTTTAACTGTAAGAATACAAGAACAAATAGGAAGCAGTGTTTATTTAAGCATTTTACATATTACTCCCTCTACTTTGCTAATTGACACTTTCTACCCTCTAACCTGATTTTCTTTACATAGTTAGTCCCACTAACTACTTCTAACACATACAATCTATTTCACTTACTATTATACTATACACATATAATTAAATAATTAAACGTATATAATATAATTTAAAACTTACAAATTTTGGGGCTTTACAACTCTCCCCCACTAATTCAGTGTTAGGAATTTGCAGCGGAAACATCCAACTAACAACACCTATTGTTAGCAAAAAAACAAATCCAACAAATGCCTCTGTAATTGCGTTACACCCATAAATAATAAACAGATAAATAATTGCAAGCCTAGCAATCAAAACAAAGCAACAAGATAAAGAATCGAATACTACGACACAAAGATTTAACGTGGTTATGTCCAATCTCCAACTTGGGGATTAATTTAGTCCATGGGGCCAAACCAGAGAGTTTTTCTTTTTATTCTTTTACGGCTCACCTAGGTTTACAAGAGTAGGGATTACAATATATAGGGTGTATCAAACTTGTAAAACAAGAAAATACCAAAAGAAACTTTGGCCGCCAATGTACGATCCTCTCAATCACGATTTTCTTATATGTCCACTAAAGAAAACAAATCTAGCACCCCAATAACATATTAAATTAATTAATCTTCATTATTAAATCCCAAAAATCTCCCACTTGAAGATTAATTAAACCTCAAACCAGTAATCCCTCACAATCTCATCCCTTCACCAATGTCACACGTTAAAACTTCATACCGCCGAAATACCATTCAGAACACGCCGATCGACCACACAGAGTCAGAAAACTTTCGACACGAAGCTACCGGAACACTCACATTATGAAACTGGGACCACTCTCTAACCACCATCATCATCTTTTAGGACCAAGAAGATTCGTTGAAGTGTGCGAAACTCCAACCGAAGGATACATTCAAGAGACGCCCATCTCTTCAACTCATCGATTACAGCCACGTCTAATCTTGTCACCGATATGTCAACGACCATCCATACAGAATTTCGTGCATCCAATTTTCCTTCCCAGCAATCAGAAAATCGCCGATAGAACTAACACGTAGATTATCATCAAGGTTAATCCGTGAGAACGCGGTCACAACTTGAAACCTACATTACCAACTTTCACTTTTCCGCTGGTACACCGACCCAAAAACGTACGTACGATTTCTATGGTACACCAACCCAAAAATGTACGTACGATTTCTATGAACACGTCTTCTCCAACTCAGTCCGCTCCCACTGTACGAATCAAAATAACAACCACGGCTCTGTGAAAAGACTCTGGTTCATAACACCCGGTTAGCCGCAAATTATTTTGCCATTCGAGAGTAACAATGAAGGTCCAAATGCTCTAGTGTTGCCGAAATTTGCACACTAAACCTGTAGAAACTTGAGATCCATCAATCGCATAAACGTCTCAAGACTCCCACTAGCGTCGACACTTCCCTCGGTTCCAAACTCCCTAGAGTTACCGATACTCTCAACAATATCTCGAAAGCACAACAGGATTACCCGCCTCTAACCCACTCGAAAATTCCTAATTGATTCCTCGAGAAGATCCGCTCAATCGTTGAACCAAACTCATCAACTGATACCCGAGCCCAGCCAAACGCGTTCTATCTGAATTCTACTACATATCAACCAATTATCTTAAGTGTGTGAGCTCTAACCTGCCTAATCATTCCAAACCTATAGAATAACCGACCAAACATATGGTCTCCCATTTCAACCAGCGAGCGATAACCAAACTCTCTCGATAACTCCCACTATCGATTACCAAACGGATGTGGTACCGTTTATTACCCATCTACCCAAACTGAGAAACTATCCTCTTGAGCACAGTAACAAACCTCACATCTTTGAACAACCCTGGTACGTATCGATGAAAATCCTGAGACATCACGTCCCTACACTCGCAACATGAAATACCAAGTTTGACAATGTTCATCTGTTCTTTTGCACGGGATCTCAAAGAATAAAGAACCCGAATCCAAAACATAGGATCCCAAAATTCTCTCCACAATAAATCACCAATCGAAAGAACCTGATCACCGACTCCATTACCGCCATCGCGAAATAATCACCATCACAACGCAACCGGCCTCCCATCGTGTCGTCACACCAGAACCCACCAGACGAAACCCTAACAAGTTCAATCCGGAAAAACAACTCACCGAGTTCATCACGATCCAGTAAGAACATGAGTTTATCGATCTCGATTAACATGTTGCAATCAAATCCTGAACCGTGTCATTTCCAACCGTTACCCCGATGATTATCTACAACCGAATCTAGATCCATTATGATTATTTGGCCACAATAACCCTAGCTCTCCATCTTCCAATAAAATCCTAATCATCAACAAACAATCTTGATCATGATTTCATCTGCTATTGTTCCCAATCGTTCAACTTGGAGCGTTCAACCTGGAGCTCTAATACCAGAGTTAGGAATTTGCAGCGGAAACATCCAAATAACAACACCTATTGTTAGTAAAAAAGAAACTCAACAAACGCTCATGTAATTGCGTTACACCCACAAACAATAAACAGATAAATAATTGAAAACCTAGCAATCAAAACAAAGCAACAAGATAAAGAATCGAACAATACGACACAAAGATTTAACGTGGTTATGTCCAATCTCCAACTTGGACATTGATTTAATCCACGGGGCCAAACCAGAGAGTTTTTCTTTTTATTCTTTTACGGCTCACCTAGGTTTACAAGAGTAGGGGTTACAATATATAGGGTGTACCAAACTTGTACAACAAGAAAATACCAAAAGAAACTTTGGCCGCTAATTCCTCTCAATCACGATTTTCTTATATGTCCACTAAAAGAAACAATACTTGCACCCCACTAACAAATTAAATAAATTTATCTTCATTATTAAATCCCAACATTCAGGATTGTGTCCTCACAATCCATTCCTGGTACAAAGCCGGATAATACTTAACAATCTCATTCTCGGCTCCCACGTGACCTCTGATCCCTTTCTATGCTTCCACTGGATTTTGAACAACCTAATATCTTTATTTCTTAATTTCTTTATCTTTTCTTCTAAAATCATAAACGGTTGCTGAAAATAATTCAGTTGATCATTAATCTCTATTTCTTCCAAGGGTACTTATGATGCCTCATCCACCAAACACTTCTTTAAGTATGACACGTGGAAAGTGTTGTGGATACATGTCAACTCATCTGGTAACTCAAGTTGATAAGCTACCTTTCCTACTCTTTCTAAGATTTTAAATGGGCCAATGAACAGAGGACTTAGCTTTCCTCTTTTTCTAAAACGAATGATGCCCTTCCACGGGGACACTTTTAACATAACCTTGTCTCCAATCTGAAAATCTATCGGGCGCCTTCTGATGTCGGCATAAGAATTTTACATGTCTTGTGCAATTTTCAAACGTTTTCTGTCTTGGTCAATCTTTTCCGTTGTTTTCTGAACAATGTCAGTACTGCCCAGTTCTTGCTGACCAATCTCACCCCAACAAATTGGAGTTCTACACTTTCTCCCATAAAGCATCTCGTAAGGTGGCATACCTATACTCGTATGGTAGCTGTTATTGTATGAAAATTCTGACAATGGTAAGTGTGTATCCCAGCTACCACCGAAATCAATAGCACAAGCTCTCAACATGTCTTCTAAAGTCTGAATGGTTCTTTCAATCTGACCATCTATCTGCAGATGATAAGTTGTGCTCAGATTTACACGAGTACCCAAATCTTCTTGAAACTTGTTCCAAAACCTGGAAGTAAATCTGCTATCTATGTCTGAAACTATAGAAATAGGTACTCCATGACGTGCTACCACCTCCTGAACATATAAATATGCAAGTGTCTCTGAAGAATATGTTTCTTTAATCGGGAAAAATAGAGCACTTTTTGTTAACCGATCTACAATCACCCAAATTGCATCATGCTGACGTCGGGTTTTCTTTAATTTGGTAATGAGATCCATTGTGATGTGCTCCCATTTCCAAACAGGTATCTCCAGAGGTTGCATTTTTACATATGATTTCTGGTGCTCAGCTTTTACCTGTAAACATGTTAGACATAGTTCTGCATTTATAACAATCTCTCTCTTTATACCTGGCCACCAATAATCTGATTTTAAGTCGTGATACATCATAGTGGCCCCAGGATTAATAGAATATCTGGATTTATGCGCCTCATCAAGTAACAATTTATTTAACTTTGTTGACTGGGGAATCCAAATTCAGCCATACCGGGTCTTTAACCCACGTGAATCATCAACAAAATTCTGAATCTGACCTTTCACATGTTCAGTTTTCTAGTATCCTTTCTGCCATGCCTTCTGTTGTATCTCTTTAAGCTGATCAATTAACTTTGGGAAAACTTTGATTCGAAGAGATCTGACAATTAAGAAATGATGAACTGTCTTTCTACTAAGAGCATCTGCAACCACATTCGCCTTCCCAGGATGGTAGAGAATTTCACAGTCATAATCCTTTACCAAATCTAAATAACGTCTCTGTATCATATTGAGGTCTCGCTGATCAAATAAGTATTTAAGACTCTTATGATCAGTATAAATAGTACACTTTATTCCATAAAGTTAATGCCTCCAAATCTTGATGGCAAAAACAACCGCTGTGAGTTCTAAATCGTGGGTCGGATAACCTTTTTCATGATCATTAAACTGTCTCGAGGCATATGCAATAACTCTTCCACGTTGCATCAAACACAAAGCCTAAACTATTATGAGAAGCATCACAATACACCACCATATCTTCAGTACTATCGGGAAGTACTAAGATAAGTGCTTGACTTAGCTTTTGCTTAAGAAATCTGAAAGCTTGCTCATGCTCATCTTTCCATTCATACTTAATATTCTTTCGGGTAAGCTTTTTAAGAGGAGTGGCAATTCTGGAAAAATCTTGGATAAACCATCTATAATAGTTCGCTAACCCTGGAAAACTCCTAACCTGAGTCGGATTGTGTCACACCCCCAAAATCGGTAATCGTGTTTATTAAAGGTTTAGCGGAAGCTTTAGTTAATTAGCGGAAGCATTTTAAGTTACAGTTTAACAGCGGGGGTGATGACGTTACAATTGTGCATTCATTGTATCAGAGCATATGATCATACATAACATATTAATTTAAGATGCCATAAGTTTAAACGTTATTACAAAAGGGTACGACTTATAAAGTCGTACAAGTAGTGGTGTTGTAGAACAACATAAGTTTACAAAACATGAGTTTATAAAAGAGGGATTTCGTAAGTATAACCAATGGAATTGGTAATACAAAGGAAATCCAAGTGTCCCAAAAGTGGCATCATAAATAGTCTGGGTTGCCTACGTCCTTTATGCATGCAGAAGTACCTGAGTCCTAATTCCCTGAAAAACATAGTAAACCGTCAACATTGAATGTTGAGTGAATTCACAGGTTTAGTGTAAATGTAGTTAAACCAAGTTTTGTATAAATCATTCATGTACACAAACAAAATGTTTATATGTATAGCAGGAAACACAAGTGTTCTTATTAAAGAAAACATTTCCTATTTTACTGTAAGAATGTCATTCTTACTACAATTCAGTCGAGGTGTTAGGAAACACAAGTTTAATCATAAACATTTCCTAATAATGGTTGCAGGAAATACAGTTCAACAATCAAGTAAACATTTCCATATATACAGTTGTAGGAAACACAGGTTTAATAGTCAAGCAAACATTTCCATATAAATAGCTGTAGGAAACACAGGTTTAACAATCAAGTAAACATTTCCATATAAAAGTTGTTTTGTCGGGAAACCAAGTTTATCCAATCAAGGTAAACGTTTCCTATAAAGAAATCATGCGTAGGAACACCTGTCCTATTAGTTATCGCAGGGAATACCCTTCCCAAATCAAGTTGTAGTTTTGTTGTTTAGTTACGTGGGAAATGTAGACTATGATCCCTCTAAGGTGAGCGACACCTTTAAAGTTAAAGTAACGACTCCTAGTACTATAACCAAACCACGACTAGTGGATGTTGTTGCCTCAGTAACACGGTAAGTATACACTCCTCGTTACGACTGCCGTCGTGTGGTTGGAATGACCAACGAGTTATATCAGTGGGAGGTTTGTCAAATCGATAGTACTATCTGTATACTCAGTGGCTAGAGTCACCTAGCTAATGGTTATAGGTTGCTAGCACTGGGACTTATGTGCACTACAACTACCTCGCGTAAACCTAGGATCGTACCAAGATTCGTTGTCTTATTCCCAAAAAAATTGTGAAAACGTTTCATATAGTTAACAGTTGATTATAGAGCATAAAGCATTTATGCGAATCAGTTTAATATAAAAGCATGTCAAGCAATTATATAAACAAGTAGCATGTAATAGCACGTAGTTCTATGTTTTCCACCCCTGGTTTTAAAAGCATTTAAAACAAGTAAAAGATAGGGGCTGTGAACTCACGTGTAGCGGTCTTCAGAGAAATATAACAGCTAGTAATAGTAGTCGTCCAAACAGTGTACTTCAAGGCCCTAGACGCAAGAAGTATACTTATATAAGTATTTGACTAATAGCTCATACGATTTAGTTGTTGGTGATAAATGAGTTGAGTATTCGTTGCGTACAAGTATATATTTACATATACTTATTAGTTAAATATATATATTCTTATATATATTAATTGTATATATATATATATATATATATATATATTGTTTATCGTTGTTGTTTATGTTTTAAAAACATAATTATAGTAGTTATAAAAATAACTTTGTTTTAATACGATTGTCGTAGTTCATTTATATGACTATATATAAATTAGAATCGTCCACTATATATATGATCTATTTGTCGTGTTGCAAATTCTCATTTGTCCCGTTTAACTCGTCACCTATATATAATTCGGTTTAGAGTTTGCATTTTGAAATCTCGTAGCCCGTTGGGCTCGGCCCAATTGGTTTGGCCCAATATCAAAGTCTAGTAGTTTGGCCCAAATATGCGTGGCCCAACATAGTTTGGCCCAAGTACGTTTAGCAAATCATTTTGGCCCGTTCACAAAATACAACTTTTGACTCATTATAGATTTGGCCCGTTTGGCCCAAAAAGTTATATTATTAATTGTCCGTGTCAAAATACTGTCCCGCGGTCGTGTACAATTTTGTCCCAAACTTTGTATCCTAAAGTTTTATAACTTTTATAACTTCTTAATATTTGTGTTTCGTACGCGTTAATATATTTTTACTACGAAGTGTATGTATCGGCCGTGCATTATTTAAACGCATCGAAAAAGTCAGGTCACAGACTGCCTAGCCGATCGGGTAAAGTTTAACAAACCGTTCGGCTCGAAAACACCTTAGCCGATCGGCTAGGTGTGATGAGCCGATCGGCTCATTGGTTCCAGCCGATCGGCTGGTTAAAACCAACCGATCGGTTTGGTTCCTAGCTCGTGTTCGTCCCCTGTTCTTGGTCTGTAAATGCATATATGTATATATTCGGGTGTTTGATCTCAGTTTTTGTACACTACTACATCATCATAACATATCATACAATTCCTACTACAACATAATAACATTATACATACAAAATTTATATGATCAAAGTTTGAATATATATATGTTTTTGAACCTTACAAAGATTATAGATGAAGATGACTATGATGATGATGAATCTGATGTTGATGATGATGATGACCGAGATGATGATAATGGTTAAGATACCATTTTGTTTGTGTTTGTTCTTGTATTGGTTTGTAGGATTTGAACTTGAAGATGAAGATGGATGTTGATTCTGCTTCTTCTTCTTCTTCCTGTTGTTTGCACGCTACACCCACAGCTCACAGATGAAATAATCTGGGTGAAGTGAATTATTGGGGTTCAAGTGTAGGTGAGGGAGTATGTATCTGCTCAAATTTTCAAAGGAGAAGTATGGAGGGGAAAAGAAATTGTCGACAGATCTTTTAGTTTGGTTTGTTTGTTTGGGTTTTTAACCCGTTAATTCCGTGTACGGGTCCAATTATTTGTACCCCGTGTCCCACTCAATTTTTCGTTTGTTTAAATTTTATTTTAAACTTTGTAATTGATAATTACAAAAATGAAATAATTTTATCTAAAACTTTTAATAAAATTATTCACCTTAGTGGGACTGTACAGTTTATTTGTGTGCCAGATTTCGGTTGAATTTGGAATTTATATTTTGAGGTAATGTTCCAAATACTAAAGCAGGAATGGGAAAATAAATACTTTTATTATTTTCGACTTTTAGGTATGTTTTATAATTGTTTCTGTTCGTGTATGACGCGCTCGTCATGTTTAATATAAAACGTATAATATCTTATATTATTTCAATAATATAAGTTACTAATATTAGTAATTAATAATTTTTGAATTATTAATCATTTTGTATCACCAACTTTATTGTATTTTAGTTTGTCGAGTTTAGTACGTTTATTTCACACGTAATTATATATACATATAACTACGAATTTAATATATCACGTATCACGTAGTAAGTTTCACAAACTTAACTTATAGAAATTGTTTTGAATTCACTAATCAGGGAATTACTCTAGGTAATGCACGCAATTAAGTAAAGATTAATACCCTAAATGGAGGATTGTCACAGATTTGGGGGTTCCCATTTCATCACCGCCTCAACTTTGGTAGGATCGACTTTAATACCTTGATTGTTCACAACATGACCTAAGAACTGAACTTCATGAAGCCAAAATTCGCATCTCGAGAACTTGGCATAAAGCTTTTCAACTCGTAGCATTTGCAAAACTTGTTTCAAATGAAGTTCATGATCATAGAGATTTAATGTTGAGGCTACCAAGTATTAGAGAGATTTAATGTGACTGTAGGGATATGTATGATTATTTGAACATGTGTAAAGTATGTATTAAATATCGAAGTATAAAATTTGAACTTAGACACGAAATGTCCATGAAAGTTATGAGCAGTTGACGATATAGTTGAAATAGATTGATTATTAGATTATGGATACCCTAATGGGTCACTTGGTGCTCCATTTGGATCACCATGGTATTGACATGTCTGAACAAGTTGAAATCGAGCCAGCTTGCCTTCTTTTTAATTGTATAAAACTATGTATGTGGTTAAGTGTTAAATTGAAGTATTAGTCAAAATAGGTGGTGACACATAATTGCTATTTGAAATGATCAGCACTATATGAAGATTGAATTAGATTATTAATTGACGTTGATTGTTGGTGATTTTCACAAATGGGTCAAAGGTGTCCAAACGGGTCACTATTGCACTCATGGTCTATCACGTGTTAACAGATGAACACATGAGTAATGACCATTGAGTCAAGAGTCCAATTTGAGTATCAATTATAATGGTGTGCAGATCACTAAGGTAAGTGGTTTGCATTGTGGTGTAGTCCCAAAAGTGACCAAAATCATCCATATTTAGTTACATGTTCAAATTTTTCGTTAACGCGATACTTAGAATAGTATGAAAAAGAAAACTTTCATTTTGATTAAGTCGAGGTGCCTGCAAATTTTTAGAATCTAATTCATTCCGGTTTGAAATTTATTCTTGATCAACGTTTGTGTTTTTTAATAGAAAATTGCAGGCCTAAAACTGCAGGACTACACGGCGGGTAGTTGTAATACCTGGCGGGTACTAATGCAAATAATTGAAAGAATATGGGTTAAAACTGATTATCTGGTGGGTACTAGAATACCCAGCGGTAGAGATGAGCAAAACAGTCTAAAACTGAAACTGGTCTTGAACTGTACTGGAACCGGTCCTAAAATAGACTGGACTGGAAAAAGACTTGTCCAGTCCTAGAACTACCCACCAGTCCTATTTTAGTCCTACTTTCGTCCTACTTTCAGTTGAATGAACTGTTAAAAACCGGATTCAATTCAGTTCAGACCGAAACCGGTTTCAGTCCAAAGACTAGTTAAAGACTGAAGTTGGTCCTAAACTGGACTGAAACCAGTTTAAACTAGTTAAAGACTGAAAACCGGTTCTAAAGAGACCGAAATCAGTCTAAGACTACCAAATGACAAAATCATCCTAAACTATTTTTTTTTTACTTTTGAAGTTTTCAACTTATTCAATTATATGCATTAATGTACTTGTACTAAACTTTGTCTATATACGCGATCGGGTCAATATGGTGGGATCGCATATAGATGTTTTTCCTCGGCAGGTACTTAATGCCATTTTGAAATACTCTATGTTAAAATATATCCGAATGGATAGAGGATTGATCGCGCCCCAACGGCCGGTCAAGGAATTGCTTCCTTGTCGTTGCGGACCTTCCAGTCAAGATCGACGATCGGAGGGTGGTTTTAAATTTATAATAGTCGGGGGAGCCAAAACCTTCTGAACTACTTACTATTACTAGGTACGAATACCTGATATTAGTATGTGGTAAGGATGATCTAGGGTCGTTCCTCACGACGGTAGAATTGAAACAGAGCTAGTTCTAATAACTTAGTAATTAAGCTGGGGTTTTTATAGATTGAAGGGTGATTGTTTTTAGGTTTTTATTTATTTAAAATACTAAGAAAGCAGAAAAGTAAAGGGAGGCTAGCAGATATATAACACTTAAGGATAATAAAGACGTGGTTCACCATGATTTAGGATAGCGTTTATTGGAATGATGATTATTGGGGACACATTTAGCTAACAGATAAATAAACTTCGGTGTAAACACTAGGACTCTACTTATTTAGTTCCGGATCTAAATTAGTATGTCACTGAGTACCTAGGCTATCATGATTCTGATCAGATCAGGTTGCTCAACCCCCAACACTGTCTGTTGAAGACAAGTGACCCTTCTTGGGGTTAACCCCTGGGCGCATGAATAAGGTAACAGACCGCCATTACAGGACATTCTGACCGTTCTTAACACCTATGTCTAAATTATTACCTAATTGTGTACTGGTTGTTTACGTTGTTACTCTAAACTATCGGCTAAGTGGTATTAAGGGGTTTAAGCATCTTAGACTAGACGAGTCTTCACTTTCTTTTCAGAATTCCTTTTTTTACTTATTTTAAGCTCAAATCCTTCCATCATGAAATAGACCCTCCTTTACAATCAGACGTTCATCCCTAGGTATCTTACGGTGTATAATGCATTCAGCATTTCCACAGCTTGTATAAATCTAAGTATACTCACAGTGTATAATACTGTTCAGGTTTAGCATTTCCACAATTTTACGTGTCCTAGACCATGTTCAGGATAGGTAACTTCCAGGTATCCACGGTGTCATATGCCTACAACCGATCCGTAGCTTCCACGCATTTGTACTTCACCAGAGGTGTTTCCAGCGCTATACTAAGTACTGGGCCGTTTGGCATGTCCACAACTTCATACAAAAACACAAATAACTATATCTACGAAGTATTCGGGTTTGCAAAGTCCTATCCTAAGGGAAATAGTTACGTGAAAGTCTGGAAAGGATGAATGATAAGGTCTATTTAGGAAAAGCTTAGACTGATAACAGCGTAAAACAACTCCCATTTATACAAATAGATAATTAATGTAACATTACTCCTAACTATCTAAATCATGGCAAACATATAAGCAACTAATCACAAAGCATACCAATAAACATTTCTAACATTAATAAATCACAAACATCAAACAAGAACATTATGATAAATCAATACTAGAAAGGATAGATAATACCAATACGTGTTGCGAGCAGAATAACAGCTTGTATTTCTTCGAATAATATCCAAATATTACAACCACTAGCCTCTACTAATTATATTATATAGCTATTCTAAGAAGAAAGGATTCTCTCCTAATCTTCCCACTAGTTCCCTAGAGAGATAAACTAGAGAGAGAACCTAGAGAGAGAAAGTCTAGAGAGAGAGAGTGTAGTGTGTGTGAAATGAGTTGTGTATTGTGAGGGATGGATGGATGGATTGTGAAATGAGGAGGTTTAAGCCTCTATTTATAGGCTTCAAGTAACCGAATTTATATACAGCACCCCTGATCCATTATTTACACTGAAATACACCTTTGAGCTATGAAATTTGACACCAAAAGGGGCGTATTCGATACCAAAAGGGGCGTATTCGGTAGCAAATAGGGCGTATTCGGTAGCAAATAGGGCGTATTCGGCACCAAAAGGGGTGTATACCACCCAAAAAGGGGGTATACCACCCAAAAGGGGGGTATATGGCCTCTTTAAGGGCGTAGACGGCCCCTAAGGGGGGATATACGACCCTTTTAGGCGTGGTGTAGCCCTGGTCGTGGTCTTGTGCACTGGATCGTAAGTCTTGCGTGCTGGATCGTAACACGTCTAGCCCTAACTTCTTCATTCTAGCTCCGTTTTTAGCGTTCTTTATGTCCACGTTCTTGTAATAACCTGAAGATCATAATGAGATAATCAAAGAATAATTTCAAGGTATTATGCTAAAAAGTGCTCGTGGAACGTGACCATATCGTTTATGCTTTGTTTTGTACGTTATTTATCCATTTTAAGTGATTTTTGAAGCAATGCCTTATTTTTAGCCTTAACAATGAATTATGGTGTAAAAGTATTGGTATTGAATGATTTCATCCATTTTGGGGCTAAAAAGGTGGGAATTATGTACGCAAAAACGTGACTTTTTACGTCCAATCAAGGATCGAGGTAAATTAATTGATGAATAAACTTAAATGAGGAATCGTTTAAGTTAAAGAACTCGTTATGATTGAATTATTTGAAATGGTATGACCAAGCAGTTAATGACCAAACTAAAGTAAAAATAAGTAGGGTTTAACTAAAAGTTAAACTTAACCCATTCAATGGGTCACGAATTTGTAACATCCATTCCTCGGATCTAGTAGTATTTTAATATTTTCTGATGGTGAAATATTATTTAATGTGCCAGAAAATAGTTTCAATTGTTATTTGAAAATAAATGGGTAAAAGAGTCGAATAATTTATTGTGTGTAATAAATTATTAACTGTTTTAAATTAATTCAGTTGACGATAAAATAAAATAATGTTTTCCCGCAAATGGTTTTAAGTTCCAGACAATGACAAATACGGGGAATAAAGTTTAATACTTATAAGATAAGCATCATATGTTAAGTCGGTTTTATTTTTCCCCCTACATACATACGTACGCATCATACATACACATGAAACTTGAGATTGAACAAAAACATGAAGAAATCTTAAATTGGAGCTCTAGAAATCGAATTCAAGCTTAAAGATCATGGATTATCATCTCATAATCCTTCTATTCAACTTGTAACTTTCAATTTCATGAAATATGAACCCTAGAATTTGGGGTTTTGATGTTCTTGACCTTAAATCCGAAATTAGGGTTTCAAATGATTAAATTGATGTTAGTTAAGCTTCAATAACATGGATTAATCATTCCATCATCATCATAAGCATGTTGTAAGTGTTAGTTTTCGATTTTCATATAAACCTAGAAATGGGTATTTGTGTATTTGATTGAATTAAGATGAGTAATGTTAAATTGAAGCTTATAATACTTATATAGTTGTTAGTTAATGTTAAATTCATGATTATAAGTGAAACTCTAAGTTAGAATTGATATAATTGAATTATGATCATGAATTAAGTTATGGGTTTAGTTGATTCTTCATGAAGAGAAACTTGTAATCATGTTAGAATGAGTAGTTGATATTTGAATTGTGATTATAAGCTAAGCCCTAACTTGAATTGATGAAATTTGTTAAATTGTGAACTAGTTATGAAATTGAGTTTGATAAGCTATTATTTGATGATTAAAGATGAATGTGTGAGCTTAATTGTTAAGCATTCATTAGACCTCATGTTGGGCTTTTGATGAATTGTTGATGTTGAAAGTTAATAATATTGTTAATGGTGTAGTTATGTTAGTTGATAAATGATTATGAAAGTTTTAAGATCATGTTAGTGGTATATGATGAATAATTGTTGTTAATACGAGTTAAGTATTATTGATTCAATAGAAGTGATAAATTGATGTTTTTGATTAGTTGAAAATTATGATATGAATTCATATAAGTAAGGATCAAATATTGATGATTATGATGATTGTGTGACTTATATGAATTAAGTATTTTGGAGAATGATGGGTGTAAATATGTTTGAGGAATGTTATATATAATTTTGAGACAAGTTACTAACTGGTGTTATTCTATTGTATTCTCAGATGTGGAGAAGACTCAGTGACATTAGACTACTGAGTGGACGACTGAGGTATTCGGTGAGTGGATCTTTAATCCTCAGTGTGGTTTAGTTGTAACAGGTTTGGTTACAACAAGTAATTGTATTATTACTGTTTTGTTGCCATGATAATTTTGGTTTGATAGTAATCATACTGTTGATTATTATTCACTCACTTAGCGTTATGCTAATCCCCCACATTAACACTTCTTGCAGATTATAGATTTTATCGGGTGGGCAAGAAGTTGGACTGGAAGGAATGTTTGACATCTTGGTGTTATTCTGATATTTGATTATACAAATTAATGTTATCTTGTGGTTTTTAAATAACACCCATGTTGATAAACTATGGTTTAAATTAGGTTGAAATTGTAATGTAATTTGGTATTGTTGAAAGTTGGACTAACGCTTCCGGATTTATTTATTTAAATGATGTAAATTGAGGGGTGTTACAAGTTGGTATCAGAGCATGAGTTTGGGTGAATTGTACATTGTAAGATGTTCAATCCCAAACTTAGAGTTGTGTCAAGTCAAACATTCCAAGGTGTGGGGATCAGTGGTTGTATGAGAAAGTGGTTATTAAATGTGTACTAACCTATAACAAGTTGCAAAAGTGTTATTTTGGTTGCAGAGACGGAGGAACATGAGGAACCGTCTGGTATTCTCAATGATTCCTCAACCTTCGTGGGCCTATGTATATCAGGTACTTTTCGATAAGCTTGGTGTATTTCAATAAACTTGAATTGTTTACTTTGCTATGATATGATTGGTAGTAAAGTAAACTGAGTCAGACTGATATGAATCCCCAGTTGTGAGTCTTTGGTGATCAATACATGTTAATGTGATACTATGAATTGTGTGTGTGGAATTACTTGCTCTTGTAGAATAATGATTTTAGGAGCAATATGATTAAGCGTAGTAGTAAATCTTGATAAACAAAGTTAATATGACCACCACTCATGATTAAGCATGGTATATTTCAATGAATGAGAGTTAGAGCCATGTTGTTACTTGAATTAGAAAGTGACCATTAATTGAAATGTATGTCGTTGACTTGGAAAAGTCAAAGTTGAATGTGATATAGAGTCACATTGGTAATTGGTGTTTAATATTGATCATGATTGTGGTTAAATTATGAATAATATATTAAAAGTTGTGCAATAAGAAAGTCAAGTGGTCAACGAGTCCTATATGTGTTGACAAGTTGTAAAAAGTCAAAATTTGAAAACTTGTTGAAATTGAAGAGAAATTGGTCTATATATGATGAATAGATGTGAAATTGGTGTTGTACGGTCATGATGTAATACCAGTAATGAAAACAGTTTTGGTTGACTTAAAATAGTCAAGGAAGGGTAAATTGGGTGCTAGATGTCGCACCCCGCCTCGGCGGAAGGGTAAATTGCGACTATCATGAGATCACAACACAAGAATTACAATGAACGACCTCTACATGAGTCGTTTTAAACATACATCATAAAAGTTTAAATTGTCTTACAGACTTAGATCATTTGTCTTTAAAAAGTTTACAACAATTCCCATAAGTTACAAAATAGTTAGGAGTTTAAGAATTTAAGATCAAAAGGCAATGTTCATCCATGCAAATGTAGTTCCTAACTTCAAAAGGGGTATGCCATCTTCACAAATAGCAAGCATCTTAATTACCTGAGAATAACATGTAAAAATGGGTCAACATAAAGTTGGTGAGCTCATAGGTTTTAATAGTTGTAAAACATTACCGTGGATCACGAGATTTCAAGTTATATTGCCATTCAACAATATAGTAAAAATTGTATTACTATTGCCATAAGCTCATGAATTGAAACCTTAACATTTAGTGCCTCGCAAGTGTCCTATCCAAACACAAGTAGTTCTCAAATGACAATGCACCCGTTTGACTTATAGTTATGTTGGCGCTACCAACCCGGATGGGGGCGTCAACCCAAATAGATCTATTCATGACATTCACGTTTAAGTCCTTAACTAACAATTCATGATAAAGGCCTACATAATGGATAGTGTCAACTCATGCAATACATAACAGTTTAGTTTG
Organism: Pseudognaphalium luteoalbum; assembly: GCA_963422505.1. Taxonomy (NCBI): domain Eukaryota; kingdom Viridiplantae; phylum Streptophyta; class Magnoliopsida; order Asterales; family Asteraceae; genus Pseudognaphalium; species Pseudognaphalium luteoalbum. The sequence goes on from OY730192.1 coordinate 57,468,921, forward strand.
TGTCCACAAAGAAAAGAACATGTATTCTCACCCCAAAAACATTTCAAAGCATTTAAAAAGAAGTAGGGGCCATGAGACTCACCTTAGTGAGAGAGCGGAAAGTTGCAAGTACTTGTTTGGGTCTCGGTGGGGTTTATGCGTCCTAGATCACATAAAATGTTTAAGTTTAGTCATATGGTATATATATATATTAATTCTAATTTTTGTAAAGTTTCATCACCCATAGTTTTTAGTTTAAGTGTCACGTTTTATTTAACCATTTTTGGGTACATTTACACCTTTTTAAGTGATCTTTAGTAAGAATCCAACAAAATTCCAGAAAGTTTCCAGACCAGACCCAGAAATTGGCTTACAGAGAAAAATGTGTGTATTTCTGGAAAAAGTGCAAAACATGAAAGTTGTAGATCTTTTCAATACGCAAATTTTAAAAAAAAAATGCATCTTCTAACTCTTCCTGGAACTCAAGTTATGATCATTTTAGTAATCTGTGTTTTTCTGGACAGATTGTGTTCTCTTGTGTATAAATTTATAGAAACGTATTTTAAACTTATATTTGAACATAATCTTGTTAGATGAGCTTTATAACATTAAAATCAGTAATAAAATGGTAGTCTTAGGTTAAGCATTCATGGAGTTATGACCTTGCAAAGTGAGGTATACGAATCTGCCATAACATGCGCAATAGTTTCGTATGGGCTGTTTGGAGGTCGAATACTCCATGTTTTTAAGTGAGACCACTTGGGTTTGAAAGCTAATACATAAAAGTAATTTCATTAGTAAAATGGTGGTATTTTGTTAAGTATACACGGATTTATGACCTCATAAAGTGAGATATAGAAATCTGGACAGATTGCATGGGTATGTGTGGGTTAGGATTTCAAGTCATAGACCACCATCCTAACACATAGGCACTAATCATTGTTTAGCCCTTTTTCCCACATGCAATTTCCATCATTTTTCTACAGATTTTGAGTATATTATAAGCATGATATTCTTGAAAGATTTTGTAGATATGTAATAAGTAAAATTTACATCTTTCAACTTGATATAGGTTTGATCATGGATTATCACTTATCTTTAACACATGATTATGTGCAAGTGATAATCTACAAACATCAAGTCATTTTATAGGATTAGCCATACTTTTCAATATTTCAAATAAAAGAAAATGGAGATGAAGATGAGTAATATATGGCATGTTTACATCTATTTTGTAGGCATAGCCATACATAAGAATCACAACAACATAAAATATAAAGATGCATGTATACATATATGATCGTAGGCATAGCCATACATAAGATATTAACAAAAATGAAATATAAAGTGCATATATACATATGTAGATTTGTAGGCATAGCCTTACATAAAATCTTACATATGTATATAGTAAGATAAAAGATGTATATACATAGATATAGATATATTATTATAAGTCTTGTATTATTCATCCATGGGTGATGATTAGTGTATAGAAATTGAAGGAAGTAAAGAAGAGAAAATTGTGTATCTTCTTACCAACGAATCTAAGACTAAAGTAAGTTGTTTTTGAGTGGATTTAGGGTTGTTTGAGTGGTGATTTGTGGTGGTTTTTGATGGTGAAGTATGGCAGATTTTTGGGAGAGAAATGGAAGAAAAGTGGTGTGAGGAAGAGAGAATTGGATGTATGTGTGTGAAAAGTGAGAAAGGGATGGGTGTAGGTTGCTTAAATAGAAGAAAAGGGGGGGGAGTGAAGGGGTGGCCGACCATGGGGGGGGGGGGGGGGGGGGAGAGGAAGAGTTTTTGTGGTGATTGGTGGAGAGGTGGTGGTGATAAATGTGTAATTTATTATTTTAATTAATTAAATTAGTTTTATTTAATTAAATAGAAATTAAAATCAGATTTTTAATTATAATTTAATTAAATTCTTAAATAATTTAATTAAAAGTATTTATTTAATTATTATGTTGTATTTCATGCAAAGGTGGTGGTTTGTTACTTTCATGCAAGTAAGTGTACTTATCACTATATTATTGTTTCACACATACTTATATATATATATAAGTATATATATATATATATATATATATATATATATATATTAGGGTTTACTAAATGAATTAATAAACATAAACGTAAGCACTTTGTCACATTTATATGCATCCACGGATAAACGCTTGTTTAGTATCGGGTTGTAACGATAAGGCACCTAAATTCAATGTTATTTAATTATAGGCGTTAATTCACTAAAATTATAGTAAAAAAAAAAAATTTCCTCTAAGTTTATTACCTGAGCGGAGTTTAATCATAGATTTTTGCCGGTTGTCACATTCTCCCCCTGTTAAAAGAATTTCGTCCCGAAATTTAGTTCGTGACCTCGGGTGGTGCAGGGTTTGAGAATAAGTGGGGATACTTGCGACGGATTTGATCCTCGCGCTCCCAGGTGAATTCCGGACCTCGCTTCGAATTCCACCTAACCTTTACAATGGGTATACGACTCCGCTTCAAGGTCTTTATCTCTCGGTCCATGATCTCAATTGGTTCTTCGATAAAATGCAATTGCTCATCGATTTGTACTTCTCCGACTGGTATGATAAGGGATTCGTCTGATAAGCACTTTTTCAGATTTGACACATGAAACGTGTCATGTACATTACTGAGTTCTTGAGGCAACTTAAGTTTGTATGCAACTGGACCAATCCTCTCCAGTATTTCGAATGGCCCGACATATCTAGGGTTTAGCTTTCCTCGTTTCCCAAAACGGACTACGCCTTTCCAAGGCGACACTTTCAACATGACTCTATCCCCAATTTGAAATTCTAACGGTTTGCGCCTCGTATCTGCATAACTCTTTTGGCGGTCACGGGCTGCCTTCAGTCTGTTTTGGATTTGCACAATCTTCTCGGTCATTTCGTGTATAATCTCTGGACCAAGGAGTTGACTATCTCCCACCTCAGTCCAACATACAGGCGATCGACACTTTCGTCCATAAAGTGCTTCGAATGGGGCGGCCTTGATGCTGGTGTGATAACTGTTGTTGTAAGAGAACTCGCATAATGGCAAGTGGTTCTCCCAGCCACGTCCAAAGTCGATAACACATGCGCGTAACATATCTTCTAGGGTTTGAATTGTCCTTTCGCTTTGGCCATCTGTCTGAGGGTGGTATGCGGTACTCATATCCAAGCGAGTACCTAGGGCTTTTTGGAGTAATTGCCAAAACCTAGAGGTGAAACGGCTATCTCGATCAGAGATAATCGAGATGGGCACCCCGTGCCTTGTCACCACCTCCTTCAAGTAAATCCTAGTCAATCTTTCCATTGTGTCGGTCTCCTTGATTGCTAGAAAGTGGGCGGATTTTGTCAGGCGATCAACGATTACCCAAATTGTATCACAACCATTTGCTGTCTTAGGAAGCTTAGTAATAAAGTCCATTGTTATTTGCTCCCACTTCCATTGGGGTATTTTGGGTTGTTGCAATAGACCTGATGGTTTCTGATACTCGACCTTTACCTTGGCACACGTCAAGCATTTACTAACATAGGTGGCCACCTCAGCCTTCATGTTAGGCCACCAATACAAGTCCTTAAGCCCATGGTACATCTTGTCAGCACCCGGATGGATGGAATATCTAGATTTATGTGCCTCGTCCATTACCAACTTCCTCAAGTTACCAAAACTTGGTATCCATATGCGATTCATATAATATCGGATTCCATCGGACTTAACCTCAAATTGCTTATCCATACCGCGCAGAGATTCACCCTTTACATTCTCCTCCTTGATTGCCTCGAGTTGAGCATCACGAATTTGAGAGGTAAGGTTCGTATGAATGGTCATACCTAAAGCCCTAACTCGTAGTGGTTTCATCCGTTCTTTTCTGCTCAAAGCATCAGCTACAACATTTGCCTTTCCCGGGTGATAACGAATTTCGCAATCGTAATCACTGAGCAATTCAACCCACCTACGCTGTCTCATGTTCAGATCCTTTTGATCGAAAATGTGCTGAAGGCTTTTATGATCTGTAAACACGGTACACTTTGTACCATAAAGGTAATGCCTCCAAATCTTGAGTGCAAACACCACTGCTCCCAATTCCAGGTCATGGGTTGTGTAGTTTTTCTCATGCACTTTAAGTTGACGAGAAGCATAAGCTATGACCTTCTCCTTTTGCATTAACACACATCCTAGCCCTTGTCGTGATGCATCGCAAAAGACTACAAAATTTTCGGTTCCCTCCGGCAATGATAATACTGGTGCGCTACAAAGTTTTTGCTTCAGCAATTGGAAAGCTTCCTCCTGCTCATCACTCCAATTATACTTTGCTATTTTCTGAGTTAGCAGTGTCAAGGGTTTGGCTATTTTAGAAAAATTCTCGATAAATCGTCTATAGTAACCAGCAAGACCTAAGAATTGCCGTACTTCTGTTGGGGTTCTAGGCGTCTCCCAATTTTTGATAGCCTCAATCTTGGCAGGGTCGACATGTATTCCTTGACTATCAATAACATGTCCTAGAAATTGCACTCTTCGTAACCAAAACTCACACTTTGAGAACTTAGCATATAACTCCTCCTTTTTAAGCAACTCCAAGATTGATCTCAAATGCTTTTCATGGTCCTCTTTGTTCTTCGAATAGATCAAAATGTCATCGATGAATATGATGACGAACTTATCTAAGTACGGTTTACACACGCGGTTCATGAGGTCCATGAATACAGCCGGTGCGTTAGTAAGACCGAACGGCATTACTTGGAACTCGTAATGACCATACCGAGTCCTAAATGCCGTCTTTGGGATGCTTTCTTCTCCGACTCTCAACTGATGATACCCCGATCGTAGGTCAATTTTTGAGTAAAAACTCGAGCCTTGTAGCTGATCGAATAAGTCATCAATTCTAGGGAGTGGGTAACGGTTCTTCACGGTTAGTTTATTCAATTCCCGGTAATCGATGCACATTCTTAAGGATCCATCCTTCTTTTTCACAAATAAGACGGGAGCTCCCCAGGGTGAGGAACTTGGCCGGATAAACCCTTTATCTAAAAGCTCTTGTAGTTGACTTGACAACTCTTGCATTTCAGAAGGGGCTAATCGATATGGTGCTCGGGCAACGGGTGCCGCACCAGGCACCAAGTCGATATGAAATTCCACTTGCCGGGCTGGTGGTAGTCCAGGCAAGTCTTCAGGGAAAACTTCGGGAAAATCCCGTACGATAGGGACATCCTCGAGTCGTCTCTCTTCCGGTTTCTCCTCTACAACATGAGCTAAGATTGCTTGGTACCCTTTCCTTAGGTACCTCTATGTTTTCATGCACGATATGATGTTCAATCTCGTTCCACTCTTTTCTCCTTGTATTATTAAAGTTGCTCCGCTAGAGAGGGGTATGCGGACAATCTTATCATAGCATACTATTTCAGCATGATTCTTGGACAGCCAATCCATGCCAACGATGACGTCAAAGCTTCCTATTTTGACGGGTATTAAATTTATGGGAAAGATTTCGCTTGCTAAGTTTAGGGAACAGTTTCGAATTATGCTATCAGCTTCAATTAATTTACCATTAGCTAACTCTATCGTGAATTTAGTATCTAAGGCAGTTGGAGTGATATTAAGTAAGGGGCTAAACTCGTTAGACACGAAACTCTCATCAGCACCAGTATCAAATAAGACTGAAACAACCTTGTCATTTAGGAGAAACGTACCCGTGACTAGGTTTGGATCTTGGCGTGCTTCATTGGTATTGATCACGAATGCTCTGCCGCGCGCCGCATTGTTATTCTGATTTTTCAGCTTCGGACAATACTTTTTAAAGTGTCCAGCACTTCCGCACCCGTAGCATGTATTTGGAGGGTTAGGGTTGGCGACAGGTGCAGGGCCCCGACAATCCTTAGCTTGATGGCCAGGCTTCTTACATCTCCCACATGCGTTGCTACAGGGACCTTTGTGGTGAAGGTTGCAACGCTTACAATATGGTTTGTTTCCAGCATAACCTTTCTTAGCATCTGGCCCTGCAGCATAAGCCCTAACTGTCTCGGTCTTCTTATTTTGTTGTTGGCTGGTGTTTCCCCTAGAACTTTCCTCCCATTTCCTTTTACCATCGGAATTCTTATCAACATTTCCCCTTTCCAAAGCCCCACGTCGCACAATTTGATCCATTAAACTGTGTGCCATGCGGACGGCATCGTGGATCGTATTGGGCTTGGATGAAGTTACATTTCCTTGGATTTGGGAGGGAAGTCCCCAGATATAACGTTCAATTCTCTTGTACTCGGGAGTGACCATAGATGGGCAAAGAAGTGCCAATTCATGGAATCTCCTTGTATATCTAGCTTCATCAGCCCCAATGACAACCAGATTCCAAAATTCTACCTCCAACTTCTGCAGTTCGTTCCGAGGACAGTACTCTTCCGTCATCATTTTCTTAAGATCTTCCCAAGAAATCTGATAAGCAGCATCGATGCCCACCGAATGGGCGTATGAATTCCACCATGATAACGCACCATCTTGAAGGGTGCATGTTGCATACTTAACCTTACAATCTTCCTTGCAGTTGCTAATACGGAAAACTGATTCTAGTTTCTCAAACCACCGAACCAAACCGACAGCTCCTTCGGTTCCATTGAAGTGATGGGGTTTGCAATTCGAAAAGTCCTTATAGGTGCATTCTCGGGTTACATTCCCCGAACCTTCTCCGGTTTCATTCCTTCTACCGGTTCTTTCGTTTCCATCATTCCTCTCGGTCCTTTGGGTGGCGATTGCCTCAGCTACTCTTTGTGCTACAAGTCGCTCGATAGCTGCATTACTCATCGTGGATGTTCTCTTGGGTGGCATGTTTCTTGAAATTACAAAGCACAACAAGACAATGAGATACTATACAAGATAGAACTTTATCATGCGTGTAAGGAATAAATAAGTACAAACCACACAACCAAAATCACAAGATAGTAAGATTAATAACCCAACAAGAGCATAAACTTAGTCAAAATACTTGATTCATTGTTCACAAAAACAGGCCGGGAATGAAACATCCGGAAAAATACAAGCAAATCCATAAATTTATCCTCTAGGCACAACCCGCCATAGTAGGTTAGAAATCGAAATGAAACTATCCGCGAAACTGGCCCAAAAGTGCACTAACACGTCCCAAACTATGCTCCAACGCGGACATACGCTGCTCTGCCCTAGTCGCGCGCTCTTCTGCTAATTCAGCGCGCCTTTCGCTGTGCTCCACCCGTCGGCGCAACCCAGTGACCTCCTCTCGAAGAATCTTGATGTCGTCATCAGCACAGTAAACCGTGTAGTCCATGTTACTGATCCTCCTCTCAACTTCCGAAACTTGTGCCTCTATGAGTTCCACTTTATCGGAACGTGACTCATCCTGGTCGTACTCCAGCTGATTAAGTCTCCTCTCCTGATCAACCAAACGTGCTATCACAACGGGGATAGTGTGATGTACAGGCTCCAAAGTGAGAGAGGGTATGGGTGTAGTGGTGGAGGGCTCCCCAACTTCCAGTGTCTCGGGTATCCCTTCTTCTTTTCTCCAAGACTGAATCTGCTCCTGCATCCAAGTCCACTTGCGGGATCGCACTCGCCTAGTAGTAGTGTTGGAAGTCCCGGTAGGGGGAATGGAGGGGGTCTCAGTAGGGGGGATGGAGAATGTCTCAGTCAAAGGTGGGAACACGGTTATCCGAGGGGTACGCATCAATCGTGGTCCCCCGGGGCGGAATGATCGGAGTGAAGAGGCTGGTTTTGGTTGGGTAGAGGGAGCAGGGGCAGTCTTAGTGGGTATGACAGGGGAGGGGTGGGATTCTTCGGGATCGGACTTGTCCTCAGTAGGCTCGGACTCTTCCTCCATTGGCTCGGTCTCATCCTCAAATGGCTCAGTCTCATTGGAGGAATCCGTCTTTTCAACTCGGGTAGCGGACACAGGCATGAATGAGGGTGACTTAAGCGAGGTGAGGAGGCATGCAGCCGTCTCGGAGTCATCATCGGACACGAGTTGGACAGGGCTATTAGGGTTCGACATACTCTGTCATATAAGATAATAGTATATAAATAGGGAGTATTTAAAATAAGTAATTATTTAACATGTATGTATTAACTTAACAATTAACATGTAATAAGCATGCATGGAACCACATTCGGTAAGTAGGCAAGGATGTATGGATTTAATAATTAGCAAGTACACCTAAAAGTCCTTATTCTAGTCATGGCTATAGTCTAGGCCCACTAATGCAACCTAGTTCACTATAACCTTGGGCTCTGATACCAATCTGTCGCACCCCGCCTCGGCGGAAGGTTGCGAGATACGACTATCATGAGATCACAACACAAGAATTACAATGAACGACCTCTACATGAGTCGTTTTAAACATACATCATAAAAGTTTAAATTGTCTTACAGACTTAGACCATTTGTCTTTAAAAAGTTTACAACAATTCCCATAAGTTACAAAATAGTTAGGAGTTTAAGAATTTAAGATCAAAAGGCAATGTTCATCCATGCAAATGTAGTTCCTAACTTCAAAAGGGGTATGCCATCTTCACAAATAGCAAGCATCTTAATTACCTGAGAATAACATGTAAAAATGGGTCAACATAAAGTTGGTGAGATCATAGGTTTTAATAGTTGTAAAACATTACCGTGGATCACGAGATTTCAAGTTATATTGCCATTCAACAATATAGTAAAAATTGTATTACTATTGCCATAAGCTCATGAATTGAAACCTTAACATTTAGTGCCTCGCAAGTGTCCTATCCAAACACAAGTAGTTCTCAAATGACAATGCACCCGTTTGACTTATAGTTATGTTGGCGCTACCAACCCGGATGGGGGCGTCAACCCAAATAGATCTATTCATGACATTCACGTTTAAGTCCTTAACTAACAATTCATGATAAAGGCCTACATAATGGATAGTGTCAACTCATGCAATACATAACAGTTTAGTTTGTGTCCACAAAGAAAAGAACATGTATTCTCACCCCAAAAACATTTCAAAGCATTTAAAAAGAAGTAGGGGCCATGAGACTCACCTTAGTGAGAGAGCGGAAAGTTGCAAGTACTTGTTTGGGTCTCGGTGGGGTTTATGCGTCCTAGATCACATAAAATGTTTAAGTTTAGTCATATGGTATATATATATATTAATTCTAATTTTTGTAAAGTTTCATCACCCATAGTTTTTAGTTTAAGTGTCACGTTTTATTTAACCATTTTTGGGTACATTTACACCTTTTTAAGTGATCTTTAGTAAGAATCCAACAAAATTCCAGAAAGTTTCCAGACCAGACCCAGAAATTGGCTTACAGAGAAAAATGTGTGTATTTCTGGAAAAAGTGCAAAACATGAAAGTTGTAGATCTTTTCAATACGCAAATTTTAAAAAAAAATGCATCTTCTAACTCTTCCTGGAACTCAAGTTATGATCATTTTAGTAATCTGTGTTTTTCTGGACAGATTGTGTTCTCTTGTGTATAAATTTATAGAAACGTATTTTAAACTTATATTTGAACATAATCTTGTTAGATGAGCTTTATAACATTAAAATCAGTAATAAAATGGTAGTCTTAGGTTAAGCATTCATGGAGTTATGACCTTGCAAAGTGAGGTATACGAATCTGCCATAACATGCGCAATAGTTTCGTATGGGCTGTTTGGAGGTCGAATACTCCATGTTTTTAAGTGAGACCACTTGGGTTTGAAAGCTAATACATAAAAGTAATTTCATTAGTAAAATGGTGGTATTTTGTTAAGTATACACGGATTTATGACCTCATAAAGTGAGATATAGAAATCTGGACAGATTGCATGGGTATGTGTGGGTTAGGATTTCAAGTCATAGACCACCATCCTAACACATAGGCACTAATCATTGTTTAGCCCTTTTTCCCACATGCAATTTCCATCATTTTTCTACAGATTTTGAGTATATTATAAGCATGATATTCTTGAAAGATTTTGTAGATATGTAATAAGTAAAATTTACATCTTTCAACTTGATATAGGTTTGATCATGGATTATCACTTATCTTTAACACATGATTATGTGCAAGTGATAATCTACAAACATCAAGTCATTTTATAGGATTAGCCATACTTTTCAATATTTCAAATAAAAGAAAATGGAGATGAAGATGAGTAATATATGGCATGTTTACATCTATTTTGTAGGCATAGCCATACATAAGAATCACAACAACATAAAATATAAAGATGCATGTATACATATATGATCGTAGGCATAGCCATACATAAGATATTAACAAAAATGAAATATAAAGTGCATATATACATATGTAGATTTGTAGGCATAGCCTTACATAAAATCTTGCATATGTATATAGTAAGATAAAAGATGTATATACATAGATATAGATATATTATTATAAGTCTTGTATTATTCATCCATGGGTGATGATTAGTGTATAGAAATTGAAGGAAGTAAAGAAGAGAAAATTGTGTATCTTCTTACCAACGAATCTAAGACTAAAGTAGGTTGTTTTTGAGTGGATTTAGGGTTGTTTGAGTGGTGGTTTTTGATGGTGAAGTATGGCAGATTTTTGGGAGAGAAATGGAAGAAAAGTGGTGTGAGGAAGAGAGAATTGGATGTGTGTGTGTGAAAAGTGAGAAAGGGATGGGTGTAGGTTGCTTAAATAGAAGAAAAGGGGGGGGGGGGGGGGGAGTGAAGGGGTGGCCGGCCATGGGGGGGCGGGAGAGGAAGAGTTTTGGTGGTGATTGGTGGAGAGGTGGTGGTGATAAATGTGTAATTTATTATTTTAATTAATTAAATTAGTTTTATTTAATTAAATAGAAATTAAAATCAGATTTTTAATTATAATTTAATTAAATTCTTAAATAATTTAATTATAAGTATTTATTTAATTATTATGTTGTATTTCATGCAAAGGTGGTGGTTTGTTACTTTCATGCAAGTAAGTGTACTTATCACTATATTATTGTTTCACACACACTTATATATATATATAAGTATATATATATATATATATATATATATATATATATATATATTAGGGTTTACTAAATGAATTAATAAACATAAACGTAAGCACTTTGTCACATTTATATGCATCCACGGATAAACGCTTGTTAATATCGGGTTGTAACGATAAGGCACATAAATTCAATGTTATTTAATTATAGGCGTTAATTCACTAAAATTATAGTAAAAAAAAAATTTCCTCTAAGTTTATTACCTGAGCGGAGTTTAATCATAGATTTTTGCCGGTTGTCACACTAGAAATGGTGAATATATGGGTTAAAACCCAAATGGGTTGTTAAGGTGCCCAAATGGGTCACTTAATGGTTATATAGTTAAAATGAGTGTTGGTTTAGTTATGACCAATGTAACAGTGACTTTAAATCTTACATACAGTAGGGATACGTGTTGTGAGTGTTAATATAGTCAAAATAGTTGAAATTGGTTAAAATGCCCAATTGGACCCCTAAACGGGTCAACGAGTTAAAACATGATAGAATTGTTATGTGGGTGTAATGAATATGCCTACACATCCCAAATATATGTGTAAACATGTTGTTAAGAGGATAGAGCCAGAAACCATGTGAATTGCATTTTGACATGTCAACTAAAATGGTCGAAAATGGCTCAAAATGAATCATACGTCCATTTTCTCGTAAAACATGTAAAATGAAAAAGTGTAAAAAGAGAAATTTTCATTTTGGCATATGGAACGTGCCTGTAAAATTTTAGAGTCTAAATCTAAACGAGTAAAAAGTTATACGCGATTAAAATTGACCAAAAATACGAGTTTTGCTGAAACTCAGATTTCTACTTGGGAACGTGATCCCAATAAGTCTTCTGGATCGCGTTCGTATGTGAATTTTTGTCACAGAATACTTTTGTGCTTGGGAACGCGATCCCAGCCAAATTTTCAGGATCACGTTTGCATGTGTAATTCGTGAATAGTCAACTTTTGGTCTAGTGAACGCGATCCCGTTCAATTCTCCGGATCGCGTTTGTATGAAAAAATTTCATTACAGAAGAATTTTAACTGTGGAACGCGATCCCAAGCCCTTGTCCCGGATCGCGTTAATGAGTGGAAAAAAAAATTACGATGTTCGTCGTAACGTTTGATGTAGAAATTTCCGTTACAAAATTTCGGTGTCCGATTGAGATGAAATTTACATGGTCACTCGGAAACGGTCCAACGGTCCAAGCTCTTTGCTTTGCCATGATCCCTGGCAGTTTTAGGCAGTTCGGGGTCGTTTGGGGCCCGAAAATGGCATTTTATTGTTTTTCGGACTTTTGACTCACGTTTTGTATTGGACTTTTGTTTCTTTAAGCCCAGGAATCATTCTTATGACTATATACAATAGTAAAACTTATTTTAAGAGGTCTACCCATGTTATTGTATATGAGTTATTTTCAGATGGTTTATTTAACTGCCAAAATATACCAGTAAATGGTATTGTTGATTGTTGCTAACTAGGGTTAGTAAACATTGAGTAAGAAATCATGTGGATCATATATGCGAATTAATTGAAACATGATAAAGTATTTGAATCATGTAGAATAATAAAAAGTGTTAAATTGAGCATTTTAAGAAATTGTAAACCAAGTACATGAGCTTGTATTTATGTGATAATTGAACATAAAATGCTCAATTGTGATTCAACTAAAGGTGTGTAGATTGATGAATATGTGTTGGATATTACACATAGTATTGACCAATTGTTTAGTACTGTCGGTACTATAAGTATTAATGGTCTTACCAGTAATTGACATTGAATCAGGTAATAAAGAGATTGATTGATGTAATTGTGTTGGATATTACATATGTGATAATGAAATAGTAAAAAGAATTATATCTATCTGATTATGTGATTAGTTATTCATTCAAAGTGATAAATGAAATTGGTATCAAGTTAATAAGTGGTCATATAACTGCTACAAAGTGTTCTTATATGTGTGATAATTATTAATATCACCTTGTAAGATATGAGAAAGTAAAAGTTAACCACTTTGGAGATTGATGGTATGAAGTAACTTGAAAATAAAGTGACCTGACATAATATGACGACGTCTGGTCAACGTATTTATATTATGCCATTTTACATGGAATTGTTGAGGTTACCAAGTACCAGAGAACTTAAAATGATTTTGAAATAACAAGTAAGATATGTTGACCTGTAGTGGAGAAATAGTCACTGAATGACTGAAATAAAAGAGTACTAGACCACTAATCTGTTGTTTTACTATGATACCTATGGTACAAGAAATGTGTATGTGATAAATTGCAACTAGTAATAAGTAAAAGATGAGTTAAGCAAGGTAGAGGTCAGTTGACTGCCGATAACAATGAAATGATATTGTTGAATATGTGACTAATGACAACACCTTAGGTTGATGTGTTGAAAGAATTATGCTGATGACGCATAGTATCAACTGGTGTTGATTTAGTATCCTCTTCAATATGATAGGATGCTAATTGATTAAGTAAAAATGGTTTTAACCATAAGATTTGACCTCTACATATTGTTTACTTTTATGTGTTTATGGTTATATGATTTGGATTACCTTAGAGTAAAGAGTTCATATAACCTTGTGATGTTTATAATTACAAGTTGTAAATTAGTAATAAACTAGTTGCAAAAATTGAATCCAATTGTTTCACCACTTAAGGTGATATGTGGATACTAGTTAGTTACTAGTTATGAAATGAATTTGAAATTCATTGTTAAATATGTGTATTGTGGTTTTATAACCACTGTTATTGATATTGTTTTATTCTTGTTGTTAAGAAGATAAGTGTTAAAGATTTTAGTGTTAAAGATTTTAGCATATTGCTAATTTCTGATTATCAAAATATCATAAGTATTTATAATTGTCAATGATTCTGGCATGTTGCTAGTTTCTGATTGTAAGTGGTTTTGTATTCCACTTGTTAAGTAATTATATGTTTTAAAGGGTTTGAATGACTGATTAATGATAACGATTCATATAAGTAATTACTTTATGAATGGAAATAGGGTTTATGCACAGTAATTGTGCAGGGGAAAAGATAGAATCATGTACATTTAGATATGTGCATGTGGAAAGAATTGAAAACATGTATTCATATTTGTAAGTTGTTGTGACACCCGACGATTTAGGGTTACTGATTAACCCTTTAGAAACCCTAATTACGTGTGTTTAGTTTAGTATTAGGCTAAATACTTGTAACTACTTGTAACTATTTGTATATTTTTATGTGAATATACACCCCCGTAATTGATTTATATTACGCTACGTAATTAGTTGTAATTACGCTTACGCAATTTGGTGAAATTGTGCAAAACAACCGGACGGAGTCCGACACTGCTTAAAATACGACGTTGGTGAAAACATTTCTATAAATAACTTGAAATCTATTTTTAGAAGTTATTTATTATATATTATTATTTTAATATAATAATACCCGAAAAACCTAGACGTTTCGATTAAAACGTCTCAAACGTAACGATAAATCGAGACCGATAAATTAACG